>CM042396.1:57500-130000 GCA_023634145.1 Thymallus thymallus | reverse complement strand
TTATATGGAAATTACAAACTTTCTAAGCCTTTTTAAACCTTGAATACACTTTAAGTTTGCATTACTTGCTCTGTCAATTTGGCAGGCACTTGTTCAACTTCAGATCCCACATTTTAATTTTAGCCAGTTTCAAACAACAGAACAATAATTCCTCAGTAGCAGGAAATGAGAGTTATTATGTAGATAAAAATTCATGGATTTATTTGCTTGAGTATGATACAATTTTGATTTGGACAAATCAAGAGTAACTGTTTTTATATGGAAATTACAAACTTTCTAAGCCTTTTTAAACCTTGAATACACTTTAAGTTTGCATTACTTGCTCTGTCAATTTGGCAGGCACTTGTTCAACTTCAGATCCCACATTTTAATTTTAGCCAGTTCCACATAACAGAACAATAATCCCTCAGTAGCAGGAAATGAGAGTTATTATGTAGATTATAATTCATGGATTTATTTGCTTGAGTATGATACAATTTTGGTTTGGCCAAATCAAGTGTAACTGTTTTTATGTGGAAATTACAAACTTTCTAAGCCTTTTTAATCCTTGAATACACTTCAAGTTTGCATTACTTGCTCTGTCAATTTGGCAGGCACTTGTTTAACTAAATATCCCATATCTCAATTTGAGCCAGTTTCAAACAACAGAACAATAATCCCCTTTTAATTTTCACATTGCTTCAAAGGCAGGGACGTCAACGTTCAGTGGCGGCAACGATGGAGTTTATAATTTCAACTACAGGCATTATGCCAACCAACGATTTACTAACACATTTAAATGTGCCTGTAAAGTTTAATATGTGTCAGTGATTTCCCATATGGTCTAGCGGTTAGGATTCCTGGTTTTCACCCAGGTGGCCCGGGTTCAACTCCCGGTATGGGAATTATTATCTTAGAATTTTGCAGGCACTTGTTCAACTTCAGATCCCACATTTTAATTTTAGCCAGTTTCAAACAACAGAACAATAATTCCTCAGTAGCAGGAAATGAGAGTTATTATGTAGATAAAAATTCATGGATTTATTTGCTTGAGTATGACACAATTTTGGTTTAGACAAATCAAGAGTAACTGTTTTTATATGGAAATTACAAACTTTCTAAGCCTTTTTAAACCTTGAATACACTTTAAGTTTGCATTACTTGCTCTGTCAATTTGGCAGGCACTTGTTCAACTTCAGATCCCACATTTTAATTTTAGCCAGTTCCACACAACAGAACAATAATCCCTCAGTAGCAGGAAATGAGAGTTATTATGTAGATTATAATTCATGGATTTATTTGCTTGAGTATGATACATTTTGGTTTGGCCAAATCAAGTGTAACTGTTTTTATGTGGAAATTACAAACTTTCTAAGCCTTTTTAATCCTTGAATACACTTCAAGTTTGCATTTCTTGCTCTGTCAATTTGGCAGGCACTTATTTACCTAAATATCCCATATCTCAACTTGAGCCAGTTTCACACATCAGAACAATAATCCCTCAGTAGCAGGAAATGAGAGTTATTATGTAGATTATAATTCATGGATTTATTTGCTTGAGTATGATACAATTTTGGTTTGGCCAAATCAAGTGTAACTGTTTTTATGTGGAAATTACAAACTTTCTAAGCCTTTTTAATCCTTGATTACACTTCAAGTTTGCATTTCTTGCTCTGTCAATTTGGCAGGCACTTGTTTAACTAAATATCCCATATCTCAATTTGAGCCAGTTTCAAACAACAGAACAATAATCCCCTTTTAATTTTCACATTGCTTCAAAGGCAGGGACGTCAACGTTCAGTGGCGGCAACGATGGAGTTTATAATTTCAACTACAGGCATTATGCCAACCAACGATTTACTAACACATTTAAATGTGCCTGTAAAGTTTAATGTGTGTCAGTGATTTCCCATATGGTCTAGCGGTTAGGATTCCTGGTTTTCACCCAGGTGGCCCGGGTTCAACTCCCGGTATGGGAATTATTATCTTAGAATTTTGCAGGCACTTGTTCAACTTCAGATCCCACATTTTAATTTTAGCCAGTTTCAAACAACAGAACAATAATTCCTCAGTAGCAGGAAATGAGAGTTATTATGTAGATAAAAATTCATGGATTTATTTGCTTGAGTATGACACAATTTTGGTTTAGACAAATCAAGAGTAACTGTTTTTATATGGAAATTACAAACTTTCTAAGCCTTTTTAAACCTTGAATACACTTTAAGTTTGCATTACTTGCTCTGTCAATTTGGCAGGCACTTGTTCAACTTCAGATCCCACATTTTAATTTTAGCCAGTTTCAAACAACAGAACAATAATTCCTCAGTAGCAGGAAATGAGAGTTATTATGTAGATAAAAATTCATGGATTTATTTGCTTGAGTATGATACAATTTTGGTTTGGACAAATCAAGAGTAACTGTTTTTATATGGAAATTACAAACTTTCTAAGCCTTTTTAAACCTTGAATACACTTTAAGTTTGCATTACTTGCTCTGTCAATTTGGCAGGCACTTGTTCAACTTCAGATCCCACATTTTAATTTTAGCCAGTTCCACATAACAGAACAATAATCCCTCAGTAGCAGGAAATGAGAGTTATTATGTAGATTATAATTCATGGATTTATTTGCTTGAGTATGATACAATTTTGGTTTGGCCAAATCAAGTGTAACTGTTTTTATGTGGAAATTACAAACTTTCTAAGCCTTTTTAATCCTTGAATACACTTCAAGTTTGCATTACTTGCTCTGTCAATTTGGCAGGCACTTGTTTAACTAAATATCCCATATCTCAATTTGAGCCAGTTTCAAACAACAGAACAATAATCCCCTTTTAATTTTCACATTGCTTCAAAGGCAGGGACGTCAACGTTCAGTGGCGGCAACGATGGAGTTTATAATTTCAACTACAGGCATTATGCCAACCAACGATTTACTAACACATTTAAATGTGCCTGTAAAGTTTAATATGTGTCAGTGATTTCCCATATGTTCTAGCGGTTAGGATTCCTGGTTTTCACCCAGGTGGCCCGGGTTCAACTCCCGGTATGGGAATTATTATTTTAGAATTTTGCAGGCACTTGTTCAACTTCAGATCCCACATTTTAATTTTAGCCAGTTTCAAACAACAGAACAATAATTCCTCAGTAGCAGGAAATGAGAGTTATTATGTAGATAAAAATTCATGGATTTATTTGCTTGAGTATGACACAATTTTGGTTTAGACAAATCAAGAGTAACTGTTTTTATATGGAAATTACAAACTTTCTAAGCCTTTTTAAACCTTGAATACACTTTAAGTTTGCATTACTTGCTCTGTCAATTTGGCAGGCACTTGTTCAACTTCAGATCCCACATTTTAATTTTAGCCAGTTCCACACAACAGAACAATAATCCCTCAGTAGCAGGAAATGAGAGTTATTATGTAGATTATAATTCATGGATTTATTTGCTTGAGTATGATACAATTTTGGTTTGGCCAAATCAAGTGTAACTGTTTTTATGTGGAAATTACAAACTTTCTAAGCCTTTTTAATCCTTGAATACACTTCAAGTTTGCATTTCTTGCTCTGTCAATTTGGCAGGCACTTGTTTAACTAAATATCCCATATCTCAACTTGAGCCAGTTTCACACATCAGAACAATAATCCCTCAGTAGCAGGAAATGAGAGTTATTATGTAGATTAGAATTCATGGATTTATTTCCTTGAGTATGATACAATTTAGGTTTGGCCAAATCAAGTGTAACTGTTTTTATGTGGAAATTACAAACTTTCTAAGCCTTTTTAAACCTTGAATACACTTCAAGTTTGCATTACTTGCTCTGTCAATTTGGCAGGCACTTGTTTAACTAAATATCCCATATCTCAACTTGAGCCAGTTTCACACATCAGAACAATAATCCCTCAGTAGCAGGAAATGAGAGTTATTATGTAGATTAGAATTCATGGATTTATTTGCTTGAGTATGACACAATTTAGGTTTGGCCAAATCAAGTGTAACTGTTTTTATGTGGAAATTACAAACTCTCTAAGCCTTTTTAAATCTTGAATACACTTCAGGTTTGCATTACTTGCTCTGTCAATTTGGCAGGCACTTGTTCAACTTCAGATCCCACATTTTAATTTTAGCCAGTTCCACACAACAGAACAATAATCCCTCAGTAGCAGGAAATGAGAGTTATTATGTAGATTATAATTCATGGATTTATTTGCTTGAGTATGATACATTTTGGTTTGGCCAAATCAAGTGTAACTGTTTTTATGTGGAAATTACAAACTTTCTAAGCCTTTTTAATCCTTGAATACACTTCAAGTTTGCATTTCTTGCTCTGTCAATTTGGCAGGCACTTATTTACCTAAATATCCCATATCTCAACTTGAGCCAGTTTCACACATCAGAACAATAATCCCTCAGTAGCAGGAAATGAGAGTTATTATGTAGATTATAATTCATGGATTTATTTGCTTGAGTATGATACAATTTTGGTTTGGCCAAATCAAGTGTAACTGTTTTTATGTGGAAATTACAAACTTTCTAAGCCTTTTTAATCCTTGATTACACTTCAAGTTTGCATTTCTTGCTCTGTCAATTTGGCAGGCACTTGTTTAACTAAATATCCCATATCTCAATTTGAGCCAGTTTCAAACAACAGAACAATAATCCCCTTTTAATTTTCACATTGCTTCAAAGGCAGGGACGTCAACGTTCAGTGGCGGCAACGATGGAGTTTATAATTTCAACTACAGGCATTATGCCAACCAACGATTTACTAACACATTTAAATGTGCCTGTAAAGTTTAATGTGTGTCAGTGATTTCCCATATGGTCTAGCGGTTAGGATTCCTGGTTTTCACCCAGGTGGCCCGGGTTCAACTCCCGGTATGGGAATTATTATCTTAGAATTTTGCAGGCACTTGTTCAACTTCAGATCCCACATTTTAATTTTAGCCAGTTTCAAACAACAGAACAATAATTCCTCAGTAGCAGGAAATGAGAGTTATTATGTAGATAAAAATTCATGGATTTATTTGCTTGAGTATGACACAATTTTGGTTTAGACAAATCAAGAGTAACTGTTTTTATATGGAAATTACAAACTTTCTAAGCCTTTTTAAACCTTGAATACACTTTAAGTTTGCATTACTTGCTCTGTCAATTTGGCAGGCACTTGTTCAACTTCAGATCCCACATTTTAATTTTAGCCAGTTTCAAACAACAGAACAATAATTCCTCAGTAGCAGGAAATGAGAGTTATTATGTAGATAAAAATTCATGGATTTATTTGCTTGAGTATGATACAATTTTGGTTTGGACAAATCAAGAGTAACTGTTTTTATATGGAAATTACAAACTTTCTAAGCCTTTTTAAACCTTGAATACACTTTAAGTTTGCATTACTTGCTCTGTCAATTTGGCAGGCACTTGTTCAACTTCAGATCCCACATTTTAATTTTAGCCAGTTCCACATAACAGAACAATAATCCCTCAGTAGCAGGAAATGAGAGTTATTATGTAGATTATAATTCATGGATTTATTTGCTTGAGTATGATACAATTTTGGTTTGGCCAAATCAAGTGTAACTGTTTTTATGTGGAAATTACAAACTTTCTAAGCCTTTTTAATCCTTGAATACACTTCAAGTTTGCATTACTTGCTCTGTCAATTTGGCAGGCACTTGTTTAACTAAATATCCCATATCTCAATTTGAGCCAGTTTCAAACAACAGAACAATAATCCCCTTTTAATTTTCACATTGCTTCAAAGGCAGGGACGTCAACGTTCAGTGGCGGCAACGATGGAGTTTATAATTTCAACTACAGGCATTATGCCAACCAACGATTTACTAACACATTTAAATGTGCCTGTAAAGTTTAATATGTGTCAGTGATTTCCCATATGGTCTAGCGGTTAGGATTCCTGGTTTTCACCCAGGTGGCCCGGGTTCAACTCCCGGTATGGGAATTATTATTTTAGAATTTTGCAGGCACTTGTTCAACTTCAGATCCCACATTTTAATTTTAGCCAGTTTCAAACAACAGAACAATAATTCCTCAGTAGCAGGAAATGAGAGTTATTATGTAGATAAAAATTCATGGATTTATTTGCTTGAGTATGACACAATTTTGGTTTAGACAAATCAAGAGTAACTGTTTTTATATGGAAATTACAAACTTTCTAAGCCTTTTTAAACCTTGAATACACTTTAAGTTTGCATTACTTGCTCTGTCAATTTGGCAGGCACTTGTTCAACTTCAGATCCCACATTTTAATTTTAGCCAGTTTCAAACAACAGAACAATAATTCCTCAGTAGCAGGAAATGAGAGTTATTATGTAGATAAAAATTCATGGATTTATTTGCTTGAGTATGATACAATTTTGGTTTGGACAAATCAAGAGTAACTGTTTTTATATGGAAATTACAAACTTTCTAAGCCTTTTTAAACCTTGAATACACTTTAAGTTTGCATTACTTGCTCTGTCAATTTGGCAGGCACTTGTTCAACTTCAGATCCCACATTTTAATTTTAGCCAGTTCCACATAACAGAACAATAATCCCTCAGTAGCAGGAAATGAGAGTTATTATGTAGATTATAATTCATGGATTTATTTGCTTGAGTATGATACAATTTTGGTTTGGCCAAATCAAGTGTAACTGTTTTTATGTGGAAATTACAAACTTTCTAAGCCTTTTTAATCCTTGAATACACTTCAAGTTTGCATTACTTGCTCTGTCAATTTGGCAGGCACTTGTTTAACTAAATATCCCATATCTCAATTTGAGCCAGTTTCAAACAACAGAACAATAATCCCCTTTTAATTTTCACATTGCTTCAAAGGCAGGGACGTCAACGTTCAGTGGCGGCAACGATGGAGTTTATAATTTCAACTACAGGCATTATGCCAACCAACGATTTACTAACACATTTAAATGTGCCTGTAAAGTTTAATATGTGTCAGTGATTTCCCATATGGTCTAGCGGTTAGGATTCCTGGTTTTCACCCAGGTTGCCCGGGTTCAACTCCCGGTATGGGAATTATTATTTTAGAATTTTGCAGGCACTTGTTCAACTTCAGATCCCACATTTTAATTTTAGCCAGTTTCAAACAACAGAACAATAATTCCTCAGTAGCAGGAAATGAGAGTTATTATGTAGATTAGAATTCATGGATTTATTTCCTTGAGTATGATACAATTTAGGTTTGGCCAAATCAAGTGTAACTGTTTTTATGTGGAAATTACAAACTTTCTAAGCCTTTTTAAACCTTGAATACACTTCAAGTTTGCATTACTTGCTCTGTCAATTTGGCAGGCACTTGTTTAACTAAATATCCCATATCTCAACTTGAGCCAGTTTCACACATCAGAACAATAATCCCCTTTTAATTTTCACATTGCTTCAAAGGCAGGGACGTCAACGTTCAGTGGCGGCAACGATGGAGTTTATAATTTCAACTACAGGCATTATGCCAACCAACGATTTACTAACACATTTAAATGTGCCTGTAAAGTTTAATATGTGTCAGTGATTTCCCATATGGTCTAGCGGTTAGGATTCCTGGTTTTCACCCAGGTGGCCCGGGTTCAACTCCCGGTATGGGAATTATTATTTTAGAATTTTGCAGGCACTTGTTCAACTTCAGATCCCACATTTTAATTTTAGCCAGTTTCAAACAACAGAACAATAATTCCTCAGTAGCAGGAAATGAGAGTTATTATGTAGATAAAAATTCATGGATTTATTTGCTTGAGTATGACACAATTTTGGTTTAGACAAATCAAGAGTAACTGTTTTTATATGGAAATTACAAACTTTCTAAGCCTTTTTAAACCTTGAATACACTTTAAGTTTGCATTACTTGCTCTGTCAATTTGGCAGGCACTTGTTCAACTTCAGATCCCACATTTTAATTTTAGCCAGTTTCAAACAACAGAACAATAATTCCTCATTAGCAGGAAATTAGAGTTATTATGTAGATAAAAATTCATGGATTTATTTGCTTGAGTATGATACAATTTTGGTTTGGACAAATCAAGAGTAACTGTTTTTATATGGAAATTACAAACTTTCTAAGCCTTTTTAAACCTTGAATACACTTTAAGTTTGCATTACTTGCTCTGTCAATTTGGCAGGCACTTGTTCAACTTCAGATCCCACATTTTAATTTTAGCCAGTTCCACACAACAGAACAATAATCCCTCAGTAGCAGGAAATGAGAGTTATTATGTAGATTATAATTCATGGATTTATTTGCTTGAGTATGATACATTTTGGTTTGGCCAAATCAAGTGTAACTGTTTTTATGTGGAAATTACAAACTTTCTAAGCCTTTTTAATCCTTGAATACACTTCAAGTTTGCATTTCTTGCTCTGTCAATTTGGCAGGCACTTGTTTACCTAAATATCCCATATCTCAACTTGAGCCAGTTTCACACATCAGAACAATAATCCCTCAGTAGCAGAAAATGAGAGTTATTATGTAGATTATAATTCATGGATTTATTTGCTTGATTATGATACAATTTTGGTTTTGCCAAATCAAGTGTAACTGTTTTTATGTGGAAATTACAAACTTTCTAAGCCTTTTTAATCCTTGAATACACTTCAAGTTTGCATTTCTTGCTCTGTCAATTTGGCAGGCACTTGTTTAACTAAATATCCCATATCTCAACTTGAGCCAGTTTCACACATCAGAACAATAATCCCTCAGTAGCAGGAAATGAGAGTTATTATGTAGATTAGAATTCATGGATTTATTTGCTTGAGTATGACACAATTTAGGTTTGGCCAAATCAAGAGTAACTGTTTTTATATGGAAATTACAAACTTTCTAAGCCTTTTTAAACCTTGAATACACTTTAAGTTTGCATTACTTGCTCTGTCAATTTGGCAGGCACTTGTTCAACTTCAGATCCCACATTTTAATTTTAGCCAGTTTCAAACAACAGAACAATAATTCCTCATTAGCAGGAAATTAGAGTTATTATGTAGATAAAAATTCATGGATTTATTTGCTTGAGTATGATACAATTTTGGTTTGGACAAATCAAGAGTAACTGTTTTTATATGGAAATTACAAACTTTCTAAGCCTTTTTAAACCTTGAATACACTTTAAGTTTGCATTACTTGCTCTGTCAATTTGGCAGGCACTTGTTCAACTTCAGATCCCACATTTTAATTTTAGCCAGTTCCACACAACAGAACAATAATCCCTCAGTAGCAGGAAATGAGAGTTATTATGTAGATTATAATTCATGGATTTATTTGCTTGAGTATGATACATTTTGGTTTGGCCAAATCAAGTGTAACTGTTTTTATGTGGAAATTACAAACTTTCTAAGCCTTTTTAAACCTTGAATACACTTCAAGTTTGCATTACTTGCTCTGTCAATTTGGCAGTCACTTGTTTAACTAAATATCCCATATCTCAACTTGAGCCAGTTTCACACATCAGAACAATAATCCCTCAGTAGCAGGAAATGAGAGTTATTATGTAGATTATAATTCATGGATTTATTTGCTTGAGTATGACACAATTTAGGTTTGGCCAAATCAAGTGTAACTGTTTTTATGTGGAAATTACAAACTTTCTAAGCCTTTTTAAACCTTGAATACACTTCAGGTTTGCATTACTTGCTCTGTCAATTTGGCAGGCACTTGTTCAACTTCAGATCCCACATTTTAATTTTAGCCAGTTCCACACAACAGAACAATAATCCCTCAGTAGCAGGAAATGAGAGTTATTATGTAGATTATAATTCATGGATTTATTTGCTTGAGTATGATACAATTTTCGTTTGGCCAAATCAAGTGTAACTGTTTTTATGTGGAAATTACAAACTTTCTAAGCCTTTTAATCCTTGAATACACTTCAAGTTTGCATTACTTGTTCTGTCAATTTGGAAGGCACATGTTTAACTAAATATCCCACATCTCATCTTGAGCCAGTTTCACACATCAGAACAATAATCCCTCAGTAGCAGGAAATTAGAGTTATTATGTAGATTAGAATTCATGGATTTATTTGCTTGAGTATGATACAATTTAGGTTTGGCCAAATCAAGTGTAACTGTTTTTATGTGGAAATTATAAACTTTCTAAGCCTTTTTAATCCTTGAATACACTTCAAGTTTGCATTACTTGCTCTGTCAATTTGGCAGGCACTTGTTTAACTAAATATCCCATATCTCAATTTGAGCCAGTTTCAAACAACAGAACAATAATCCCCTTTTAATTTTCACATTGCTTCAAAGGCAGGGACGTCAACGTTCAGTGGCGGCAACGATGGAGTTTATTATTTCAACTACAGGCATTATGCCAACCAACGATTTACTAACACATTTAAATGTGCCTGTAAAGTTTAATGTGTATCAGTGATTTCCCATATGGTCTAGCGGTTAGGATTCCTGGTTTTCACCCAGGTGGCCTGGGTTCAACTCCTGGTATGGGAATTATTATCTTAGAATTTTGCAGGCACTTGTTCAACTTCAGATCCCACATTTTAAATTTAGCCAGTTTCAAACAACAGAACAATAATTCCTCAGTAGCAGGAAATGAGAGTTATTATGTAGATACAAATTCATGGATTTATTTGCTTGAGTATGACACAATTTTGGTTTGGACAAATCAAGAGTAACTGTTTTTATGTGGAAATTACAAACTTTCTAACCCTTTTTAAACCTTGAATACACTTTAAGTTTGCATTACTTGCTCTGTCAATTTGGCAGACACTTGTTCAACTAAATATCCCATATCTCAACTTGAGCCAGTTTCAAACAACAGAACAATAATTCCTCAGTAGCAGGAAATTAGAGTTATTATGTAGATTAGAATTCATGGATTTATTTGCTTGAGTATGATACAATTTAGGTTTGGCCAAATCAAGTGTAACTGTTTTTATGTGGAAATTACAAACTTTCTAAGCCTTTTTAAACCTTGAATACACTTTAAGTTTGCATTACTTGCTCTGTCAATTTGGCAGGCACTTGTTCAACTTCAGATCCCACATTTTAATTTCAGCCAGTTTCAAACAACAGAACAATAATTCCTCAGTAGCAGGAAATGAGAGTTATTATGTAGATTAGAATTCATGGATTTATTTGCTTGACTATGATACAATTTAGGTTTGGCCAAATCAAGTGTAACTGTTTTTATGTGGAAATTATAAACTTTCTAAGCCTTTTTAATCCTTGAATACACTTCAAGTTTGCATTACTTGCTCTGTCAATTTGGCAGGCACTTGTTTAACTAAATATCCCATATCTCAATTTGAGCCAGTTTTAAACAACAGAACAATAATCCCCTTTTAATTTTCACATTGCTTCAAAGGCAGGGACGTCAACGTTCAGTGGCGGCAACGATGGAGTTTATAATTTCAACTACAGGCATTATGCCAACCAACGATTTACTAACGCATTTAAATGTGCCTGTAAAGTTTAATGTGTGTCAGTAATTTCCCATATGGTCTAGCGGTTAGGATTCCTGGTTTTCGCCCAGGTGGCCCTGGTTCAACTCCTGGTATGGGAATTATTATCTTAGAATTTTGCAGGCACTTGTTCAACTTCAGATCCCACATATTAATTTTAGCCAGTTCCACACAACAGAACAATAATCCCTCAGTAGCAGGAAATGAGAGTTATTATGTAGATTAGAATTCATGGATTTATTTGCTTGAGTATGATACAATTTTGGTTTGGCCAAATCAAGTGTAACTGTTTTTATGTGGAAATTACAAACTTTCTAAGCCTTTTTAATCCTTGAATACACTTCAAGTTTGCATTACTTGCTCTGTCAATTTGGCAGGCACTTGTTTAACTTCAGATCCCACATTTTAATTTTAGACAGTTTCAAACAACAGAACAATAATTCCTCAGTATCAGGAAATGAGAGTTATTATGTAGATAAAAATTCATGGATTTCTTTGCTTGAGTATGATACAATTTTGGTTTGGACAAATCAAGAGTAACTGTTTTTATATGGAAATTACAAACTTTCTAAGCCTTTTTAAACCTTGAATACACTTTAAGTTTGCATTACTTGCTCTGTCAATTTGGCAGGCACTTGTTTAACTAAATATCCCATATCTCAATTTGAGCCAGTTTCAAACAACAGAACAATAATCCCCTTTTAATTTTCACATTGCTTCAAAGGCAGGGACGTCAACGTTCAGTGGCGGCAACGATGGAGTTTATAATTTCAACTACAGGCATTATGCCAACCAACGATTTACTAACACATTTAAATGTGCCTGTAAAGTTTAATGTGTGTCAGTGATTTCCCATATGGTCTAGTGGTTAGGATTCCTGGTTTTCACCCAGGTGGCCCGGGTTCAACTCCCTGTATGGGAATTATTATCTTAGAATTTTGCAGGCACTTGTTCAACTTCAGATCCCACATTATAATTTTAGCCAGTTTCAAACAACAGAACAATAATTCCTCAGTAGCAGGAAATGAGAGTTATTATGTAGATTATAATTCATGGATTTATTTGCTTGAGTATGATACAATTTTGGTTCGGCCAAATCAAGTGTAACTGTTTTTATGTGGAAATTACAAACTTTCTAAGCCTTTTTAAACCTTGAATACACTTAAAGTTTGCATTACTTGCTCTGTCAATTTGGCAGTCACTTGTTTAACTAAATATCCCATATCTCAACTTGAGCCAGTTTCACACATCAGAACAATAATCCCTCAGTAGCAGGAAATGAGAGTTATTATGTAGATAAAAATTCATGGATTTATTTGCTTGAGTATGACACAATTTTGGTTTAGACAAATCAAGAGTAACTGTTTTTATATGGAAATTACAAACTTTCTAAGCCTTTTTAAACCTTGAATACACTTTAAGTTTGCATTACTTGCTCTGTCAATTTGGCAGGCACTTGTTCAACTTCAGATCCCACATTTTAATTTTAGCCAGTTTCAAACAACAGAACAATAATTCCTCAGTAGCAGGAAATGAGAGTTATTATGTAGATAAAAATTCATGGATTTATTTGCTTGAGTATGATACAATTTTGGTTTGGACAAATCAAGAGTAACTGTTTTTATATGGAAATTACAAACTTTCTAAGCCTTTTTAAACCTTGAATACACTTTAAGTTTGCATTACTTGCTCTGTCAATTTGGCAGGCACTTGTTCAACTTCAGATCCCACATTTTAATTTTAGCCAGTTCCACATAACAGAACAATAATCCCTCAGTAGCAGGAAATGAGAGTTATTATGTAGATTATAATTCATGGATTTATTTGCTTGAGTATGATACAATTTTGGTTTGGCCAAATCAAGTGTAACTGTTTTTATGTGGAAATTACAAACTTTCTAAGCCTTTTTAATCCTTGATTACACTTCAAGTTTGCATTTCTTGCTCTGTCAATTTGGCAGGCACTTGTTTAACTAAATATCCCATATCTCAATTTGAGCCAGTTTCAAACAACAGAACAATAATCCCCTTTTAATTTTCACATTGCTTCAAAGGCAGGGACGTCAACGTTCAGTGGCGGCAACGATGGAGTTTATAATTTCAACTACAGGCATTATGCCAACCAACGATTTACTAACACATTTAAATGTGCCTGTAAAGTTTAATGTGTGTCAGTGATTTCCCATATGGTCTAGCGGTTAGGATTCCTGGTTTTCACCCAGGTGGCCCGGGTTCAACTCCCGGTATGGGAATTATTATCTTAGAATTTTGCAGGCACTTGTTCAACTTCAGATCCCACATTTTAATTTTAGCCAGTTTCAAACAACAGAACAATAATTCCTCAGTAGCAGGAAATGAGAGTTATTATGTAGATAAAAATTCATGGATTTATTTGCTTGAGTATGACACAATTTTGGTTTAGACAAATCAAGAGTAACTGTTTTTATATGGAAATTACAAACTTTCTAAGCCTTTTTAAACCTTGAATACACTTTAAGTTTGCATTACTTGCTCTGTCAATTTGGCAGGCACTTGTTCAACTTCAGATCCCACATTTTAATTTTAGCCAGTTTCAAACAACAGAACAATAATTCCTCAGTAGCAGGAAATGAGAGTTATTATGTAGATAAAAATTCATGGATTTATTTGCTTGAGTATGATACAATTTTGATTTGGACAAATCAAGAGTAACTGTTTTTATATGGAAATTACAAACTTTCTAAGCCTTTTTAAACCTTGAATACACTTTAAGTTTGCATTACTTGCTCTGTCAATTTGGCAGGCACTTGTTCAACTTCAGATCCCACATTTTAATTTTAGCCAGTTCCACATAACAGAACAATAATCCCTCAGTAGCAGGAAATGAGAGTTATTATGTAGATTATAATTCATGGATTTATTTGCTTGAGTATGATACAATTTTGGTTTGGCCAAATCAAGTGTAACTGTTTTTATGTGGAAATTACAAACTTTCTAAGCCTTTTTAATCCTTGAATACACTTCAAGTTTGCATTACTTGCTCTGTCAATTTGGCAGGCACTTGTTTAACTAAATATCCCATATCTCAATTTGAGCCAGTTTCAAACAACAGAACAATAATCCCCTTTTAATTTTCACATTGCTTCAAAGGCAGGGACGTCAACGTTCAGTGGCGGCAACGATGGAGTTTATAATTTCAACTACAGGCATTATGCCAACCAACGATTTACTAACACATTTAAATGTGCCTGTAAAGTTTAATATGTGTCAGTGATTTCCCATATGGTCTAGCGGTTAGGATTCCTGGTTTTCACCCAGGTGGCCCGGGTTCAACTCCCGGTATGGGAATTATTATCTTAGAATTTTGCAGGCACTTGTTCAACTTCAGATCCCACATTTTAATTTTAGCCAGTTTCAAACAACAGAACAATAATTCCTCAGTAGCAGGAAATGAGAGTTATTATGTAGATAAAAATTCATGGATTTATTTGCTTGAGTATGACACAATTTTGGTTTAGACAAATCAAGAGTAACTGTTTTTATATGGAAATTACAAACTTTCTAAGCCTTTTTAAACCTTGAATACACTTTAAGTTTGCATTACTTGCTCTGTCAATTTGGCAGGCACTTGTTCAACTTCAGATCCCACATTTTAATTTTAGCCAGTTCCACACAACAGAACAATAATCCCTCAGTAGCAGGAAATGAGAGTTATTATGTAGATTATAATTCATGGATTTATTTGCTTGAGTATGATACATTTTGGTTTGGCCAAATCAAGTGTAACTGTTTTTATGTGGAAATTACAAACTTTCTAAGCCTTTTTAATCCTTGAATACACTTCAAGTTTGCATTTCTTGCTCTGTCAATTTGGCAGGCACTTATTTACCTAAATATCCCATATCTCAACTTGAGCCAGTTTCACACATCAGAACAATAATCCCTCAGTAGCAGGAAATGAGAGTTATTATGTAGATTATAATTCATGGATTTATTTGCTTGAGTATGATACAATTTTGGTTTGGCCAAATCAAGTGTAACTGTTTTTATGTGGAAATTACAAACTTTCTAAGCCTTTTTAATCCTTGATTACACTTCAAGTTTGCATTTCTTGCTCTGTCAATTTGGCAGGCACTTGTTTAACTAAATATCCCATATCTCAATTTGAGCCAGTTTCAAACAACAGAACAATAATCCCCTTTTAATTTTCACATTGCTTCAAAGGCAGGGACGTCAACGTTCAGTGGCGGCAACGATGGAGTTTATAATTTCAACTACAGGCATTATGCCAACCAACGATTTACTAACACATTTAAATGTGCCTGTAAAGATTAATGTGTGTCAGTGATTTCCCATATGGTCTAGCGGTTAGGATTCCTGGTTTTCACCCAGGTGGCCCGGGTTCAACTCCCAGTATGGGAATTATTATCTTAGAATTTTGCAGGCACTTGTTCAACTTCAGATCCCACATTTTAATTTTAGCCAGTTTCAAACAACAGAACAATAATTCCTCAGTAGCAGGAAATGAGAGTTATTATGTAGATAAAAATTCATGGATTTATTTGCTTGAGTATGACACAATTTTGGTTTAGACAAATCAAGAGTAACTGTTTTTATATGGAAATTACAAACTTTCTAAGCCTTTTTAAACCTTGAATACACTTTAAGTTTGCATTACTTGCTCTGTCAATTTGGCAGGCACTTGTTCAACTTCAGATCCCACATTTTAATTTTAGCCAGTTTCAAACAACAGAACAATAATTCCTCAGTAGCAGGAAATGAGAGTTATTATGTAGATAAAAATTCATGGATTTATTTGCTTGAGTATGATACAATTTTGGTTTGGACAAATCAAGAGTAACTGTTTTTATATGGAAATTACAAACTTTCTAAGCCTTTTTAAACCTTGAATACACTTTAAGTTTGCATTACTTGCTCTGTCAATTTGGCAGGCACTTGTTCAACTTCAGATCCCACATTTTAATTTTAGCCAGTTCCACATAACAGAACAATAATCCCTCAGTAGCAGGAAATGAGAGTTATTATGTAGATTATAATTCATGGATTTATTTGCTTGAGTATGATACAATTTTGGTTTGGCCAAATCAAGTGTAACTGTTTTTATGTGGAAATTACAAACTTTCTAAGCCTTTTTAATCCTTGAATACACTTCAAGTTTGCATTACTTGCTCTGTCAATTTGGCAGGCACTTGTTTAACTAAATATCCCATATCTCAATTTGAGCCAGTTTCAAACAACAGAACAATAATCCCCTTTTAATTTTCACATTGCTTCAAAGGCAGGGACGTCAACGTTCAGTGGCGGCAACGATGGAGTTTATAATTTCAACTACAGGCATTATGCCAACCAACGATTTACTAACACATTTAAATGTGCCTGTAAAGTTTAATATGTGTCAGTGATTTCCCATATTGTCTAGCGGTTAGGATTCCTGGTTTTCACCCAGGTGGCCCGGGTTCAACTCCCGGTATGGGAATTATTATCTTAGAATTTTGCAGGCACTTGTTCAACTTCAGATCCCACATTTTAATTTTAGCCAGTTTCAAACAACAGAACAATAATTCCTCAGTAGCAGGAAATGAGAGTTATTATGTAGATAAAAATTCATGGATTTATTTGCTTGAGTATGACACAATTTTGGTTTAGACAAATCAAGAGTAACTGTTTTTATATGGAAATTACAAACTTTCTAAGCCTTTTTAAACCTTGAATACACTTTAAGTTTGCATTACTTGCTCTGTCAATTTGGCAGGCACTTGTTCAACTTCAGATCCCACATTTTAATTTTAGCCAGTTCCACACAACAGAACAATAATCCCTCAGTAGCAGGAAATGAGAGTTATTATGTAGATTATAATTCATGGATTTATTTGCTTGAGTATGATACATTTTGGTTTGGCCAAATCAAGTGTAACTGTTTTTATGTGGAAATTACAAACTTTCTAAGCCTTTTTAATCCTTGAATACACTTCAAGTTTGCATTTCTTGCTCTGTCAATTTGGCAGGCACTTATTTACCTAAATATCCCATATCTCAACTTGAGCCAGTTTCACACATCAGAACAATAATCCCTCAGTAGCAGGAAATGAGAGTTATTATGTAGATTATAATTCATGGATTTATTTGCTTGAGTATGATACAATTTTGGTTTGGCCAAATCAAGTGTAACTGTTTTTATGTGGAAATTACAAACTTTCTAAGCCTTTTTAATCCTTGATTACACTTCAAGTTTGCATTTCTTGCTCTGTCAATTTGGCAGGCACTTGTTTAACTAAATATCCCATATCTCAATTTGAGCCAGTTTCAAACAACAGAACAATAATCCCCTTTTAATTTTCACATTGCTTCAAAGGCAGGGACGTCAACGTTCAGTGGCGGCAACGATGGAGTTTATAATTTCAACTACAGGCATTATGCCAACCAACGATTTACAAACACATTTAAATGTGCCTGTAAAGTTTAATGTGTGTCAGTGATTTCCCATATGGTCTAGCGGTTAGGATTCCTGGTTTTCACCCAGGTGGCCTGGGTTCAACTCCCGGTATGGGAATTATTATCTTAGAATTTTGCAGGCACTTGTTCAACTTCAGATCCCACATTTTAATTTTAGCCAGTTTCAAACAACAGAACAATAATTCCTCAGTAGCAGGAAATGAGAGTTATTATGTAGATAAAAATTCATGGATTTATTTGCTTGAGTATGACACAATTTTGGTTTAGACAAATCAAGAGTAACTGTTTTTATATGGAAATTACAAACTTTCTAAGCCTTTTTAAACCTTGAATACACTTTAAGTTTGCATTACTTGCTCTGTCAATTTGGCAGGCACTTGTTCAACTTCAGATCCCACATTTTAATTTTAGCCAGTTTCAAACAACAGAACAATAATTCCTCAGTAGCAGGAAATGAGAGTTATTATGTAGATAAAAATTCATGGATTTATTTGCTTGAGTATGATACAATTTTGGTTTGGACAAATCAAGAGTAACTGTTTTTATATGGAAATTACAAACTTTCTAAGCCTTTTTAAACCTTGAATACACTTTAAGTTTGCATTACTTGCTCTGTCAATTTGGCAGGCACTTGTTCAACTTCAGATCCCACATTTTAATTTTAGCCAGTTCCACATAACAGAACAATAATCCCTCAGTAGCAGGAAATGAGAGTTATTATGTAGATTATAATTCATGGATTTATTTGCTTGAGTATGATACAATTTTGGTTTGGCCAAATCAAGTGTAACTGTTTTTATGTGGAAATTACAAACTTTCTAAGCCTTTTTAATCCTTGAATACACTTCAAGTTTGCATTACTTGCCCTGTCAATTTGGCAGGCACTTGTTTAACTAAATATCCCATATCTCAATTTGAGCCAGTTTCAAACAACAGAACAATAATCCCCTTTTAATTTTCACATTGCTTCAAAGGCAGGGACGTCAACGTTCAGTGGCGGCAACGATGGAGTTTATAATTTCAACTACAGGCATTATGCCAACCAACGATTTACTAACACATTTAAATGTGCCTGTAAAGTTTAATATGTGTCAGTGATTTCCCATATGTTCTAGCGGTTAGGATTCCTGGTTTTCACCCAGGTGGCCCGGGTTCAACTCCCGGTATGGGAATTATTATTTTAGAATTTTGCAGGCACTTGTTCAACTTCAGATCCCACATTTTAATTTTAGCCAGTTTCAAACAACAGAACAATAATTCCTCAGTAGCAGGAAATGAGAGTTATTATGTAGATAAAAATTCATGGATTTATTTGCTTGAGTATGACACAATTTTGGTTTAGACAAATCAAGAGTAACTGTTTTTATATGGAAATTACAAACTTTCTAAGCCTTTTTAAACCTTGAATACACTTTAAGTTTGCATTACTTGCTCTGTCAATTTGGCAGGCACTTGTTCAACTTCAGATCCCACATTTTAATTTTAGCCAGTTCCACACAACAGAACAATAATCCCTCAGTAGCAGGAAATGAGAGTTATTATGTAGATTATAATTCATGGATTTATTTGCTTGAGTATGATACAATTTTGGTTTGGCCAAATCAAGTGTAACTGTTTTTATGTGGAAATTACAAACTTTCTAAGCCTTTTTAATCCTTGAATACACTTCAAGTTTGCATTTCTTGCTCTGTCAATTTGGCAGGCACTTGTTTAACTAAATATCCCATATCTCAACTTGAGCCAGTTTCACACATCAGAACAATAATCCCTCAGTAGCAGGAAATGAGAGTTATTATGTAGATTAGAATTCATGGATTTATTTCCTTGAGTATGATACAATTTAGGTTTGGCCAAATCAAGTGTAACTGTTTTTATGTGGAAATTACAAACTTTCTAAGCCTTTTTAAACCTTGAATACACTTCAAGTTTGCATTACTTGCTCTGTCAATTTGGCAGGCACTTGTTTAACTAAATATCCCATATCTCAACTTGAGCCAGTTTCACACATCAGAACAATAATCCCTCAGTAGCAGGAAATGAGAGTTATTATGTAGATTAGAATTCATGGATTTATTTGCTTGAGTATGACACAATTTAGGTTTGGCCAAATCAAGTGTAACTGTTTTTATGTGGAAATTACAAACTTTCTAAGCCTTTTTAAATCTTGAATACACTTCAGGTTTGCATTACTTGCTCTGTCAATTTGGCAGGCACTTGTTCAACTTCAGATCCCACATTTTAATTTTAGCCAGTTCCACACAACAGAACAATAATCCCTCAGTAGCAGGAAATGAGAGTTATTATGTAGATTATAATTCATGGATTTATTTGCTTGAGTATGATACATTTTGGTTTGGCCAAATCAAGTGTAACTGTTTTTATGTGGAAATTACAAACTTTCTAAGCCTTTTTAATCCTTGAATACACTTCAAGTTTGCATTTCTTGCTCTGTCAATTTGGCAGGCACTTATTTACCTAAATATCCCATATCTCAACTTGAGCCAGTTTCACACATCAGAACAATAATCCCTCAGTAGCAGGAAATGAGAGTTATTATGTAGATTATAATTCATGGATTTATTTGCTTGAGTATGATACAATTTTGGTTTGGCCAAATCAAGTGTAACTGTTTTTATGTGGAAATTACAAACTTTCTAAGCCTTTTTAATCCTTGATTACACTTCAAGTTTGCATTTCTTGCTCTGTCAATTTGGCAGGCACTTGTTTAACTAAATATCCCATATCTCAATTTGAGCCAGTTTCAAACAACAGAACAATAATCCCCTTTTAATTTTCACATTGCTTCAAAGGCAGGGACGTCAACGTTCAGTGGCGGCAACGATGGAGTTTATAATTTCAACTACAGGCATTATGCCAACCAACGATTTACTAACACATTTAAATGTGCCTGTAAAGTTTAATGTGTGTCAGTGATTTCCCATATGGTCTAGCGGTTAGGATTCCTGGTTTTCACCCAGGTGGCCCGGGTTCAACTCCCGGTATGGGAATTATTATCTTAGAATTTTGCAGGCACTTGTTCAACTTCAGATCCCACATTTTAATTTTAGCCAGTTTCAAACAACAGAACAATAATTCCTCAGTAGCAGGAAATGAGAGTTATTATGTAGATAAAAATTCATGGATTTATTTGCTTGAGTATGACACAATTTTGGTTTAGACAAATCAAGAGTAACTGTTTTTATATGGAAATTACAAACTTTCTAAGCCTTTTTAAACCTTGAATACACTTTAAGTTTGCATTACTTGCTCTGTCAATTTGGCAGGCACTTGTTCAACTTCAGATCCCACATTTTAATTTTAGCCAGTTTCAAACAACAGAACAATAATTCCTCAGTAGCAGGAAATGAGAGTTATTATGTAGATAAAAATTCATGGATTTATTTGCTTGAGTATGATACAATTTTGGTTTGGACAAATCAAGAGTAACTGTTTTTATATGGAAATTACAAACTTTCTAAGCCTTTTTAAACCTTGAATACACTTTAAGTTTGCATTACTTGCTCTGTCAATTTGGCAGGCACTTGTTCAACTTCAGATCCCACATTTTAATTTTAGCCAGTTCCACATAACAGAACAATAATCCCTCAGTAGCAGGAAATGAGAGTTATTATGTAGATTAGAATTCATGGATTTATTTCCTTGAGTATGATACAATTTAGGTTTGGCCAAATCAAGTGTAACTGTTTTTATGTGGAAATTACAAACTTTCTAAGCCTTTTTAAACCTTGAATACACTTCAAGTTTGCATTACTTGCTCTGTCAATTTGGCAGGCACTTGTTTAACTAAATATCCCATATCTCAACTTGAGCCAGTTTCACACATCAGAACAATAATCCCCTTTTAATTTTCACATTGCTTCAAAGGCAGGGACGTCAACGTTCAGTGGCGGCAACGATGGAGTTTATAATTTCAACTACAGGCATTATGCCAACCAACGATTTACTAACACATTTAAATGTGCCTGTAAAGTTTAATATGTGTCAGTGATTTCCCATATGGTCTAGCGGTTAGGATTCCTTGTTTTCACCCAGGTGGCCTGGGTTCAACTCCCGGTATGGGAATTATTATTTTAGAATTTTGCAGGCACTTGTTCAACTTCAGATCCCACATTTTAATTTTAGCCAGTTTCAAACAACAGAACAATAATTCCTCAGTAGCAGGAAATGAGAGTTATTATGTAGATAAAAATTCATGGATTTATTTGCTTGAGTATGACACAATTTTGGTTTAGACAAATCAAGAGTAACTGTTTTTATATGGAAATTACAAACTTTCTAAGCCTTTTTAAACCTTGAATACACTTTAAGTTTGCATTACTTGCTCTGTCAATTTGGCAGGCACTTGTTCAACTTCAGATCCCACATTTTAATTTTAGCCAGTTTCAAACAACAGAACAATAATTCCTCAGTAGCAGGAAATGAGAGTTATTATGTAGATAAAAATTCATGGATTTATTTGCTTGAGTATGATACAATTTTGGTTTGGACAAATCAAGAGTAACTGTTTTTATATGGAAATTACAAACTTTCTAAGCCTTTTTAAACCTTGAATACACTTTAAGTTTGCATTACTTGCTCTGTCAATTTGGCAGGCACTTGTTCAACTTCAGATCCCACATTTTAATTTTAGCCAGTTCCACATAACAGAACAATAATCCCTCAGTAGCAGGAAATGAGAGTTATTATGTAGATTATAATTCATGGATTTATTTGCTTGAGTATGATACAATTTTGGTTTGGCCAAATCAAGTGTAACTGTTTTTATGTGGAAATTACAAACTTTCTAAGCCTTTTTAATCCTTGAATACACTTCAAGTTTGCATTACTTGCTCTGTCAATTTGGCAGGCACTTGTTTAACTAAATATCCCATATCTCAATTTGAGCCAGTTTCAAACAACAGAACAATAATCCCCTTTTAATTTTCACATTGCTTCAAAGGCAGGGACGTCAACGTTCAGTGGCGGCAACGATGGAGTTTATAATTTCAACTACAGGCATTATGCCAACCAACGATTTACTAACACATTTAAATGTGCCTGTAAAGTTTAATATGTGTCAGTGATTTCCCATATGGTCTAGCGGTTAGGATTCCTGGTTTTCACCCAGGTTGCCCGGGTTCACCTCCCGGTATGGGAATTATTATTTTAGAATTTTGCAGGCACTTGTTCAACTTCAGATCCCACATTTTAATTTTAGCCAGTTTCAAACAACAGAACAATAATTCCTCAGTAGCAGGAAATGAGAGTTATTATGTAGATTAGAATTCATGGATTTATTTCCTTGAGTATGATACAATTTAGGTTTGGCCAAATCAAGTGTAACTGTTTTTATGTGGAAATTACAAACTTTCTAAGCCTTTTTAAACCTTGAATACACTTCAAGTTTGCATTACTTGCTCTGTCAATTTGGCAGGCACTTGTTTAACTAAATATCCCATATCTCAACTTGAGCCAGTTTCACACATCAGAACAATAATCCCCTTTTAATTTTCACATTGCTTCAAAGGCAGGGACGTCAACGTTCAGTGGCGGCAACGATGGAGTTTATAATTTCAACTACAGGCATTATGCCAACCAACGATTTACTAACACATTTAAATGTGCCTGTAAAGTTTAATATGTGTCAGTGATTTCCCATATGGTCTAGCGGTTAGGATTCCTGGTTTTCACCCAGGTGGCCCGGGTTCAACTCCCGGTATGGGAATTATTATTTTAGAATTTTGCAGGCACTTGTTCAACTTCAGATCCCACATTTTAATTTTAGCCAGTTTCAAACAACAGAACAATAATTCCTCAGTAGCAGGAAATGAGAGTTATTATGTAGATAAAAATTCATGGATTTATTTGCTTGAGTATGACACAATTTTGGTTTAGACAAATCAAGAGTAACTGTTTTTATATGGAAATTACAAACTTTCTAAGCCTTTTTAAACCTTGAATACACTTTAAGTTTGCATTACTTGCTCTGTCAATTTGGCAGGCACTTGTTCAACTTCAGATCCCACATTTTAATTTTAGCCAGTTCCACACAACAGAACAATAATCCCTCAGTAGCAGGAAATGAGAGTTATTATGTAGATTATAATTCATGGATTTATTTGCTTGAGTATGATACAATTTTGGTTTGGCCAAATCAAGTGTAACTGTTTTTATGTGGAAATTACAAACTTTCTAAGCCTTTTTAATCCTTGAATACACTTCAAGTTTGCATTTCTTGCTCTGTCAATTTGGCAGGCACTTGTTTAACTAAATATCCCATATCTCAACTTGAGCCAGTTTCACACATCAGAACAATAATCCCTCAGTAGCAGGAAATGAGAGTTATTATGTAGATTAGAATTCATGGATTTATTTCCTTGAGTATGATACAATTTAGGTTTGGCCAAATCAAGTGTAACTGTTTTTATGTGGAAATTACAAACTTTCTAAGCCTTTTTAAACCTTGAATACACTTCAAGTTTGCATTACTTGCTCTGTCAATTTGGCAGGCACTTGTTTAACTAAATATCCCATATCTCAACTTGAGCCAGTTTCACACATCAGAACAATAATCCCCTTTTAATTTTCACATTGCTTCAAAGGCAGGGACGTCAACGTTCAGTGGCGGCAACGATGGAGTTTATAATTTCAACTACAGGCATTATGCCAACCAACGATTTACTAACACATTTAAATGTGCCTGTAAAGTTTAATATGTGTCAGTGATTTCCCATATGGTCTAGCGGTTAGGATTCCTGGTTTTCACCCAGGTGGCCCGGGTTCAACTCCCGGTATGGGAATTATTATTTTAGAATTTTGCAGGCACTTGTTCAACTTCAGATCCCACATTTTAATTTTAGCCAGTTTCAAACAACAGAACAATAATTCCTCAGTAGCAGGAAATGAGAGTTATTATGTAGATAAAAATTCATGGATTTATTTGCTTGAGTATGACACAATTTTGGTTTAGACAAATCAAGAGTAACTGTTTTTATATGGAAATTACAAACTTTCTAAGCCTTTTTAAACCTTGAATACACTTTAAGTTTGCATTACTTGCTCTGTCAATTTGGCAGGCACTTGTTCAACTTCAGATCCCACATTTTAATTTTAGCCAGTTCCACACAACAGAACAATAATCCCTCAGTAGCAGGAAATGAGAGTTATTATGTAGATTATAATTCATGGATTTATTTGCTTGAGTATGATACAATTTTGGTTTGGCCAAATCAAGTGTAACTGTTTTTATGTGGAAATTACAAACTTTCTAAGCCTTTTTAATCCTTGAATACACTTCAAGTTTGCATTTCTTGCTCTGTCAATTTGGCAGGCACTTGTTTAACTAAATATCCCATATCTCAACTTGAGCCAGTTTCACACATCAGAACAATAATCCCTCAGTAGCAGGAAATGAGAGTTATTATGTAGATTAGAATTCATGGATTTATTTCCTTGAGTATGATACAATTTAGGTTTGGCCAAATCAAGTGTAACTGTTTTTATGTGGAAATTACAAACTTTCTAAGCCTTTTTAAACCTTGAATACACTTCAAGTTTGCATTACTTGCTCTGTCAATTTGGCAGGCACTTGTTTAACTAAATATCCCATATCTCAACTTGAGCCAGTTTCACACATCAGAACAATAATCCCTCAGTAGCAGGAAATGAGAGTTATTATGTAGATTAGAATTCATGGATTTATTTGCTTGAGTATGACACAATTTAGGTTTGGCCAAATCAAGTGTAACTGTTTTTATGTGGAAATTACAAACTTTCTAAGCCTTTTTAAATCTTGAATACACTTCAGGTTTGCATTACTTGCTCTGTCAATTTGGCAGGCACTTGTTCAACTTCAGATCCCACATTTTAATTTTAGCCAGTTCCACACAACAGAACAATAATCCCTCAGTAGCAGGAAATGAGAGTTATTATGTAGATTATAATTCATGGATTTATTTGCTTGAGTATGATACAATTTTCGTTTGGCCAAATCAAGTGTAACTGTTTTTATGTGGAAATTACAAACTTTCTAAGCCTTTTTAATCCTTGAATACACTTCAAGTTTGCATTACTTGTTCTGTCAATTTGGAAGGCACATGTTTAACTAAATATCCCACATCTCATCTTGAGCCAGTTTCACACATCAGAACAATAATCCCTCAGTAGCAGGAAATTAGAGTTATTATGTAGATTAGAATTCATGGATTTATTTGCTTGAGTATGATACAATTTAGGTTTGGCCAAATCAAGTGTAACTGTTTTTATGTGGAAATTACAAACTTTCTAAGCCTTTTTAATCCTTGAATAAACTTCAAGTTTGCATTACTTGCTCTGTCAATTTGGCAGGCACTTGTTTAACTAAATATCCCATATCTCAATTTGAGCCAGTTTCAAACAACAGAACAATAATCCCCTTTTAATTTTCACATTGCTTCAAAGGCAGGGACGTCAACGTTCAGTGGCGGCAACGATGGAGTTTATTATTTCAACTACAGGCATTATGCCAACCAACGATTTACTAACACATTTAAATGTGCCTGTAAAGTTTAATGTGTGTCAGTGATTTCCCATATGGTCTAGCGGTTAGGATTCCTGGTTTTCACCCAGGTGGCCCGGGTTCAACTCCTGGTATGGGAATTATTATTTTAGAATTTTGCAGGCACTTGTTCAACTTCAGATCCCACATTTTAATTTTAGCCAGTTTCAAACAACAGAACAATAATTCCTCAGTAGCAGGAAATGAGAGTTATTATGTAGATACAAATTCATGGATTTATTTGCTTGAGTATGATACAATTTTGGTTCGGCCAAATCAAGTGTAACCTTTTTTATGTGAAAATTACAAACTTTCTAAGCCTTTTTAAACCTTGAATACACTTCAGGTTTTCATTACTTGCTCTGTCAATTTGGCAGGCACTTGTTCAACTTCAGATCCCACATTTTAATTTTAGCCAGTTCCACACAACAGAACAATAATCCCTCAGTAGCAGGAAATGAGAGTTATTATGTAGATACAAATTCATGGATTTATTTGCTTGAGTATGATACAATTTTGGTTCGGCCAAATCAAGTGTAACTGTTTTTATGTGGAAATTACAAACTTTCTAAGCCTTTTTAAACCTTGAATACACTTCAAGTTTGCATTACTTGCTCTGTCAATTTGGCAGTCACTTGTTTAACTAAATATCCCATATCTCAACTTGAGCCAGTTTCACACATCAGAACAATAATCCCTCAGTAGCAGGAAATGAGAGTTATTATGTAAATTAGAATTCATGGATTTAATTGCTTGAGTATGACACAATTTAGGTTTGGCCAAATCAAGTGTAACTGTTTTTATGTGGAAATTACAAACTTTCTAAGCCTTTTTAAACCTTGAATACACTTCAGGTTTGCATTACTTGCTCTGTCAATTTGGCAGGCACTTGTTCAACTTCAGATCCCACATTTTAATTTTAGCCAGTTCCACACAACAGAACAATAATCCCTCAGTAGCAGGAAATGAGAGTTATTATGTAGATTATAATTCATGGATTTATTTGCTTGAGTATGATACAATTTTCGTTTGGCCAAATCAAGTGTAACTGTTTTTATGTGGAAATTACAAACTTTCTAAGCCTTTTTAATCCTTGAATACACTTCAAGTTTGCATTTCTTGCTCTGTCAATTTGGCAGGCACTTGTTTAACTAAATATCCCACATCTCATCTTGAGCCAGTTTCACACATCAGAACAATAATCCCTCAGTAGCAGGAAATTAGAGTTATTATGTAGATTAGAATTCATGGATTTATTTGCTTGAGTATGATACAATTTAGGTTTGGCCAAATCAAGTGTAACTGTTTTTATGTGGAAATTACAAACTTTCTAAGCCTTTTTAATCCTTGAATACACTTCAAGTTTGCATTACTTGCTCTGTCAATTTGGCAGGCACTTGTTTAACTAAATATCCCATATCTCAAATTGAGCCAGTTTCAAACAACAGAACAATAATCCCCTTTTAATTTTCACATTGCTTCAAAGGCAGGGACGTCAACGTTCAGTGGCGGCAACGATGGAGTTTATTATTTCAACTACAGGCATTATGCCAACCAACGATTTACTAACACATTTAAATGTGCCTGTAAAGTTTAATGTGTGTCAGTGATTTCCCATATGGTCTAGCGGTTAGGATTCCTGGTTTTCACCCAGGTGGCCTGGGTTCAACTCCCGGTATGGGAATTATTATTTTAGAATTTTGCCGGCACTTGTTCAACTTCAGATCCCACATTTTAATTTTAGCCAGTTTCAAACAACAGAACAATAATTCCTCAGTAGCAGGAAATGAGAGTTATTATGTAGATACAAATTCATGGATTATTTGCTTGAGTATGATACAATTTTGGTTCGGCCAAATCAAGTGTAACCTTTTTTATGTGAAAATTACAAACTTTCTAAGCCTTTTTAAACCTTGAATACACTTCAGGTTTGCATTACTTGCTCTGTCAATTTGGCAGGCACTTGTTCAACTTCAGATCCCACATTTTAATTTTAGCCAGTTCCACACAACAGAACAATAATCCCTCAGTAGCAGGAAATGAGAGTTATTATGTAGATTATAATTCATGGATTTATTTGCTTGAGTATGATACAATTTTGGTTCGGCCAAATCAAGTGTAACTGTTTTTATGTGGAAATTACAAACTTTCTAAGCCTTTTTAATCCTTGAATACACTTCAAGTTTGCATTACTTGCTCTGTCAATTTGGCAGTCACTTGTTTAACTAAATATCCCATATCTCAACTTGAGCCAGTTTCACACATCAGAACAATAATCCCTCAGTAGCAGGAAATGAGAGTTATTATGTAGATTAGAATTCATGGATTTATTTGCTTGAGTATGACACAATTTAGGTTTGGCCAAATCAAGTGTAACTGTTTTTATGTGGAAATTACAAACATTCTAAGCCTTTTTAAACCTTGAATACACTTCAGGTTTGCATTACTTGCTCTGTCAATTTGGCAGGCACTTGTTTAACTAAATATCCCATATCTCAACTTGAGCCAGTTTCACACATCAGAACAATAATCCCTCAGTAGCAGGAAATGAGAGTTATTATGTAGATTAGAATTCATGGATTTATTTGCTTGAGTATGACACAATTTAGGTTTGGCCAAATCAAGTGTAACTGTTTTTATGTGGAAATTACAAACTTTCTAAGCCTTTTTAAACCTTGAATACACTTCAGGTTTGCATTACTTGCTCTGTCAATTTGGCAGGCACTTGTTCAACTTCAGATCCCACATTTTAATTTTAGCCAGTTCCACACAACAGAACAATAATCCCTCAGTAGCAGGAAATGAGAGTTATTATGTAGATTATAATTCATGGATTTATTTGCTTGAGTATGATACAATTTTCGTTTGGCCAAATCAAGTGTAACTGTTTTTATGTGGAAATTACAAACTTTCTAAGCCTTTTTAATCCTTGAATACACTTCAAGTTTACATTACTTGCTCTGTCAATTTGGCAGGCACTTGTTCAACTTCAGATCCCACATTTTAATTTTAGCCAGTTCCACACAACAGAACAATAATCCCTCAGTAGCAGGAAATGAGAGTTATTATGTAGATTATAATTCATGGATTTATTTGCTTGAGTATGATACAATTTTGGTTCGGCCAAATCAAGTGTAACTGTTTTTATGTGGAAATTACAAACTTTCTAAGCCTTTTTAATCCTTGAATACACTTCAAGTTTGCATTACTTGCTCTGTCAATTTGGCAGTCACTTGTTTAACTAAATATCCCATATCTCAACTTGAGCCAGTTTCACACATCAGAACAATAATCCCTCAGTAGCAGGAAATGAGAGTTATTATGTAGATTAGAATTCATGGATTTATTTGCTTGAGTATGACACAATTTAGGTTTGGCCAAATCAAGTGTAACTGTTTTTATGTGGAAATTACAAACTTTCTAAGCCTTTTTAAACCTTGAATACACTTCAGGTTTGCATTACTTGCTCTGTCAATTTGGCAGGCACTTGTTCAACTTCAGATCCCACATTTTAATTTTAGCCAGTTCCACACAACAGAACAATAATCCCTCAGTAGCAGGAAATGAGAGTTATTATGTAGATTATAATTCATGGATTTATTTGCTTGAGTATGATACAATTTTCGTTTGGCCAAATCAAGTGTAACTGTTTTTATGTGGAAATTACAAACTTTCTAAGCCTTTTTAATCCTTGAATACACTTCAAGTTTACATTACTTGCTCTGTCAATTTTGCAGGCACTTGTTCAACTTCAGATCCCACATTTTAATTTTAGCCAGTTTCAAACAACAGAACAATAATTCCTCAGTAGCAGGAAATTAGAGTTATTATGTAGATACAAATTCATGGATTAATTTGCTTGAGTATGACACAATTTTGGTTTGGACAAATCAAGTGTAACTGTTTTTATGTGGAGATTACAAACTTTCTAAGCCTTTTTAATCCTTGAATACACTTCAAGTTTGCATTACTTGTTCTGTCAATTTGGAAGGCACATGTTTAACTAAATATCCCACATCTCATCTTGAGCCAGTTTCACACATCAGAACAATAATCCCTCAGTAGCAGGAAATTAGAGTTATTATGTAGATTAGAATTCATGGATTTATTTGCTTGAGTATGATACAATTTAGGTTTGGCCAAATCAAGTGTAACTGTTTTTATGTGGAAATTACAAACTTTCTAAGCCTTTTTAATCCTTGAATACACTTCAAGTTTGCATTACTTGCTCTGTCAATTTGGCAGGCACTTGTTTAACTAAATATCCCATATCTCAATTTGAGCCAGTTTCAAACAACAGAACAATAATCCCCTTTTAATTTTCACATTGCTTCAAAGGCAGGGACGTCAACGTTCAGTGGCGGCAACGATGGAGTTTATTATTTCAACTACAGGCATTATGCCAACCAACGATTTACTAACACATTTAAATGTGCCTGTAAAGTTTAATGTGTGTCAGTGATTTCCCATATGGTCTAGCGGTTAGGATTCCTGGTTTTCACCCAGGTGGCCCGGGTTCAACTCCCGGTATGGGAATTATTATTTTAGAATTTTGCAGGCACTTGTTCAACTTCAGATCCCACATTTTAATTTTAGCCAGTTTCAAACAACAGAACAATAATTCCTCAGTAGCAGGAAATGAGAGTTATTATGTAGATACAAATTCATGGATTTATTTGCTTGAGTATGATACAATTTTGGTTCGGCCAAATCAAGTGTAACCTTTTTTATGTGAAAATTACAAACTTTCTAAGCCTTTTTAAACCTTGAATACACTTCAGGTTTGCATTACTTGCTCTGTCAATTTGGCAGGCACTTGTTTAACTAAATATCCCATATCTCAACTTGAGCCAGTTTCACACATCAGAACAATAATCCCTCAGTAGCAGGAAATGAGAGTTATTATGTAGATTAGAATTCATGGATTTATTTGCTTGAGTATGACACAATTTAGGTTTGGCCAAATCAAGTGTAACTGTTTTTATGTGGAAATTACAAACTTTCTAAGCCTTTTTAAACCTTGAATACACTTCAGGTTTGCATTACTTGCTCTGTCAATTTGGCAGGCACTTGTTCAACTTCAGATCCCACATTTTAATTTTAGCCAGTTCCACACAACAGAACAATAATCCCTCAGTAGCAGGAAATGAGAGTTATTATGTAGATTATAATTCATGGATTTATTTGCTTGAGTATGATACAATTTTCGTTTGGCCAAATCAAGTGTAACTGTTTTTATGTGGAAATTACAAACTTTCTAAGCCTTTTTAATCCTTGAATACACTTCAAGTTTACATTACTTGCTCTGTCAATTTGGCAGGCACTTGTTCAACTTCAGATCCCACATTTTAATTTTAGCCAGTTCCACACAACAGAACAATAATCCCTCAGTAGCAGGAAATGAGAGTTATTATGTAGATTATAATTCATGGATTTATTTGCTTGAGTATGATACAATTTTGGTTCGGCCAAATCAAGTGTAACTGTTTTTATGTGGAAATTACAAACTTTCTAAGCCTTTTTAATCCTTGAATACACTTCAAGTTTGCATTACTTGCTCTGTCAATTTGGCAGTCACTTGTTTAACTAAATATCCCATATCTCAACTTGAGCCAGTTTCACACATCAGAACAATAATCCCTCAGTAGCAGGAAATGAGAGTTATTATGTAGATTAGAATTCATGGATTTATTTGCTTGAGTATGACACAATTTAGGTTTGGCCAAATCAAGTGTAACTGTTTTTATGTGGAAATTACAAACTTTCTAAGCCTTTTTAAACCTTGAATACACTTCAGGTTTGCATTACTTGCTCTGTCAATTTGGCAGGCACTTGTTCAACTTCAGATCCCACATTTTAATTTTAGCCAGTTCCACACAACAGAACAATAATCCCTCAGTAGCAGGAAATGAGAGTTATTATGTAGATTATAATTCATGGATTTATTTGCTTGAGTATGATACAATTTTCGTTTGGCCAAATCAAGTGTAACTGTTTTTATGTGGAAATTACAAACTTTCTAAGCCTTTTTAATCCTTGAATACACTTCAAGTTTACATTACTTGCTCTGTCAATTTGGCAGGCACTTGTTCAACTTCAGATCCCACATTTTAATTTTAGCCAGTTTCAAACAACAGAACAATAATTCCTCAGTAGCAGGAAATTAGAGTTATTATGTAGATACAAATTCATGGATTAATTTGCTTGAGTATGACACAATTTTGGTTTGGACAAATCAAGTGTAACTGTTTTTATGTGGAGATTACAAACTTTCTAAGCCTTTTTAATCCTTGAATACACTTCAAGTTTGCATTACTTGTTCTGTCAATTTGGAAGGCACATGTTTAACTAAATATCCCACATCTCATCTTGAGACAGTTTCACACATCAGAACAATAATCCCTCAGTAGCAGGAAATTAGAGTTATTATGTAGATTAGAATTCATGGATTTATTTGCTTGAGTATGATACAATTTAGGTTTGGCCAAATCAAGTGTAACTGTTTTTATGTGGAAATTACAAACTTTCTAAGCCTTTTTAATCCTTGAATACACTTCAAGTTTGCATTACTTGCTCTGTCAATTTGGCAGGCACTTGTTTAACTAAATATCCCATATCTCAATTTGAGCCAGTTTCAAACAACAGAACAATAATCCCCTTTTAATTTTCACATTGCTTCAAAGGCAGGGACGTCAACGTTCAGTGGCGGCAACGATGGAGTTTATTATTTCAACTACAGGCATTATGCCAACCAACGATTTACTAACACATTTAAATGTGCCTGTAAAGTTTAATGTGTGTCAGTGATTTCCCATATGGTCTAGCGGTTAGGATTCCTGGTTTTCACTCAGGTGGCCCGGGTTCAACTCCCGGTATGGGAATTATTATTTTAGAATTTTGCAGGCACTTGTTCAACTTCAGATCCCACATTTTAATTTTAGCCAGTTTCAAACAACAGAACAATAATTCCTCAGTAGCAGGAAATGAGAGTTATTCTGTAGATACAAATTCATGGATTTATTTGCTTGAGTATGATACAATTTTGGTTCGGCCAAATCAAGTGTAACCTTTTTTATGTGAAAATTACAAACTTTCTAAGCCTTTTTAAACCTTGAATACACTTCAGGTTTGCATTACTTGCTCTGTCAATTTGGCAGGCACTTGTTCAACTTCAGATCCCACATTTTAATTTTAGCCAGTTCCACACAACAGAACAATAATCCCTCAGTAGCAGGAAATGAGAGTTATTATGTAGATTATAATTCATGGATTTATTTGCTTGAGTATGATACATTTTGGTTTGGCCAAATCAAGTGTAACTGTTTTTATGTGGAAATTACAAACTTTCTAAGCCTTTTTAATCCTTGAATACACTTCAAGTTTGCATTTCTTGCTCTGTCAATTTGGCAGGCACTTGTTTACCTAAATATCCCATATCTCAACTTGAGCCAGTTTCACACATCAGAACAATAATCCCTCAGTAGCAGGAAATGAGAGTTATTATGTAGATTATAATTCATGGATTTATTTGCTTGATTATGATACAATTTTGGTTTGACCAAATCAAGTGTAACTGTTTTTATGTGGAAATTACAAACTTTCTAAGCCTTTTTAATCCTTGAATACACTTCAAGTTTGCATTACTTGCTCTGTCAATTTGGCAGGCACTTGTTTAACTAAATATCCCATATCTCAATTTGAGCCAGTTTCAAACAACAGAACAATAATCCCCTTTTAATTTTCACATTGCTTCAAAGGCAGGGACGTCAACGTTCAGTGGCGGCAACGATGGAGTTTATTATTTCAACTACAGGCATTATGCCAACCAACGATTTACTAACACATTTAAATGTGCCTGTAAAGTTTAATGTGTGTCAGTGATTTCCCATATGGTCTAGCGGTTAGGATTCCTGGTTTTCACCCAGGTGGCCCGGGTTCAACTCCCGGTATGGGAATTATTATTTTAGAATTTTGCAGGCACTTGTTCAACTTCAGATCCCACATTTTAATTTTAGCCAGTTTCAAACAACAGAACAATAATTCCTCAGTAGCAGGAAATGAGAGTTATTATGTAGATACAAATTCATGGATTATTTGCTTGAGTATGATACAATTTTGGTTCGGCCAAATCAAGTTTAACCTTTTTTATGTGAAAATTACAAACTTTCTAAGCCTTTTTAAACCTTGAATACACTTCAGGTTTGCATTACTTGCTCTGTCAATTTGGCAGGCACTTGTTCAACTTCAGATCCCACATTTTAATTTTAGCCAGTTCCACACAACAGAACAATAATCCCTCAGTAGCAGGAAATGAGAGTTATTATGTAGATTATAATTCATGGATTTATTTGCTTGAGTATGATACAATTTTGGTTCGGCCAAATCAAGTGTAACTGTTTTTATGTGGAAATTACAAACTTTCTAAGCCTTTTTAATCCTTGAATACACTTCAAGTTTGCATTACTTGCTCTGTCAATTTGGCAGTCACTTGTTTAACTAAATATCCCATATCTCAACTTGAGCCAGTTTCACACATCAGAACAATAATCCCTCAGTAGCAGGAAATTAGAGTTATTATGTAGATTAGAATTCATGGATTTATTTGCTTGAGTATGACACAATTTAGGTTTGGCCAAATCAAGTGTAACTGTTTTTATGTGGAAATTACAAACTTTCTAAGCCTTTTTAAACCTTGAATACACTTCAGGTTTGCATTACTTGCTCTGTCAATTTGGCAGGCACTTGTTCAACTTCAGATCCCACATTTTAATTTTAGCCAGTTCCACACAACAGAACAATAATCCCTCAGTAGCAGGAAATGAGAGTTATTATGTAGATTATAATTCATGGATTTATTTGCTTGAGTATGATACAATTTTCGTTTGGCCAAATCAAGTGTAACTGTTTTTATGTGGAAATTACAAACTTTCTAAGCCTTTTAATCCTTGAATACACTTCAAGTTTGCATTACTTGTTCTGTCAATTTGGAAGGCACATGTTTAACTAAATATCCCACATCTCATCTTGAGCCAGTTTCACACATCAGAACAATAATCCCTCAGTAACAGGAAATTAGAGTTATTATGTAGATTAGAATTCATGGATTTATTTGCTTGAGTATGATACAATTTAGGTTTGGCCAAATCAAGTGTAACTGTTTTTATGTGGAAATTACAAACTTTCTAAGCCTTTTTAATCCTTGAATACACTTCAAGTTTGCATTACTTGCTCTGTCAATTTGGCAGGCACTTGTTTAACTAAATATCCCATATCTCAAATTGAGCCAGTTTCAAACAACAGAACAATAATCCCCTTTTAATTTTCACATTGCTTCAAAGGCAGGGACGTCAACGTTCAGTGGCGGCAACGATGGAGTTTATTATTTCAACTACAGGCATTATGCCAACCAACGATTTACTAACACATTTAAATGTGCCTGTAAAGTTTAATGTGTGTCAGTGATTTCCCATATGGTCTAGCGGTTAGGATTCCTGGTTTTCGCCCGGGTTCAACTCCCGGTATGGGAATTATTATTTTAGAATTTTGCAGGCACTTGTTCAACTTCAGATCCCACATTTTAATTTTAGCCAGTTTCAAACAACAGAACAATAATTCCTCATTAGCAGGAAATGAGAGTTATTATGTAGATACAAATTCATGGATTATTTGCTTGAGTATGATACAATTTTGGTTCGGCCAAATCAAGTGTAACCTTTTTTATGTGAAAATTACAAACTTTCTAAGCCTTTTTAAACCTTGAATACACTTCAGGTTTGCATTACTTGCTCTGTCAAGTTGGCAGGCACTTGTTCAACTTCAGATCCCACATTTTAATTTTAGCCAGTTCCACACAACAGAACAATAATCCCTCAGTAGCAGGAAATGAGAGTTATTATGTAGATTATAATTCATGGATTTATTTGCTTGAGTATGATAAAATTTTGGTTCGGCCAAATCAAGTGTAACTGTTTTTATGTGGAAATTACAAACTTTCTAAGCCTTTTTAATCCTTGAATACACTTCAAGTTTGCATTACTTGCTCTGTCAATTTGGCAGTCACTTGTTTAACTAAATATCCCATATCTCAACTTGAGCCAGTTTCACACATCAGAACAATAATCCCTCAGTAGCAGGAAATGAGAGTTATTATGTAGATTAGAATTCATGGATTTATTTGCTTGAGTATGACACAATTTAGGTTTGGCCACATCAAGTGTAACTGTTTTTATGTGGAAATTACAAACTTTCTAAGCCTTTTTAAACCTTGAATACACTTCAGGTTTGCATTACTTGCTCTGTCAATTTGGCAGGCACTTGTTCAACTTCAGATCCCACATTTTAATTTTAGCCAGTTCCACACAACAGAACAATAATCCCTCAGTAGCAGGAAATGAGAGTTATTATGTAGATTATAATTCATGGATTTATTTGCTTGAGTATGATACAATTTTCGTTTGGCCAAATCAAGTGTAACTGTTTTTATGTGGAAATTACAAACTTTCTAAGCCTTTTTAATCCTTGAATACACTTCAAGTTTGCATTACTTGCTCTGTCAATTTGGCAGGCACTTGTTCAACTTCAGATCCCACATTTTAATTTTAGCCAGTTTCAAACAACAGAACAATAATTCCTCAGTAGCAGGAAATTAGAGTTATTATGTAGATACAAATTCATGGATTAATTTGCTTGAGTATGACACAATTTTGGTTTGGACAAATCAAGTGTAACTGTTTTTATGTGGAGATTACAAACTTTCTAAGCCTTTTTAATCCTTGAATACACTTCAAGTTTGCATTACTTGTTCTGTCAATTTGGAAGGCACATGTTTAACTAAATATCCCACATCTCATCTTGAGCCAGTTTCACACATCAGAACAATAATCCCTCAGTAGCAGGAAATGAGAGTTATTATGTAGATACAAATTCATGGATTTATTTGCTTGAGTATGACACAATTTTGGTTTGGACAAATCAAGAGTAACTGTTTTTATGTGGAAATTACAAACTTTCTAAGGCTTTTTAAACCTTGAATACACTTTAAGTTTGCATTACATGCTCTGTCAATTTGGCAGACACTTGTTCAACTAAATATCCCATATCTCAACTTGAGCCAGTTTCAAACAACAGAACAATAATTCCTCAGTAGCAGGAAATTAGAGTTATTATGTAGATTAGAATTCATGGATTTATTTGCTTGAGTATGATACAATTTAGGTTTGGCCAAATCAAGTGTAACTGTTTTTATGTGGAAATTACAAACTTTCTAAGCCTTTTTAAACCTTGAATACACTTTAAGTTTGCATTACTTGCTCTGTCAATTTGGCAGGCACTTGTTCAACTTCAGATCCCACATTTTAAATTTAGCCAGTTTCAAACAACAGAACAATAATTCCTCAGTAGCAGGAAATGAGAGTTATTATGTAGATACAAATTCATGGATTTATTTGCTTGAGTATGACACAATTTTGGTTTGGACAAATCAAGAGTAACTGTTTTTATGTGGAAATTACAAACTTTCTAAGCCTTTTTAAACCTTGAATACACTTTAAGTTTGCATTACTTGCTCTGTCAATTTGGCAGACACTTGTTCAACTAAATATCCCATATCTCAACTTGAGCCAGTTTCAAACAACAGAACAATAATTCCTCAGTAGCAGGAAATGAGAGTTATTATGTAGATTAGAATTCATGGATTTATTTGCTTGAGTATGATACAATTTAGGTTTGGCCAAATCAAGTGTAACTGTTTTTATGTGGAAATTACAAACTTTCTAAGCCTTTTTAAACCTTGAATACACTTTAAGTTTGCATTACTTGTTCTGTCAATTTGGAAGACACATGTTTAACTAAATATCCCACATCTCATCTTGAGCCAGTTTCACACATCAGAACAATAATCCCTCAGTAGCAGGAAATTAGAGTTATTATGTAGATTAGAATTCATGGGTTTATTTGCTTGAGTATGATACAATTTAGGTTTGGCCAAATCAAGTGTAACTGTTTTTATGTGGAAATTACAAACTTTCTAAGCCTTTTTAATCCTTGAATACACTTCAAGTTTGCATTACTTGCTCTGTCAATTTGGCAGGCACTTGTTTAACTAAATATCCCATATCTCAAATTGAGCCAGTTTCAAACAACAGAACAATAATCCCCTTTTCATTTTCACATTGCTTCAAAGGCAGGGACGTCAACGTTCAGTGGCGGCAACGATGGAGTTTATTATTTCAACTACAGGCATTATGCCAACCAACGATTTACTATCACATTTAAATGTGCCTGTAAAGTTTAATGTGTGTCAGTGATTTCCCATATGGTCTAGCGGTTAGGATTCCTGGTTTTCACCCAGGTGGCCCGGGTTCAACTCCCGGTATGGGAATTATTATTTTAGAATTTTGCCGGCACTTGTTCAACTTCAGATCCCACATTTTAATTTTAGCCAGTTTCAAACAACAGAACAATAATTCCTCAGTAGCAGGAAATGAGAGTTATTATGTAGATACAAATTCATGGATTATTTGCTTGAGTATGATACAATTTTGGTTCGGCCAAATCAAGTGTAACCTTTTTTATGTGAAAATTACAAACTTTCTAAGCCTTTTTAAACCTTGAATACACTTCAGGTTTGCATTACTTGCTCTGTCAATTTGGCAGGCACTTGTTCAACTTCAGATCCCACATTTTAATTTTAGCCAGTTCCACACAACAGAACAATAATCCCTCAGTAGCAGGAAATGAGAGTTATTATGTAGATTATAATTCATGGATTTATTTGCTTGAGTATGATACAATTTTGGTTCGGCCAAATCAAGTGTAACTGTTTTTATGTGGAAATTACAAACTTTCTAAGCCTTTTTAATCCTTGAATACACTTCAAGTTTGCATTACTTGCTCTGTCAATTTGGCAGTCACTTGTTTAACTAAATATCCCATATCTCAACTTGAGCCAGTTTCACACATCAGAACAATAATCCCTCAGTAGCAGGAAATGAGAGTTATTATGTAGATTAGAATTCATGGATTTATTTGCTTGAGTATGACACAATTTAGGTTTGGCCAAATCAAGTGTAACTGTTTTTATGTGGAAATTACAAACTTTCTAAGCCTTTTTAAACCTTGAATACACTTCAGGTTTGCATTACTTGCTCTGTCAATTTGGCAGGCACTTGTTCAACTTCAGATCCCACATTTTAATTTTAGCCAGTTTCAAACAACAGAACAATAATTCCTCAGTAGCAGGAAATGAGAGTTATTATGTAGATAAAAATTCATGGATTTATTTGCTTGAGTATGATACAATTTTGGTTTGGACAAATCAAGAGTAACTGTTTTTATATGGAAATTACAAACTTTCTAAGCCTTTTTAAACCTTGAATACACTTTAAGTTTGCATTACTTGCTCTGTCAATTTGGCAGGCACTTGTTCAACTTCAGATCCCACATTTTAATTTTAGCCAGTTCCACACAACAGAACAATAATCCCTCAGTAGCAGGAAATGAGAGTTATTATGTAGATTATAATTCATGGATTTATTTGCTTGAGTATGATACATTTTGGTTTGGCCAAATCAAGTGTAACTGTTTTTATGTGGAAATTACAAACTTTCTAAGCCTTTTTAATCCTTGAATACACTTCAAGTTTGCATTTCTTGCTCTGTCAATTTGGCAGGCACTTGTTTACCTAAATATCCCATATCTCAACTTGAGCCAGTTTCACACATCAGAACAATAATCCCTCAGTAGCAGGAAATGAGAGTTATTATGTAGATTATAATTCATGGATTTATTTGCTTGATTATGATACAATTTTGGTTTGGCCAAATCAAGTGTAACTGTTTTTATGTGGAAATTACAAACTTTCTAAGCCTTTTTAATCCTTGAATACACTTCAAGTTTGCATTACTTGCTCTGTCAATTTGGCAGGCACTTGTTTAACTAAATATCCCATATCTCAATTTGAGCCAGTTTCAAACAACAGAACAATAATCCCCTTTTAATTTTCACATTGCTTCAAAGGCAGGGACGTCAACGTTCAGTGGCGGCAACGATGGAGTTTATTATTTCAACTACAGGCATTATGCCAACCAACGATTTACTAACACATTTAAATGTGCCTGTAAAGTTTAATGTGTGTCAGTGATTTCCCATATGGTCTAGCGGTTAGGATTCCTGGTTTTCACCCAGGTGGCCCGGGTTCAACTCCCGGTATGGGAATTATTATTTTAGAATTTTGCAGGCACTTGTTCAACTTCAGATCCCACATTTTAATTTTAGCCAGTTTCAAACAACAGAACAATAATTCCTCAGTAGCAGGAAATGAGAGTTATTATGTAGATACAAATTCATGGATTATTTGCTTGAGTATGATACAATTTTGGTTCGGCCAAATCAAGTGTAACCTTTTTTATGTGAAAATTACAAACATTCTAAGCCTTTTTAAACCTTGAATACACTTCAGGTTTGCATTACTTGCTCTGTCAATTTGGCAGGCACTTGTTCAACTTCAGATCCCACATTTTAATTTTAGCCAGTTCCACACAACAGAACAATAATCCCTCAGTAGCAGGAAATGAGAGTTATTATGTAGATTATAATTCATGGATTTATTTGCTTGAGTATGATACAATTTTGGTTCGGCCAAATCAAGTGTAACTGTTTTTATGTGGAAATTACAAACTTTCTAAGCCTTTTTAATCCTTGAATACACTTCAAGTTTGCATTACTTGCTCTGTCAATTTGGCAGTCACTTGTTTAACTAAATATCCCATATCTCAACTTGAGCCAGTTTCAAACAACAGAACAATAATTCCTCAGTAGCAGGAAATGAGAGTTATTATGTAGATTAGAATTCATGGATTTATTTGCTTGAGTATGATACAATTTAGGTTTAGCCAAATCAAGTGTAACTGTTTTTATGTGGAAATTACAAACTTTCTAAGCCTTTTTAAACCTTGAATACACTTTAAGTTTGCATTACTTGTTCTGTCAATTTGGAAGGCACATGTTTAACTAAATATCCCACATCTCATCTTGAGCCAGTTTCACACATCAGAACAATAATCCCTCAGTAGCAGGAAATTAGAGTTATTATGTAGATTAGAATTCATGGATTTATTTGCTTGAGTATGATACAATTTAGGTTTGGCCAAATCAAGTGTAACTGTTTTTATGTGGAAATTACAAACTTTCTAAGCCTTTTTAATCCTTGAATACACTTCAAGTTTGCATTACTTGCTCTGTCAATTTGGCAGGCACTTGTTTAACTAAATATCCCATATCTCAAATTGAGCCAGTTTCAAACAACAGAACAATAATCCCCTTTTCATTTTCACATTGCTTCAAAGGCAGGGACGTCAACGTTCAGTGGCGGCAACGATGGAGTTTATTATTTCAACTACAGGCATTATGCCAACCAACGATTTACTATCACATTTAAATGTGCCTGTAAAGTTTAATGTGTGTCAGTGATTTCCCATATGGTCTAGCGGTTAGGATTCCTGGTTTTCACCCAGGTGGCCTGGGTTCAACTCCCGGTATGGGAATTATTATTTTAGAATTTTGCCGGCACTTGTTCAACTTCAGATCCCACATTTTAATTTTAGCCAGTTTCAAACAACAGAACAATAATTCCTCAGTAGCAGGAAATGAGAGTTATTATGTAGATACAAATTCATGGATTATTTGCTTGAGTATGATACAATTTTGGTTCGGCCAAATCAAGTGTAACCTTTTTTATGTGAAAATTACAAACTTTCTAAGCCTTTTTAAACCTTGAATACACTTCAGGTTTGCATTACTTGCTCTGTCAATTTGGCAGGCACTTGTTCAACTTCAGATCCCACATTTTAATTTTAGCCAGTTCCACACAACAGAACAATAATCCCTCAGTAGCAGGAAATGAGAGTTATTATGTAGATTATAATTCATGGATTTATTTGCTTGAGTATGATACAATTTTGGTTCGGCCAAATCAAGTGTAACTGTTTTTATGTGGAAATTACAAACTTTCTAAGCCTTTTTAATCCTTGAATACACTTCAAGTTTGCATTACTTGCTCTGTCAATTTGGCAGTCACTTGTTTAACTAAATATCCCATATCTCAACTTGAGCCAGTTTCACACATCAGAACAATAATCCCTCAGTAGCAGGAAATGAGAGTTATTATGTAGATTAGAATTCATGGATTTATTTGCTTGAGTATGACACAATTTAGGTTTGGCCAAATCAAGTGTAACTGTTTTTATGTGGAAATTACAAACTTTCTAAGCCTTTTTAAACCTTGAATACACTTCAGGTTTGCATTACTTGCTCTGTCAATTTGGCAGGCACTTGTTCAAGTTCAGATCCCACATTTTAATTTTAGCCAGTTCCACACAACAGAACAATAATCCCTCAGTAGCAGGAAATGAGAGTTATTATGTAGATTATAATTCATGGATTTATTTGCTTGAGTATGATACAATTTTCGTTTGGCCAAATCAAGTGTAACTGTTTTTATGTGGAAATTACAAACTTTCTAAGCCTTTTTAATCCTTGAATACACTTCAAGTTTACATTACTTGCTCTGTCAATTTGGCAGGCACTTGTTCAACTTCAGATCCCACATTTTAATTTTAGCCAGTTTCAAACAACAGAACAATAATTCCTCAGTAGCAGGAAATTAGAGTTATTATGTAGATACAAATTCATGGATTAATTTGCTTGAGTATGACACAATTTTGGTTTGGACAAATCAAGTGTAACTGTTTTTATGTGGAGATTACAAACTTTCTAAGCCTTTTTAATCCTTGAATACACTTCAAGTTTGCATTACTTGTTCTGTCAATTTGGAAGGCACATGTTTAACTAAATATCCCACATCTCATCTTGAGCCAGTTTCACACATCAGAACAATAATCCCTCAGTAGCAGGAAATTAGAGTTATTATGTAGATTAGAATTCATGGATTTATTTGCTTGAGTATGATACAATTTAGGTTTGGCCAAATCAAGTGTAACTGTTTTTATGTGGAAATTACAAACTTTCTAAGCCTTTTTAATCCTTGAATACACTTCAAGTTTGCATTTCTTGCTCTGTCAATTTGGCAGGCACTTGTTTAACTAAATATCCCATATCTCAACTTGAGCCAGTTTCACACATCAGAACAATAATCCCTCAGTAGCAGGAAATGAGAGTTATTATGTAGATTATAATTCATGGATTTATTTGCTTGATTATGATACAATTTTGGTTTGGCCAAATCAAGTGTAACTGTTTTTATGTGGAAATTACAAACTTTCTAAGCCTTTTTAATCCTTGAATACACTTCAAGTTTGCATTACTTGCTCTGTCAATTTGGCAGGCACTTGTTTAACTAAATATCCCATATCTCAATTTGAGCCAGTTTCAAACAACAGAACAATAATCCCCTTTTAATTTTCACATTGCTTCAAAGGCAGGGACGTCAACGTTCAGTGGCGGCAACGATGGAGTTTATTATTTCAACTACAGGCATTATGCCAACCAACGATTTACTAACACATTTAAATGTGCCTGTAAAGTTTAATGTGTGTCAGTGATTTCCCATATGGTCTAGCGGTTAGGATTCCTGGTTTTCACCCAGGTGGCCCGGGTTCAACTCCCGGTATGGGAATTATTATTTTAGAATTTTGCAGGCACTTGTTCAACTTCAGATCCCACATTTTAATTTTAGCCAGTTTCAAACAACAGAACAATAATTCCTCAGTAGCAGGAAATGAGAGTTATTATGTAGATACAAATTCATGGATTATTTGCTTGAGTATGATACAATTTTGGTTCGGCCAAATCAAGTGTAACCTTTTTTATGTGAAAATTACAAACATTCTAAGCCTTTTTAAACCTTGAATACACTTCAGGTTTGCATTACTTGCTCTGTCAATTTGGCAGGCACTTGTTCAACTTCAGATCCCACATTTTAATTTTAGCCAGTTCCACACAACAGAACAATAATCCCTCAGTAGCAGGAAATGAGAGTTATTATGTAGATTATAATTCATGGATTTATTTGCTTGAGTATGATACAATTTTGGTTCGGCCAAATCAAGTGTAACTGTTTTTATGTGGAAATTACAAACTTTCTAAGCCTTTTTAATCCTTGAATACACTTCAAGTTTGCATTACTTGCTCTGTCAATTTGGCAGTCACTTGTTTAACTAAATATCCCATATCTCAACTTGAGCCAGTTTCAAACAACAGAACAATAATTCCTCAGTAGCAGGAAATGAGAGTTATTATGTAGATTAGAATTCATGGATTTATTTGCTTGAGTATGATACAATTTAGGTTTGGCCAAATCAAGTGTAACTGTTTTTATGTGGAAATTACAAACTTTCTAAGCCTTTTTAAACCTTGAATACACTTTAAGTTTGCATTACTTGTTCTGTCAATTTGGAAGGCACATGTTTAACTAAATATCCCACATCTCATCTTGAGCCAGTTTCACACATCAGAACAATAATCCCTCAGTAGCAGGAAATTAGAGTTATTATGTAGATTAGAATTCATGGATTTATTTGCTTGAGTATGATACAATTTAGGTTTGGCCAAATCAAGTGTAACTGTTTTTATGTGGAAATTACAAACTTTCTAAGCCTTTTTAATCCTTGAATACACTTCAAGTTTGCATTACTTGCTCTGTCAATTTGGCAGGCACTTGTTTAACTAAATATCCCATATCTCAAATTGAGCCAGTTTCAAACAACAGAACAATAATCCCCTTTTCATTTTCACATTGCTTCAAAGGCAGGGACGTCAACGTTCAGTGGCGGCAACGATGGAGTTTATTATTTCAACTACAGGCATTATGCCAACCAACGATTTACTATCACATTTAAATGTGCCTGTAAAGTTTAATGTGTGTCAGTGATTTCCCATATGGTCTAGCGGTTAGGATTCCTGGTTTTCACCCAGGTGGCCCGGGTTCAACTCCCGGTATGGGAATTATTATTTTAGAATTTTGCCGGCACTTGTTCAACTTCAGATCCCACATTTTAATTTTAGCCAGTTTCAAACAACAGAACAATAATTCCTCAGTAGCAGGAAATGAGAGTTATTATGTAGATACAAATTCATGGATTATTTGCTTGAGTATGATACAATTTTGGTTCGGCCAAATCAAGTGTAACCTTTTTTATGTGAAAATTACAAACTTTCTAAGCCTTTTTAAACCTTGAATACACTTCAGGTTTGCATTACTTGCTCTGTCAATTTGGCAGGCACTTGTTCAACTTCAGATCCCACATTTTAATTTTAGCCAGTTCCACACAACAGAACAATAATCCCTCAGTAGCAGGAAATGAGAGTTATTATGTAGATTATAATTCATGGATTTATTTGCTTGAGTATGATACAATTTTGGTTCGGCCAAATCAAGTGTAACTGTTTTTATGTGGAAATTACAAACTTTCTAAGCCTTTTTAATCCTTGAATACACTTCAAGTTTGCATTACTTGCTCTGTCAATTTGGCAGTCACTTGTTTAACTAAATATCCCATATCTCAACTTGAGCCAGTTTCACACATCAGAACAATAATCCCTCAGTAGCAGGAAATGAGAGTTATTATGTAGATTAGAATTCATGGATTTATTTGCTTGAGTATGACACAATTTAGGTTTGGCCAAATCAAGTGTAACTGTTTTTATGTGGAAATTACAAACTTTCTAAGCCTTTTTAAACCTTGAATACACTTCAGGTTTGCATTACTTGCTCTGTCAATTTGGCAGGCACTTGTTCAACTTCAGATCCCACATTTTAATTTTAGCCAGTTCCACACAACAGAACAATAATCCCTCAGTAGCAGGAAATGAGAGTTATTATGTAGATTATAATTCATGGATTTATTTGCTTGAGTATGATACAATTTTCGTTTGGCCAAATCAAGTGTAACTGTTTTTATGTGGAAATTACAAACTTTCTAAGCCTTTTTAATCCTTGAATACACTTCAAGTTTACATTACTTGCTCTGTCAATTTGGCAGGCACTTGTTCAACTTCAGATCCCACATTTTAATTTTAGCCAGTTTCAAACAACAGAACAATAATTCCTCAGTAGCAGGAAATTAGAGTTATTATGTAGATACAAATTCATGGATTAATTTGCTTGAGTATGACACAATTTTGGTTTGGACAAATCAAGTGTAACTGTTTTTATGTGGAGATTACAAACTTTCTAAGCCTTTTTAATCCTTGAATACACTTCAAGTTTGCATTACTTGTTCTGTCAATTTGGAAGGCACATGTTTAACTAAATATCCCACATCTCATCTTGAGCCAGTTTCACACATCAGAACAATAATCCCTCAGTAGCAGGAAATTAGAGTTATTATGTAGATTAGAATTCATGGATTTATTTGCTTGAGTATGATACAATTTAGGTTTGGCCAAATCAAGTGTAACTGTTTTTATGTGGAAATTACAAACTTTCTAAGCCTTTTTAATCCTTGAATACACTTCAAGTTTGCATTACTTGCTCTGTCAATTTGGCAGGCACTTGTTTAACTAAATATCCCATATCTCAATTTGAGCCAGTTTCAAACAACAGAACAATAATCCCCTTTTAATTTTCACATTGCTTCAAAGGCAGGGACGTCAACGTTCAGTGGCGGCAACGATGGAGTTTATTAATTCAACTACAGGCATTATGCCAACCAACGATTTACTAACACATTTAAATGTGCCTGTAAAGTTTAATGTGTGTCAGTGATTTCCCATATGGTCTAGCGGTTAGGATTCCTAGTTTTCACCCAGGTGGCCCGGGTTCAACTCCCGGTATGGGAATTATTATTTTAGAATTTTGCAGGCACTTGTTCAACTTCAGATCCCACATTTTAATTTTAGCCAGTTTCAAACAACAGAACAATAATTCCTCAGTAGCAGGAAATGAGAGTTATTATGTAGATACAAATTCATGGATTTATTTGCTTGAGTATGATACAATTTTGGTTCGGCCAAATCAAGTGTAACCTTTTTTATGTGAAAATTACAAACTTTCTAAGCCTTTTTAAACCTTGAATACACTTCAGGTTTGCATTACTTGCTCTGTCAATTTGGCAGGCACTTGTTCAACTTCAGATACCACATTTTAATTTTAGCCAGTTTCAAACAACAGAACAATAATTCCTCAGTAGCAGGAAATGAGAGTTATTATGTAGATAAAAATTCATGGATTTATTTGCTTGAGTATGATACAATTTTGGTTTGGACAAATCAAGAGTAACTGTTTTTATATGGAAATTACAAACTTTCTAAGCCTTTTTAAACCTTGAATACACTTTAAGTTTGCATTACTTGCTCTGTCAATTTGGCAGGCACTTGTTCAACTTCAGATCCCACATTTTAATTTTAGCCAGTTCCACACAACAGAACAATAATCCCTCAGTAGCAGGAAATGAGAGTTATTATGTAGATTATAATTCATGGATTTATTTGCTTGATTATGATACAATTTTGGTTTGGCCAAATCAAGTGTAACTGTTTTTATGTGGAAATTACAAACTTTCTAAGCCTTTTTAATCCTTGAATACACTTCAATTTTGCATTACTTGCTCTGTCAATTTGGCAGGCACTTGTTTAACTAAATATCCCATATCTCAATTTGAGCCAGTTTCAAACAACAGAACAATAATCCCCTTTTAATTTTCACATTGCTTCAAAGGCAGGGACGTCAATGTTCAGTGGCGGCAACGATGGAGTTTATTATTTCAACTACAGGCATTATGCCAACCAACGATTTACTAACACATTTAAATGTGCCTGTAAAGTTTAATGTGTGTCAGTGATTTCCCATATGGTCTAGCGGTTAGGATTCCTGGTTTTCACCCAGGTGGCCCGGGTTCAACTCCCGGTATGGGAATTATTATTTTAGAATTTTGCAGGCACTTGTTCAACTTCAGATCCCACATTTTAATTTTAGCCAGTTTCAAACAACAGAACAATAATTCCTCAGTAGCAGGAAATGAGAGTTATTATGTAGATACAAATTCATGGATTATTTGCTTGAGTATGATACAATTTTGGTTCGGCCAAATCAAGTGTAACCTTTTTTATGTGAAAATTACAAACATTCTAAGCCTTTTTAAACCTTGAATACACTTCAGGTTTGCATTACTTGCTCTGTCAATTTGGCAGGCACTTGTTCAACTTCAGATCCCACATTTTAATTTTAGCCAGTTCCACACAACAGAACAATAATCCCTCAGTAGCAGGAAATGAGAGTTATTATGTAGATTATAATTCATGGATTTATTTGCTTGAGTATGATACAATTTTGGTTCGGCCAAATCAAGTGTAACTGTTTTTATGTGGAAATTACAAACTTTCTAAGCCTTTTTAATCCTTGAATACACTTCAAGTTTGCATTACTTGCTCTGTCAATTTGGCAGTCACTTGTTTAACTAAATATCCCATATCTCAACTTGAGCCAGTTTCAAACAACAGAACAATAATTCCTCAGTAGCAGGAAATGAGAGTTATTATGTAGATTAGAATTCATGGATTTATTTGCTTGAGTATGATACAATTTAGGTTTGGCCAAATCAAGTGTAACTGTTTTTATATGGAAATTACAAACTTTCTAAGCCTTTTTAAACCTTGAATACACTTTAAGTTTGCATTACTTGTTCTGTCAATTTGGAAGGCACATGTTTAACTAAATATCCCACATCTCATCTTGAGCCAGTTTCACACATCAGAACAATAATCCCTCAGTAGCAGGAAATTAGAGTTATTATGTAGATTAGAATTCATGGATTTATTTGCTTGAGTATGATACAATTTAGGTTTGGCCAAATCAAGTGTAACTGTTTTTATGTGGAAATTACAAACTTTCTAAGCCTTTTTAATCCTTGAATACACTTCAAGTTTGCATTACTTGCTCTGTCAATTTGGCAGGCACTTGTTTAACTAAATATCCCATATCTCAAATTGAGCCAGTTTCAAACAACAGAACAATAATCCCCTTTTCATTTTCACATTGCTTCAAAGGCAGGGACGTCAACGTTCAGTGGCGGCAACGATGGAGTTTATTATTTCAACTACAGGCATTATGCCAACCAACGATTTACTATCACATTTAAATGTGCCTGTAAAGTTTAATGTGTGTCAGTGATTTCCCATATGGTCTAGCGGTTAGGATTCCTGGTTTTCACCCAGGTGGCCCGGGTTCAACTCCCGGTATGGGAATTATTATTTTAGAATTTTGCCGGCACTTGTTCAACTTCAGATCCCACATTTTAATTTTAGCCAGTTTCAAACAACAGAACAATAATTCCTCAGTAGCAGGAAATGAGAGTTATTATGTAGATACAAATTCATGGATTATTTGCTTGAGTATGATACAATTTTGGTTCGGCCAAATCAAGTGTAACCTTTTTTATGTGAAAATTACAAACTTTCTAAGCCTTTTTAAACCTTGAATACACTTCAGGTTTGCATTACTTGCTCTGTCAATTTGGCAGGCACTTGTTCAACTTCAGATCCCACATTTTAATTTTAGCCAGTTCCACACAACAGAACAATAATCCCTCAGTAGCAGGAAATGAGAGTTATTATGTAGATTATAATTCATGGATTTATTTGCTTGAGTATGATACAATTTTGGTTCGGCCAAATCAAGTGTAACTGTTTTTATGTGGAAATTACAAACTTTCTAAGCCTTTTTAATCCTTGAATACACTTCAAGTTTGCATTACTTGCTCTGTCAATTTGGCAGTCACTTGTTTAACTAAATATCCCATATCTCAACTTGAGCCAGTTTCACACATCAGAACAATAATCCCTCAGTAGCAGGAAATGAGAGTTATTATGTAGATTAGAATTCATGGATTTATTTGCTTGAGTATGACACAATTTAGGTTTGGCCAAATCAAGTGTAACTGTTTTTATGTGGAAATTACAAACTTTCTAAGCCTTTTTAAACCTTGAATACACTTCAGGTTTGCATTACTTGCTCTGTCAATTTGGCAGGCACTTGTTCAACTTCAGATCCCACATTTTAATTTTAGCCAGTTCCACACAACAGAACAATAATCCCTCAGTAGCAGGAAATGAGAGTTATTATGTAGATTATAATTCATGGATTTATTTGCTTGAGTATGATACAATTTTCGTTTGGCCAAATCAAGTGTAACTGTTTTTATGTGGAAATTACAAACTTTCTAAGCCTTTTTAAACCTTGAATACACTTCAGGTTTGCATTACTTGCTCTGTCAATTTGGCAGGCACTTGTTCAACTTCAGATCCCACATTTTAATTTTAGCCAGTTCCACACAACAGAACAATAATCCCTCAGTAGCAGGAAATGAGAGTTATTATGTAGATTATAATTCATGGATTTATTTGCTTGAGTATGATACAATTTTGGTTCGGCCAAATCAAGTGTAACTGTTTTTATGTGGAAATTACAAACTTTCTAAGCCTTTTTAATCCTTGAATACACTTCAAGTTTGCATTACTTGCTCTGTCAATTTGGCAGTCACTTGTTTAACTAAATATCCCATATCTCAACTTGAGCCAGTTTCACACATCAGAACAATAATCCCTCAGTAGCAGGAAATGAGAGTTATTATGTAGATTAGAATTCATGGATTTATTTGCTTGAGTATGACACAATTTAGGTTTGGCCAAATCAAGTGTAACTGTTTTTATGTGGAAATTACAAACTTTCTAAGCCTTTTTAAACCTTGAATACACTTCAGGTTTGCATTACTTGCTCTGTCAATTTGGCAGGCACTTGTTCAACTTCAGATCCCACATTTTAATTTTAGCCAGTTCCACACAACAGAACAATAATCCCTCAGTAGCAGGAAATGAGAGTTATTATGTAGATTATAATTCATGGATTTATTTGCTTGAGTATGATACAATTTTCGTTTGGCCAAATCAAGTGTAACTGTTTTTATGTGGAAATTACAAACTTTCTAAGCCTTTTTAATCCTTGAATACATTTCAAGTTTGCATTACTTGCTCTGTCAATTTGGCAGGCACTTGTTCAACTTCAGATCCCACATTTTAATTTTAGCCAGTTTCAAACAACAGAACAATAATTCCTCAGTAGCAGGAAATTAGAGTTATTATGTAGATACAAATTCATGGATTAATTTGCTTGAGTATGACACAATTTTGGTTTGGACAAATCAAGTGTAACTGTTTTTACGTGGAGATTACAAACTTTCTAAGCCTTTTTAATCCTTGAATACACTTCAAGTTTGCATTACTTGTTCTGTCAATTTGGAAGGCACATGTTTAACTAAATATCCCACATCTCATCTTGAGCCAGTTTCACACATCAGAACAATAATCCCTCAGTAGCAGGAAATTAGAGTTATTATGTAGATTAGAATTCATGGATTTATTTGCTTGAGTATGATACAATTTAGGTTTGGCCAAATCAAGTGTAACTGTTTTTATGTGGAAATTACAAACTTTCTAAGCCTTTTTAATCCTTGAATACACTTCAAGTTTGCATTACTTGCTCTGTCAATTTGGCAGGCACTTGTTTAACTAAATATCCCATATCTCAATTTGAGCCAGTTTCAAACAACAGAACAATAATCCCCTTTTAATTTTCACATTGCTTCAAAGGCAGGGACGTCAACGTTCAGTGGCGGCAACGATGGAGTTTATAATTTCAACTACAGGCATTATGCCAACCAACGATTTACTAACACATTTAAATGTGCCTGTAAAGTTTAATGTGTGTCAGTGATTTCCCATATGGTCTAGCGGTTAGGATTCCTGGTTTTCACCCAGGTGGCCCGGGTTCAACTCCCGGTATGGGAAGTATTATCTTAGAAGTTTGCAGGCACTTGTTCAACTTCAGATCCCAAATTTTAAATTTAGCCAGTTTCAAACAACAGAACAATAATTCCTCAGTAGCAGGAAATGAGAGTTATTATGTAGATACAAATTCATGGATTTATTTGCTTGAGTATGACACAATTTTGGTTTGGACAAATCAAGAGTAACTGTTTTTATGTGGAAATTACAAACTTTCTAAGGCTTTTTAAACCTTGAATACACTTTAAGTTTGCATTACTTGCTCTGTCAATTTGGCAGACACTTGTTCAACTAAATATCCCATATCTCAACTTGAGCCAGTTTCAAACAACAGAACAATAATTCCTCAGTAGCAGGAAATGAGAGTTATTATGTAGATTAGAATTCATGGATTTATTTGCTTGAGTATGATACAATTTAGGTTTGGCCAAATCAAGTGTAACTGTTTTTATGTGGAAATTACAAACTTTCTAAGCCTTTTTAAACCTTGAATACACTTTAAGTTTGCATTACTTGCTCTGTCAATTTGGCAGGCACTTGTTCAACTTCAGATCCCACATTTTAAATTTAGCCAGTTTCAAACAACAGAACAATAATTCCTCAGTAGCAGGAAATGAGAGTTATTATGTAGATACAAATTCATGGATTTATTTGCTTGAGTATGACACAATTTTGGTTTGGACAAATCAAGAGTAACTGTTTTTATGTGGAAATTACAAACTTTCTAAGCCTTTTTAAACCTTGAATACACTTTAAGTTTGCATTACTTGCTCTGTCAATTTGGCAGACACTTGTTCAACTAAATATCCCATATCTCAACTTGAGCCAGTTTCAAACAACAGAACAATAATTCCTCAGTAGCAGGAAATTAGAGTTATTATGTAGATTAGAATTCATGGATTTATTTGCTTGAGTATGATACAATTTAGGTTTGGCCAAATCAAGTGTAACTGTTTTTATGTGGAAATTACAAACTTTCTAAGCCTTTTTAATCCTTGAATACACTTCAAGTTTGCATTACTTGCTCTGTCAATTTGGCAGGCACTTGTTCAACTTCAGATCCCACATTTTAAATTTAGCCAGTTTCAAACAACAGAACAATAATTCCTCAGTAGCAGGAAATGAGAGTTATTATGTAGATACAAATTCATGGATTTATTTGCTTGAGTATGACACAATTTTGGTTTGGACAAATCAAGAGTAACTGTTTTTATGTGGAAATTACAAACTTTCTAAGCCTTTTTAAACCTTGAATACACTTTAAGTTTGCATTACTTGCTCTGTCAATTTGGCAGACACTTGTTCAACTAAATATCCCATATCTCAACATGAGCCAGTTTCAAACAACAGAACAGTAATTCCTCAGTAGCAGGAAATTAGAGTTATTATGTAGATTAGAATTCATGGATTTATTTGCTTGAGTATGATACAATTTAGGTTTGGCCAAATCAAGTGTAACTGTTTTTATGTGGAAATTACAAACTTTCTAAGCCTTTTTAAACCTTGAATACACTTTAAGTTTGCATTACTTGCTCTGTCAATTTGGCAGGCACTTGTTCAACTTCAGATCCCACATTTTAATTTCAGCCAGTTTCAAACAACAGAACAATAATTCCTCAGTAGCAGGAAATGAGAGTTATTATGTAGATTAGAATTCATGGATTTATTTGCTTGACTATGATACAATTTAGGTTTGGCCAAATCAAGTGTAACTGTTTTTATGTGGAAATTATAAACTTTCTAAGCCTTTTTAATCCTTGAATACACTTCAAGTTTGCATTACTTGCTCTGTCAATTTGGCAGGCACTTGTTTAACTAAATATCCCATATCTCAATTTGAGCCAGTTTTAAACAACAGAACAATAATCCCCTTTTAATTTTCACATTGCTTCAAAGGCAGGGACGTCAACGTTCAGTGGCGGCAACGATGGAGTTTATAATTTCAACTACAGGCATTATGCCAACCAACGATTTACTAACACATTTAAATGTGCCTGTAAAGTTTGATGTGTGTCTGTGATTTCCCATATGGTCTAGCAGTTAGGATTGCTGGTTTTCACCCAGGTGGCCCGGGTTCAACTCCCGGTATGGGAATTATTATCTTAGAATTTTGCAGGCACTTGTTCAACTTCAGATCCCACATTTTAATTTATGCCAGTTTCAAACAACAGAACAATAATTCCTCAGTAGCAGGAAATGAGAGTTATTATGTAGATAAAAATTCATGGATTTATTTGCTTGAGTATGACACAATTTTGGTTTGGACAAGTCAAGAGTAACTGTTTTTATGTGGAAATTACAAACTTTCTAAGCCTTTTTAATCCTTGAATACACTTCAAGTTTGCATTACTTGCTCTGTCAATTTGGCAGGCACTTGTTCAACTAAATATCCCATATCTCAATTTGAGCCAGTTTCACACATCAGAACAATAATCCCTCAGTAGCAGGAAATGAGAGTTATTATGTAGATTAGAATTCATGGATTTATTTCCTTGAGTATGATACAATTTAGGTTTGGCCAAATCAAGTGTAACTGTTTTTATGTGGAAATTACAAACTTTCTAAGCCTTTTTAATCCTTGAATACACTTCAAGTTTGCATTACTTGCTCTGTCAATTTGGCAGGCACTTGTTCAACTTCAGATCCCACATTTTAATTTTAGCCAGTTCCACACAACAGAACAATAATCCCTCAGTAGCAGGAAATGAGAGTTATTATGTAGATTATAATTCATGGATTTATTTGCTTGAGTATGATACAATTTTGGTTCGGCCAAATCAAGTGTAACTGTTTTTATGTGGAAATTACAAACTTTCTAAGCCTTTTTAATCCTTGAATACACTTCAAGTTTGCATTACTTGCTCTGTCAATTTGGCAGGCACTTGTTTAACTAAATATCCCATATCTCAATTTGAGCCAGTTTCAAACAACAGAACAATAATCCCCTTTTAATTTTCACATTGCTTCAAAGGCAGGGACGTCAACGTTCAGTGGCGGCAACGATGGAGTTTATAATTTCAACTACAGGCATTATGCCAACCAACGATTTACTAACACATTTAAATGTGCCTGTAAAGTTTAGTGTGTGTCTGTGATTTCCCATATGGTCTAGCGGTTAGGATTCCTGGTTTTCACCCAGGTGGCCCGGGTTCAACTCCCGGTATGGGAATTATTATCTTAGAATTTTGCAGGCACTTGTTCAACTTCAGATCCCACATTTTAGTTTTAGCCAGTTTCAAACAACAGAACAATAATTCCTCAGTAGCAGGAAATGAGAGTTATTATGTAGATAAAAATTCATGGATTTATTTGCTTGAGTATGATACAATTTTGGTTTGGCCAAATCAAGTGTAACTGTTTTTATGTGGAAATTACAAACTTTCTAAGCCTTTTTAATCCTTGAATACACTTCAAGTTTGCATTACTTGCTCTGTCAATTTGGCAGGCACTTGTTTAACTAAATATCCCATATCTCAACTTGAGCCAGTTTCACACATCAGAACAATAATCCCTCAGTAGCAGGAAATGAGAGTTATTATGTAGATACAAATTCATGGATTTATTTGCTTGAGTATGACACAATTTTGGTTTGGACAAATCCAGAGTAACTGTTTTTATGTGGAAATTACAAACTTTCTAAGCCTTTTTAAACCTTGAATACACTTTAAGTTTGCATTACTTGCTCTGTCAATTTGGCAGGCACTTGTTCAACTTCAGATCCCACATTTTAATTTTAGCCAGTTCCACACAACAGAACAATAATCCCTCAGTAGCAGGAAATGAGAGTTATTATGTAGATTATAATTCATGGATTTATTTGCTTGAGTATGATACAATTTTGGTTCGGCCAAATCAAGTGTAACTGTTTTTATGTGGAAATTACAAACTTTCTAAGCCTTTTTAATCCTTGAATACACTTCAAGTTTGCATTACTTGCTCTGTCAATTTGGCAGGCACTTGTTTAACTAAATATACCATATCTCAATTTGAGCCAGGTTCAAACAACAGAACAATAATCCCCTTTTAATTTTCACATTGCTTCAAAGGCAGGGACGTCAACGTTCAGTGGCGGCAACGATGGAGTTTATAATTTCAACTACAGGCATTATGCCAACCAACGATTTACTAACACATTTAAATGTGCCTGTAAAGTTTAATGTGTGTCAGTGATTTCCCATATGGTCTAGCGGTTAGGATTCCTGGTTTTCACCCAGGTGGCCCGGGTTCAACTCCAGGTATGGGAATTATTATCTTAGAATTTTGCAGGCACTTGTTCAACTTCAGATCCCACATTTTAATTTTAGCCAGTTTCAAACAACAGAACAATAATTCCTCAGTAGCAGGAAATGAGAGTTATTATGTAGATAAAAATTCATGGATTTATTTGCTTGAGTATGACACAATTTTGGTTTGGACAAGTCAAGAGTAACTGTTTTTATGTGGAAATTACAAACTTTCTAAGCCTTTTTAATCCTTGAATACACTTCAAGTTTGCATTACTTGCTCTGTCAATTTGGCAGGCACTTGTTCAACTAAATATCCCATATCTCAATTTGAGCCAGTTTCACACATCAGAACAATAATCCCTCAGTAGCAGGAAATGAGAGTTATTATGTAGATTAGAATTCATGGATTTATTTCCTTGAGTATGATACAATTTAGGTTTGGCCAAATCAAGTGTAACTGTTTTTATGTGGAAATTACAAACTTTCTAAGCCTTTTTAATCCTTGAATACACTTCAAGTTTGCATTACTTGCTCTGTCAATTTGGCAGGCACTTGTTCAACTTCAGATCCCACATTTTAATTTTAGCCAGTTCCACACAACAGAACAATAATCCCTCAGTAGCAGGAAATGAGAGTTATTATGTAGATTATAATTCATGGATTTATTTGCTTGAGTATGATACAATTTTGGTTCGGCCAAATCAAGTGTAACTGTTTTTATGTGGAAATTACAAACTTTCTAAGCCTTTTTAATCCTTGAATACACTTCAAGTTTGCATTACTTGCTCTGTCAATTTGGCAGGCACTTGTTTAACTAAATATCCCATATCTCAATTTGAGCCAGTTTCAAACAACAGAACAATAATCCCCTTTTAATTTTCACATTGCTTCAAAGGCAGGGACGTCAACGTTCAGTGGCGGCAACGATGGAGTTTATAATTTCAACTACAGGCATTATGCCAACCAACGATTTACTAACACATTTAAATGTGCCTGTAAAGTTTAATGTGTGTCAGTGATTTCCCATATGGTCTAGCGGTTAGGATTGCTGGTTTTCACCCAGGTGGCCCGTGTTCAACTCCCGGTATGGGAATTATTATCTTAGAATTTTGCAGGCACTTGTTCAACTTCAGATCCCACATTTTAATTTTAGCCAGTTTCAAACAACAGAACAATAATTCCTCAGTAGCAGGAAATGAGAGTTATTATGTAGATTATAATTCATGGATTTATTTGCTTGAGTATGATACAATTTTGGTTCGGCCAAATCAAGTGTAACTGTTTTTATGTGGAAATTACAAACTTTCTAAGCCTTTTTAATCCTTGAATACACTTCAAGTTTGCATTACTTGCTCTGTCAATTTGGCAGTCACTTGTTTAACTAAATATCCCATATCTCAACTTGAGCCAGTTTCACACATCAGAACAATAATCCCTCAGTAGCAGGAAATGAGAGTTATTATGTAGATTAGAATTCATGGATTTATTTCCTTGAGTATGATACAATTTAGGTTTGGCCAAATCAAGTGTAACTGTTTTTATGTGGAAATTACAAACTTTCTAAGCCTTTTTAATCCTTGAATACACTTCAAGTTTGCATTACTTGCTCTGTCAATTTGGCAGGCACTTGTTCAACTTCAGATCCCACATTTTAATTTTAGCCAGTTCCACACAACAGAACAATAATCCCTCAGTAGCAGGAAATGAGAGTTATTATGTAGATTATAATTCATGGATTTATTTGCTTGAGTATGATACAATTTTGGTTCGGCCAAATCAAGTGTAACTGTTTTTATGTGGAAATTACAAACTTTCTAAGCCTTTTTAATCCTTGAATACACTTCAAGTTTGCATTACTTGCTCTGTCAATTTGGCAGGCACTTGTTTAACTAAATATCCCATATCTCAATTTGAGCCAGTTTCAAACAACAGAACAATAATCCCCTTTTAATTTTCACATTGCTTCAAAGGCAGGGACGTCAACGTTCAGTGGCGGCAACGATGGAGTTTATAATTTCAACTACAGGCATTATGCCAACCAACGATTTACTAACACATTTAAATGTGCCTGTAAAGTTTAATGTGTGTCAGTGATTTCCCATATCGTCTAGCGGTTAGGATTGCTGGTTTTCACCCAGGTGGCCCGTGTTCAACTCCCGGTATGGGAATTATTATCTTAGAATTTTGCAGGCACTTGTTCAACTTCAGATCCCACATTTTAATTTTAGCCAGTTTCAAACAACAGAACAATAATTCCTCAGTAGCAGGAAATTAGAGTTATTATGTAGATACAAATTCATGGATTAATTTGCTTGAGTATGACACAATTTTGGTTTGGACAAATCAAGTGTAACTGTTTTTACGTGGAGATTACAAACTTTCTAAGCCTTTTTAATCCTTGAATACACTTCAAGTTTGCATTACTTGTTCTGTCAATTTGGAAGGCACATGTTTAACTAAATATCCCACATCTCATCTTGAGCCAGTTTCACACATCAGAACAATAATCCCTCAGTAGCAGGAAATTAGAGTTATTATGTAGATTAGAATTCATGGATTTATTTGCTTGAGTATGATACAATTTAGGTTTGGCCAAATCAAGTGTAAGTGTTTTTATGTGGAAATTACAAACTTTCTAAGCCTTTTTAATCCTTGAATACACTTCAAGTTTGCATTACTTGCTCTGTCAATTTGGCAGGCACTTGTTTAACTAAATATCCCATATCTCAATTTGAGCCAGTTTCAAACAACAGAACAATAATCCCCTTTTAATTTTCACATTGCTTCAAAGGCAGGGACGTCAACGTTCAGTGGCGGCAACGATGGAGTTTATAATTTCAACTACAGGCATTATGCCAACCAACGATTTACTAACACATTTAAATGTGCCTGTAAAGTTTAATGTGGGTCAGTGATTTCCCATATGGTCTAGCGGTTAGGATTCCTGGTTTTCACCCAGGTGGCCTGGGTTCAACTCCCGGTATGGGAAGTATTATCTTAGAAGTTTGCAGGCACTTGTTCAACTTCAGATCCCACATTTTAAATTTAGCCAGTTTCAAACAACAGAACAATAATTCCTCAGTAGCAGGAAATGAGAGTTATTATGTAGATACAAATTCATGGATTTATTTGCTTGAGTATGACACAATTTTGGTTTGGACAAATCAAGAGTAACTGTTTTTATGTGGAAATTACAAACTTTCTAAGGCTTTTTAAACCTTGAATACACTTTAAGTTTGCATTACTTGCTCTGTCAATTTGGCAGACACTTGTTCAACTAAATATCCCATATCTCAACTTGAGCCAGTTTCAAACAACAGAACAATAATTCCTCAGTAGCAGGAAATGAGAGTTATTATGTAGATTAGAATTCATGGATTTATTTGCTTGAGTATGATACAATTTAGGTTTGGCCAAATCAAGTGTAACTGTTTTTATGTGGAAATTACAAACTTTCTAAGCCTTTTTAAACCTTGAATACACTTTAAGTTTGCATTACTTGCTCTGTCAATTTGGCAGGCACTTGTTCAACTTCAGATCCCACATTTTAAATTTAGCCAGTTTCAAACAACAGAACAATAATTCCTCAGTAGCAGGAAATGAGAGTTATTATGTAGATACAAATTCATGGATTTATTTGCTTGAGTATGACACAATTTTGGTTTGGACAAATCAAGAGTAACTGTTTTTATGTGGAAATTACAAACTTTCTAAGCCTTTTTAAACCTTGAATACACTTTAAGTTTGCATTACTTGCTCTGTCAATTTGGCAGACACTTGTTCAACTAAATATCCCATATCTCAACTTGAGCCAGTTTCAAACAACAGAACAATAATTCCTCAGTAGCAGGAAATTAGAGTTATTATGTAGATTAGAATTCATGGATTTATTTGCTTGAGTATGATACAATTTAGGTTTGGCCAAATCAAGTGTAACTGTTTTTATGTGGAAATTACAAACTTTCTAAGCCTTTTTAATCCTTGAATACACTTCAAGTTTGCATTACTTGCTCTGTCAATTTGGCAGGCACTTGTTCAACTTCAGATCCCACATTTTAAATTTAGCCAGTTTCAAACAACAGAACAATAATTCCTCAGTAGCAGGAAATGAGAGTTATTATGTAGATACAAATTCATGGATTTATTTGCTTGAGTATGACACAATTTTGGTTTGGACAAATCAAGAGTAACTGTTTTTATGTGGAAATTACAAACTTTCTAAGCCTTTTTAAACCTTGAATACACTTTAAGTTTGCATTACTTGCTCTGTCAATTTGGCAGACACTTGTTCAACTAAATATCCCATATCTCAACTTGAGCCAGTTTCAAACAACAGAACAATAATTCCTCAGTAGCAGGAAATTAGAGTTATTATGTAGATTAGAATTCATGGATTTATTTGCTTGAGTATGATACAATTTAGGTTTGGCCAAATCAAGTGTAACTGTTTTTATGTGGAAATTACAAACTTTCTAAGCCTTTTTAAACCTTGAATACACTTTAAGTTTGCATTACTTGCTCTGTCAATTTGGCAGGCACTTGTTCAACTTCAGATCCCACATTTTAATTTCAGCCAGTTTCAAACAACAGAACAATAATTCCTCAGTAGCAGGAAATGAGAGTTATTATGTAGATTAGAATTCATGGATTTATTTGCTTGACTATGATACAATTTAGGTTTGGCCAAATCAAGTGTAACTGTTTTTATGTGGAAATTATAAACTTTCTAAGCCTTTTTAATCCTTGAATACACTTCAAGTTTGCATTACTTGCTCTGTCAATTTGGCAGGCACTTGTTTAACTAAATATACCATATCTCAATTTGAGCCAGGTTCAAACAACAGAACAATAATCCCCTTTTAATTTTCACATTGCTTCAAAGGCAGGGACGTCAACGTTCAGTGGCGGCAACGATGGAGTTTATAATTTCAACTACAGGCATTATGCCAACCAACGATTTACTAACACATTTAAATGTGCCTGTAAAGTTTAATGTGTGTCAGTGATTTCCCATATGGTCTAGCGGTTAGGATTCCTGGTTTTCACCCAGGTGGCCCGGGTTCAACTCCAGGTATGGGAATTATTATCTTAGAATTTTGCAGGCACTTGTTCAACTTCAGATCCCACATTTTAATTTTAGCCAGTTTCAAACAACAGAACAATAATTCCTCAGTAGCAGGAAATGAGAGTTATTATGTAGATAAAAATTCATGGATTTATTTGCTTGAGTATGACACAATTTTGGTTTGGACAAGTCAAGAGTAACTGTTTTTATGTGGAAATTACAAACTTTCTAAGCCTTTTTAATCCTTGAATACACTTCAAGTTTGCATTACTTGCTCTGTCAATTTGGCAGGCACTTGTTCAACTAAATATCCCATATCTCAATTTGAGCCAGTTTCACACATCAGAACAATAATCCCTCAGTAGCAGGAAATGAGAGTTATTATGTAGATTAGAATTCATGTATTTATTTCCTTGAGTATGATACAATTTAGGTTTGGCCAAATCAAGTGTAACTGTTTTTATGTGGAAATTACAAACTTTCTAAGCCTTTTTAATCCTTGAATACACTTCAAGTTTGCATTACTTGCTCTGTCAATTTGGCAGGCACTTGTTCAACTTCAGATCCCACATTTTAATTTTAGCCAGTTCCACACAACAGAACAATAATCCCTCAGTAGCAGGAAATGAGAGTTATTATGTAGATTATAATTCATGGATTTATTTGCTTGAGTATGATACAATTTTGGTTCGGCCAAATCAAGTGTAACTGTTTTTATGTGGAAATTACAAACTTTCTAAGCCTTTTTAATCCTTGAATACACTTCAAGTTTGCATTACTTGCTCTGTCAATTTGGCAGGCACTTGTTTAACTAAATATCCCATATCTCAATTTGAGCCAGTTTCAAACAACAGAACAATAATCCCCTTTTAATTTTCACATTGCTTCAAAGGCAGGGACGTCAACGTTCAGTGGCGGCAACGATGGAGTTTATAATTTCAACTACAGGCATTATGCCAACCAACGATTTACTAACACATTTAAATGTGCCCGTAAAGTTTAGTGTGCGTCAGTGATTTCCCATATGGTCTAGCGGTTAGGATTCCTGGTTTTCACCCAGGTGGCCCGGGTTCAACTCCCGGTATGGGAATTATTATCTTAGAATTTTGCAGGCACTTGTTCAACTTCAGATCCCACATTTTAGTTTTAGCCAGTTTCAAACAACAGAACAATAATTCCTCAGTAGCAGGAAATGAGAGTTATTATGTAGATAAAAATTCATGGATTTATTTGCTTGAGTATGATACAATTTTGGTTTGGCCAAATCAAGTGTAACTGTTTTTATGTGGAAATTACAAACTTTCTAAGCCTTTTTAATCCTTGAATACACTTCAAGTTTGCATTACTTGCTCTGTCAATTTGGCAGGCACTTGTTTAACTAAATATCCCATATCTCAACTTGAGCCAGTTTCACACATCAGAACAATAATCCCTCAGTAGCAGGAAATGAGAGTTATTATGTAGATACAAATTCATGGATTTATTTGCTTGAGTATGACACAATTTTGGTTTGGACAAATCCAGAGTAACTGTTTTTATGTGGAAATTACAAACTTTCTAAGCCTTTTTAAACCTTGAATACACTTTAAGTTTGCATTACTTGCTCTGTCAATTTGGCAGGCACTTGTTCAACTTCAGATCCCACATTTTAATTTTAGCCAGTTCCACACAACAGAACAATAATCCCTCAGTAGCAGGAAATGAGAGTTATTATGTAGATTATAATTCATGGATTTATTTGCTTGAGTATGATACAATTTTGGTTCGGCCAAATCAAGTGTAACTGTTTTTATGTGGAAATTACAAACTTTCTAAGCCTTTTTAATCCTTGAATACACTTCAAGTTTGCATTACTTGCTCTGTCAATTTGGCAGGCACTTGTTTAACTAAATATACCATATCTCAATTTGAGCCAGGTTCAAACAACAGAACAATAATCCCCTTTTAATTTTCACATTGCTTCAAAGGCAGGGACGTCAACGTTCAGTGGCGGCAACGATGGAGTTTATAATTTCAACTACAGGCATTATGCCAACCAACGATTTACTAACACATTTAAATGTGCCTGTAAAGTTTAATGTGTGTCAGTGATTTCCCATATGGTCTAGCGGTTAGGATTCCTGGTTTTCACCCAGGTGGCCCGGGTTCAACTCCAGGTATGGGAATTATTATCTTAGAATTTTGCAGGCACTTGTTCAACTTCAGATCCCACATTTTAATTTTAGCCAGTTTCAAACAACAGAACAATAATTCCTCAGTATCAGGAAATGAGAGTTATTATGTAGATAAAAATTAATGGATTTCTTTGCTTGAGTATGATACAATTTTGGTTTGGACAAATCAAGAGTAACTGTTTTTATATGGAAATTACAAACTTTCTAAGCCTTTTTAAACCTTGAATACACTTTAAGTTTGCATTACTTGCTCTGTCAATTTGGCAGGCACTTGTTTAACTAAATATCCCATATCTCAATTTGAGCCAGTTTCAAACAACAGAACAATAATCCCCTTTTAATTTTCACATTGCTTCAAAGGCAGGGACGTCAACGTTCAGTGGCGGCAACGATGGAGTTTATAATTTCAACTACAGGCATTATGCCAACCAACGATTTACTAACACATTTAAATGTGCCTGTAAAGTTTAATGTGTGTCAGTGATTTCCCATATGGTCTAGCGGTTAGGATTGCTGGTTTTCACCCAGGTGGCCCGGGTTCAACTCCAGGTATGGGAATTATTATCTTAGAATTTTGCAGGCACTTGTTCAACTTCAGATCCCACATTTTAATTTTAGCCAGTTTCAAACAACAGAACAATAATTCCTCAGTAGCAGGAAATGAGAGTTATTATGTAGATACAAATTCATGGATTTATTTGCTTGAGTATGACACAATTTTGGTTTGGACAAATCAAGAGTAACTGTTTTTATGTGGAAATTACAAACTTTCTAAGGCTTTTTAAACCTTGAATACACTTTAAGTTTGCATTACTTGCTCTGTCAATTTGGCAGACACTTGTTCAACTAAATATCCCATATCTCAACTTGAGCCAGTTTCAAACAACAGAACAATAATTCCTCAGTAGCAGGAAATGAGAGTTATTATGTAGATTAGAATTCATGGATTTATTTGCTTGAGTATGATACAATTTAGGTTTGGCCAAATCAAGTGTAACTGTTTTTATGTGGAAATTACAAACTTTCTAAGCCTTTTTAAACCTTGAATACACTTTAAGTTTGCATTACTTGCTCTGTCAATTTGGCAGGCACTTGTTCAACTTCAGATCCCACATTTTAAATTTAGCCAGTTTCAAACAACAGAACAATAATTCCTCAGTAGCAGGAAATGAGAGTTATTATGTAGATACAAATTCATGGATTTATTTGCTTGAGTATGACACAATTTTGGTTTGGACAAATCAAGAGTAACTGTTTTTATGTGGAAATTACAAACTTTCTAAGCCTTTTTAAACCTTGAATACACTTTAAGTTTGCATTACTTGCTCTGTCAATTTGGCAGACACTTGTTCAACTAAATATCCCATATCTCAACTTGAGCCAGTTTCAAACAACAGAACAATAATTCCTCAGTAGCAGGAAATTAGAGTTATTATGTAGATTAGAATTCATGGATTTATTTGCTTGAGTATGATACAATTTAGGTTTGGCCAAATCAAGTGTAACTGTTTTTATGTGGAAATTACAAACTTTCTAAGCCTTTTTAATCCTTGAATACACTTCAAGTTTGCATTACTTGCTCTGTCAATTTGGCAGGCACTTGTTCAACTTCAGATCCCACATTTTAAATTTAGCCAGTTTCAAACAACAGAACAATAATTCCTCAGTAGCAGGAAATGAGAGTTATTATGTAGATACAAATTCATGGATTTATTTGCTTGAGTATGACACAATTTTGGTTTGGACAAATCAAGAGTAACTGTTTTTATGTGGAAATTACAAACTTTCTAAGCCTTTTTAAACCTTGAATACACTTTAAGTTTGCATTACTTGCTCTGTCAATTTGGCAGACACTTGTTCAACTAAATATCCCATATCTCAACTTGAGCCAGTTTCAAACAACAGAACAATAATTCCTCAGTAGCAGGAAATTAGAGTTATTATGTAGATTAGAATTCATGGATTTATTTGCTTGAGTATGATACAATTTAGGTTTGGCCAAATCAAGTGTAACTGTTTTTATGTGGAAATTACAAACTTTCTAAGCCTTTTTAAACCTTGAATACACTTTAAGTTTGCATTACTTGCTCTGTCAATTTGGCAGGCACTTGTTCAACTTCAGATCCCACATTTTAATTTCAGCCAGTTTCAAACAACAGAACAATAATTCCTCAGTAGCAGGAAATGAGAGTTATTATGTAGATTAGAATTCATGGATTTATTTGCTTGACTATGATACAATTTAGGTTTGGCCAAATCAAGTGTAACTGTTTTTATGTGGAAATTATAAACTTTCTAAGCCTTTTTAATCCTTGAATACACTTCAAGTTTGCATTACTTGCTCTGTCAATTTGGCAGGCACTTGTTTAACTAAATATACCATATCTCAATTTGAGCCAGGTTCAAACAACAGAACAATAATCCCCTTTTAATTTTCACATTGCTTCAAAGGCAGGGACGTCAACGTTCAGTGGCGGCAACGATGGAGTTTATAATTTCAACTACAGGCATTATGCCAACCAACGATTTACTAACACATTTAAATGTGCCTGTAAAGTTTAATGTGTGTCAGTGATTTCCCATATGGTCTAGCGGTTAGGATTCCTGGTTTTCACCCAGGTGGCCCGGGTTCAACTCCAGGTATGGGAATTATTATCTTAGAATTTTGCAGGCACTTGTTCAACTTCAGATCCCACATTTTAATTTTAGCCAGTTTCAAACAACAGAACAATAATTCCTCAGTAGCAGGAAATGAGAGTTATTATGTAGATAAAAATTCATGGATTTATTTGCTTGAGTATGACACAATTTTGGTTTGGACAAGTCAAGAGTAACTGTTTTTATGTGGAAATTACAAACTTTCTAAGCCTTTTTAATCCTTGAATACACTTCAAGTTTGCATTACTTGCTCTGTCAATTTGGCAGGCACTTGTTCAACTAAATATCCCATATCTCAATTTGAGCCAGTTTCACACATCAGAACAATAATCCCTCAGTAGCAGGAAATGAGAGTTATTATGTAGATTAGAATTCATGTATTTATTTCCTTGAGTATGATACAATTTAGGTTTGGCCAAATCAAGTGTAACTGTTTTTATGTGGAAATTACAAACTTTCTAAGCCTTTTTAATCCTTGAATACACTTCAAGTTTGCATTACTTGCTCTGTCAATTTGGCAGGCACTTGTTCAACTTCAGATCCCACATTTTAATTTTAGCCAGTTCCACACAACAGAACAATAATCCCTCAGTAGCAGGAAATGAGAGTTATTATGTAGATTATAATTCATGGATTTATTTGCTTGAGTATGATACAATTTTGGTTCGGCCAAATCAAGTGTAACTGTTTTTATGTGGAAATTACAAACTTTCTAAGCCTTTTTAATCCTTGAATACACTTCAAGTTTGCATTACTTGCTCTGTCAATTTGGCAGGCACTTGTTTAACTAAATATCCCATATCTCAATTTGAGCCAGTTTCAAACAACAGAACAATAATCCCCTTTTAATTTTCACATTGCTTCAAAGGCAGGGACGTCAACGTTCAGTGGCGGCAACGATGGAGTTTATAATTTCAACTACAGGCATTATGCCAACCAACGATTTACTAACACATTTAAATGTGCCCGTAAAGTTTAGTGTGCGTCAGTGATTTCCCATATGGTCTAGCGGTTAGGATTCCTGGTTTTCACCCAGGTGGCCCGGGTTCAACTCCCGGTATGGGAATTATTATCTTAGAATTTTGCAGGCACTTGTTCAACTTCAGATCCCACATTTTAGTTTTAGCCAGTTTCAAACAACAGAACAATAATTCCTCAGTAGCAGGAAATGAGAGTTATTATGTAGATAAAAATTCATGGATTTATTTGCTTGAGTATGATACAATTTTGGTTTGGCCAAATCAAGTGTAACTGTTTTTATGTGGAAATTACAAACTTTCTAAGCCTTTTTAATCCTTGAATACACTTCAAGTTTGCATTACTTGCTCTGTCAATTTGGCAGGCACTTGTTTAACTAAATATCCCATATCTCAACTTGAGCCAGTTTCACACATCAGAACAATAATCCCTCAGTAGCAGGAAATGAGAGTTATTATGTAGATACAAATTCATGGATTTATTTGCTTGAGTATGACACAATTTTGGTTTGGACAAATCCAGAGTAACTGTTTTTATGTGGAAATTACAAACTTTCTAAGCCTTTTTAAACCTTGAATACACTTTAAGTTTGCATTACTTGCTCTGTCAATTTGGCAGGCACTTGTTCAACTTCAGATCCCACATTTTAATTTTAGCCAGTTCCACACAAAAGAACAATAATCCCTCAGTAGCAGGAAATGAGAGTTATTATGTAGATTATAATTCATGGATTTATTTGCTTGAGTATGATACAATTTTGGTTCGGCCAAATCAAGTGTAACTGTTTTTATGTGGAAATTACAAACTTTCTAAGCCTTTTTAATCCTTGAATACACTTCAAGTTTGCATTACTTGCTCTGTCAATTTGGCAGGCACTTGTTTAACTAAATATACAATATCTCAATTTGAGCCAGGTTCAAACAACAGAACAATAATCCCCTTTTAATTTTCACATTGCTTCAAAGGCAGGGACGTCAACGTTCAGTGGCGGCAACGATGGAGTTTATAATTTCAACTACAGGCATTATGCCAACCAACGATTTACTAACACATTTAAATGTGCCTGTAAAGTTTAATGTGTGTCAGTGATTTCCCATATGGTCTAGCGGTTAGGATTCCTGGTTTTCACCCAGGTGGCCCGGGTTCAACTCCAGGTATGGGAATTATTATCTTAGAATTTTGCAGGCACTTGTTCAACTTCAGATCCCACATTTTAATTTTAGCCAGTTTCAAACAACAGAACAATAATTCCTCAGTATCAGGAAATGAGAGTTATTATGTAGATAAAAATTAATGGATTTCTTTGCTTGAGTATGATACAATTTTGGTTTGGACAAATCAAGAGTAACTGTTTTTATATGGAAATTACAAACTTTCTAAGCCTTTTTAAACCTTGAATACACTTTAAGTTTGCATTACTTGCTCTGTCAATTTGGCAGGCACTTGTTTAACTAAATATCCCATATCTCAATTTGAGCCAGTTTCAAACAACAGAACAATAATCCCCTTTTAATTTTCACATTGCTTCAAAGGCAGGGACGTCAACGTTCAGTGGCGGCAACGATGGAGTTTATAATTTCAACTACAGGCATTATGCCAACCAACGATTTACTAACACATTTAAATGTGCCTGTAAAGTTTAATGTGTGTCAGTGATTTCCCATATGGTCTAGCGGTTAGGATTGCTGGTTTTCACCCAGGTGGCCCGGGTTCAACTCCCGGTATGGGAATTATTATCTTAGAATTTTGCAGGCACTTGTTCAACTTCAGATCCCACATTTTAATTTTAGCCAGTTTCAAACAACAGAACAATAATTCCTCAGTAGCAGGAAATGAGAGTTATTATGTAGATAAAAATTCATGGATTTATTTGCTTGAGTATGACACAATTTTGGTTTGGACAAGTCAAGAGTAACTGTTTTTATGTGGAAATTACAAACTTTCTAAGCCTTTTTAAACCTTGAATACACTTTAAGTTTGCATTACTTGCTCTGTCAATTTGGCAGACACTTGTTCAACTAAATATCCCATATCTCAACTTGAGCCAGTTTCAAACAACAGAACAATAATTCCTCAGTAGCAGGAAATTAGAGTTATTATGTAGATTAGAATTCATGGATTTATTTGCTTGAGTATGATACAATTTAGGTTTGGCCAAATCAAGTGTAACTGTTTTTATGTGGAAATTACAAACTTTCTAAGCCTTTTTAAACCTTGAAAACACTTTAAGTTTGCATTACTTGCTCTGTCAATTTGGCAGGCACTTGTTCAACTTCAGATCCCACATTTTAATTTCAGCCAGTTTCAAACAACAGAACAATAATTCCTCAGTAGCAGGAAATGAGAGTTATTATGTAGATTAGAATTCATGGATTTATTTGCTTGACTATGATACAATTTAGGTTTGGCCAAATCAAGTGTAACTGTTTTTATGTGGAAATTATAAACTTTCTAAGCCTTTTTAATCCTTGAATACACTTCAAGTTTGCATTACTTGCTCTGTCAATTTGGCAGGCACTTGTTTAACTAAATATACCATATCTCAATTTGAGCCAGGTTCAAACAACAGAACAATAATCCCCTTTTAATTTTCACATTGCTTCAAAGGCAGGGACGTCAACGTTCAGTGGCGGCAACGATGGAGTTTATAATTTCAACTACAGGCATTATGCCAACCAACGATTTACTAACACATTTAAATGTGCCTGTAAAGTTTAATGTGTGTCAGTGATTTCCCATATGGTCTAGCGGTTAGGATTCCTGGTTTTCACCCAGGTGGCCCGGGTTCAACTCCAGGTATGGGAATTATTATCTTAGAATTTTGCAGGCACTTGTTCAACTTCAGATCCCACATTTTAATTTTAGCCAGTTTCAAACAACAGAACAATAATTCCTCAGTAGCAGGAAATGAGAGTTATTATGTAGATAAAAATTCATGGATTTATTTGCTTGAGTATGACACAATTTTGGTTTGGACAAGTCAAGAGTAACTGTTTTTATGTGGAAATTACAAACTTTCTAAGCCTTTTTAATCCTTGAATACACTTCAAGTTTGCATTACTTGCTCTGTCAATTTGGCAGGCACTTGTTCAACTAAATATCCCATATCTCAATTTGAGCCAGTTTCACACATCAGAACAATAATCCCTCAGTAGCAGGAAATGAGAGTTATTATGTAGATACAAATTCATGGATTTATTTGCTTGAGTATGACACAATTTTGGTTTGGACAAATCCAGAGTAACTGTTTTTATGTGGAAATTACAAACTTTCTAAGCCTTTTTAAACCTTGAATACACTTTAAGTTTGCATTACTTGCTCTGTCAATTTGGCAGGCACTTGTTCAACTTCAGATCCCACATTTTAATTTTAGCCAGTTCCACACAACAGAACAATAATCCCTCAGTAGCAGGAAATGAGAGTTATTATGTAGATTATAATTCATGGATTTATTTGCTTGAGTATGATACAATTTTGGTTCGGCCAAATCAAGTGTAACTGTTTTTATGTGGAAATTACAAACTTTCTAAGCCTTTTTAATCCTTGAATACACTTCAAGTTTGCATTACTTGCTCTGTCAATTTGGCAGGCACTTGTTTAACTAAATATCCCATATCTCAATTTGAGCCAGTTTCAAACAACAGAACAATAATCCCCTTTTAATTTTCACATTGCTTCAAAGGCAGGGACGTCAACGTTCAGTGGCGGCAACGATGGAGTTTATAATTTCAACTACAGGCATTATGCCAACCAACGATTTACTAACACATTTAAATGTGCCTGTAAAGTTTAATGTGTGTCAGTGATTTCCCATATGGTCTAGCGGTTAGGATTCCTGGTTTTCACCCAGGTGGCCCGGGTTCAACTCCAGGTATGGGAATTATTATCTTAGAATTTTGCAGGCACTTGTTCAACTTCAGATCCCACATTTTAATTTTAGCCAGTTTCAAACAACAGAACAATAATTCCTCAGTATCAGGAAATGAGAGTTATTATGTAGATAAAAATTAATGGATTTCTTTGCTTGAGTATGATACAATTTTGGTTTGGACAAATCAAGAGTAACTGTTTTTATATGGAAATTACAAACTTTCTAAGCCTTTTTAAACCTTGAATACACTTTAAGTTTGCATTACTTGCTCTGTCAATTTGGCAGGCACTTGTTTAACTAAATATCCCATATCTCAATTTGAGCCAGTTTCAAACAACAGAACAATAATCCCCTTTTAATTTTCACATTGCTTCAAAGGCAGGGACGTCAACGTTCAGTGGCGGCAACGATGGAGTTTATAATTTCAACTACAGGCATTATGCCAACCAACGATTTACTAACACATTTAAATGTGCCTGTAAAGTTTAATGTGTGTCAGTGATTTCCCATATGGTCTAGCGGTTAGGATTGCTGGTTTTCACCCAGGTGGCCCGGGTTCAACTCCCGGTATGGGAATTATTATCTTAGAATTTTGCAGGCACTTGTTCAACTTCAGATCCCACATTTTAATTTTAGCCAGTTTCAAACAACAGAACAATAATTCCTCAGTAGCAGGAAATGAGAGTTATTATGTAGATAAAAATTCATGGATTTATTTGCTTGAGTATGACACAATTTTGGTTTGGACAAGTCAAGAGTAACTGTTTTTATGTGGAAATTACAAACTTTCTAAGCCTTTTTAATCCTTGAATACACTTCAAGTTTGCATTACTTGCTCTGTCAATTTGTCAGGCACTTGTTCAACTAAATATCCCATATCTCAATTTGAGCCAGTTTCACACATCAGAACAATAATCCCTCAGTAGCAGGAAATGAGAGTTATTATGTAGATTAGAATTCATGGATTTATTTCCTTGAGTATGATACAATTTAGGTTTGGCCAAATCAAGTGTAACTGTTTTTATGTGGAAATTACAAACTTTCTAAGCCTTTTTAATCCTTGAATACACTTCAAGTTTGCATTACTTGCTCTGTCAATTTGGCAGGCACTTGTTCAACTTCAGATCCCACATTTTAATTTTAGCCAGTTCCACACAACAGAACAATAATCCCTCAGTAGCAGGAAATGAGAGTTATTATGTAGATTATAATTCATGGATTTATTTGCTTGAGTATGATACAATTTTGGTTCGGCCAAATCAAGTGTAACTGTTTTTATGTGGAAATTACAAACTTTCTAAGCCTTTTTAATCCTTGAATACACTTCAAGTTTGCA
>CM042396.1:37500-50000 GCA_023634145.1 Thymallus thymallus | reverse complement strand
TCCTTGAATACACTTCAAGTTTGCATTACTTGCTCTGTCAATTTGGCAGGCACTTGTTTAACTAAATATCCCATATCTCAATTTGAGCCAGTTTCAAACAACAGAACAATAATCCCCTTTTAATTTTCACATTGCTTCAAAGGCAGGGACGTCAACGTTCAGTGGCGGCAACGATGGAGTTTATAATTTCAACTACAGGCATTATGCCAACCAACGATTTACTAACACATTTAAATGTGCCTGTAAAGTTTAATGTGTGTCAGTGATTTTCCATATGGTCTAGCGGTTAGGATTCCTGGTTTTCACCCAGGTGGCCCGGGTTCAACTCCCGGTATGGGAATTATTATCTTAGAATTTTGCAGGCACTTGTTCAACTTCAGATCCCACATTTTAATTTTAGCCAGTTTCAAACAACAGAACAATAATTCCTCAGTAGCAGGAAATGAGAGTTATTATGTAGATTATAATTCATGGATTTATTTGCTTGAGTATGATACAATTTTGGTTCGGCCAAATCAAGTGTAACTGTTTTTATGTGGAAATTACAAACTTTCTAAGCCTTTTTAATCCTTGAATACACTTCAAGTTTGCATTACTTGCTCTGTCAATTTGGCAGGCACTTGTTTAACTAAATATCCCATATCTCAACTTGAGCCAGTTTCACACATCAGAACAATAATCCCTCAGTAGCAGGAAATGAGAGTTATTATGTAGATAAAAATTCATGGATTTATTTGCTTGAGTATGATACAATTTTGGTTTGGACAAATCAAGAGTAACTGTTTTTATATGGAAATTACAAACTTTCTAAGCCTTTTTAAACCTTGAATACACTTTAAGTTTGCATTACTTGCTCTGTCAATTTGGCAGGCACTTGTTCAACTTCAGATCCCACATTTTAATTTTAGCCAGTTCCACATAACAGAACAATAATCCCTCAGTAGCAGGAAATGAGAGTTATTATGTAGATTATAATTCATGGATTTATTTGCTTGAGTATGATACAATTTTGGTTCGGCCAAATCAAGTGTAACTGTTTTTATGTGGAAATTACAAACTTTCTAAGCCTTTTTAATCCTTGAATACACTTCAAGTTTGCATTACTTGCTCTGTCAATTTGGCAGGCACTTGTTTAACTAAATATCCCATATCTCAATTTGAGCCAGTTTCAAACAACAGAACAATAATCCCCTTTTAATTTTCACATTGCTTCAAAGGCAGGGACGTCAACGTTCAGTGGCGGCAACGATGGAGTTTATAATTTCAACTACAGGCATTATGCCAACCAACGATTTACTAACACATTTAAATGTGCCTGTAAAGTTTAGTGTGTGTCAGTGATTTCCCATATGGTCTAGCGGTTAGGATTCCTGGTTTTCACCCAGGTGGCCCGGGTTCAACTCCCGGTATGGGATTTATTATCTTAGAATTTTGCAGGCACTTGTTCAACTTCAGATCCCACATTTTAATTTTTGCCAGTTCCACACAACAGAACAATAATCCCTCAGTAGCAGGAAATGAGAGTTATTATGTAGATTATAATTCATGGATTTATTTGCTTGAGTATGATACAATTTTGGTTTGGACAAATCAAGAGTAACTGTTTTTATATGGAAATTACAAACTTTCTAAGCCTTTTTAATCCTTGAATACACTTCAAGTTTGCATTACTTGCACTGTCAATTTGGCAGGCACTTGTTTAACTAAATATCCCATATCTCAACTTGAGCCAGTTTCAAACATCAGAACAATAATCCCTCAGTAGCAGGAAATGAGAGTTATTATGTAGATACAAATTCATGGATTTATTTGCTTGAGTATGACACAATTTTGGTTTGGACAAATCAAGAGTAACTGTTTTTATGTGGAAATTACAAACTTTCTAAGCCTTTTTAAACCTTGAATACACTTTAAGTTTGCATTACTTGCTCTGTCAATTTGGCAGGCACTTGTTCAACTTCAGATCCCACATTTTAATTTTAGCCAGTTCCACACAACAGAACAATAATCCCTCAGTAGCAGGAAATGAGAGTTATTATGTAGATTATAATTCATGGATTTATTTGCTTGAGTATGATACAATTTTGGTTCGGCCAAATCAAGTGTAACTGTTTTTATGTGGAAATTACAAACTTTCTAAGCCTTTTTAATCCTTGAATACACTTCAAGTTTGCATTACTTGCTCTGTCAATTTGGCAGGCACTTGTTTAACTAAATATACCATATCTCAATTTGAGCCAGTTTCAAACAACAGAACAATAATCCCCTTTTAATTTTCACATTGCTTCAAAGGCAGGGACGTCAACGTTCAGTGGCGGCAACGATGGAGTTTATAATTTCAACTACAGGCATTATGCCAACCAACGATTTACTAACACATTTAAATGTGCCTGTAAAGTTTAATGTGTGTCAGTGATTTCCCATATGGGCTAGCGGTTAGGATTCCTGGTTTTCGCCCGGGTTCAACTCAAGGTATGGGAATTATTATCTTAGAATTTTGCAGGCACTTGTTCAACTTCAGATCCCACATTTTAATTTTAGCCAGTTTCAAACAACAGAACAATAATTCCTCAGTAGCAGGAAATGAGAGTTATTATGTAGATAAAAATTCATGGATTTATTTGCTTGAGTATGATACAATTTTGGTTTGGACAAATCAAGAGTAACTGTTTTTATATGGAAATTACAAACTTTCTAAGCCTTTTTAATCCTTGAATACACTTCAAGTTTGCATTACTTGCTCTGTCAATTTGGCAGGCACTTGTTTAACTAAATATCCCATATCTCAATTTGAGCCAGTTTCAAACAACAGAACAATAATCCCCTTTTAATTTTCACATTGCTTCAAAGGCAGGGACGTCAACGTTCAGTGGCGGCAACGATGGAGTTTATAATTTCAACTACAGGCATTATGCCAACCAACGATTTACTAACACATTTAAATGTGCCTGTAAAGTTTAATGTGTGTCAGTAATTTCCCATATGGTCTAGAGGTTAGGATTCCTGGTTTTCACCCAGGTGGCCCTGGTTCAACTCCTGGTATGGGAATTATTATCTTAGAATTTTGCAGGCACTTGTTCAACTTCAGATCCCACATTTTAATTTTAGCCAGTTTCAAACAACAGAACAATAATTCCTCAGTAGCAGGAAATGAGAGTTATTATGTAGATAAAAATTCATGGATTTATTTGCTTGAGTATGACACAATTTTGGTTTGGACAAATCAAGAGTAACTGTTTTTATGTGGAAATTACAAACTTTCTAAGCCTTTTTAAACCTTGAATACACTTCAAGTTTGCATTACTTGCTCTGTCAATTTGGCAGGCACTTGTTCAACTTCAGATCCCACATTTTAATTTTAGCCAGTTTCAAACAACAGAACAATAATTCCTCAGTAGCAGGAAATGAGAGTTATTATGTAGATAAAAATTCATGGATTTATTTGCTTGAGTATGACACAATTTTGGTTTGGACAAATCAAGAGTAACTGTTTTTATGTGGAAATTACAAACTTTCTAAGCCTTTTTAATCCTTGAATACACTTCAAGTTTGCATTACTTGCTCTGTCAATTTGGCAGGCACTTGTTTAACTAAATATCCCATATCTCAATTTGAGCCAGTTTCAAACAACAGAACAATAATCCCCTTTTAATTTTCACATATTTTCAAAGGAAGGGACGTCAACGTTCAGTGGCGGCAACGATGGAGTTTATAATTTCAACTACAGGCATTATGCCAACCAACGATTTACTAACACATTTAAATGTGCCTGTAAAGTTTAATGTGTGTCAGTGATTTCCCATATGGTCTAGCAGTTAGGATTCCTGGTTTTCACCCAGGTGGCCTGGGTTCAACTCCTGGTATGGGAATTATTATCTTAGAATTTTGAAGGCACTTGTTCAACTTCAGATCCCACATTTTAATTTTAGCCAGTTTCAAACAACAGAACAATAATTCCTCAGTAGCAGGAAATGAGAGTTATTATGTAGATAAAAATTCATGGATTTATTTGCTTGAGTATGACACAATTTTGGTTTGGACAAATCAAGAGTAACTGTTTTTATGTGGAAATTACAAACTTTCTAAGCCTTTTTAAACCTTGAATACACTTTAAGTTTGCATTACTTGCTCTGTCAATTTGGCAGGCACTTGTTCAACTTCAGATCCCACATTTTAATTTTAGCCAGTTCCACATAACAGAACAATAATCCCTCAGTAGCAGGAAATGAGAGTTATTATGTAGATTATAATTCATGGATTTATTTGCTTGAGTATGATACAATTTTGGTTTGGCCAAATCAAGAGTAACTGTTTTTATGTGGAAATTACAAACTTTCTAAGCCTTTTTAATCCTTGAATACTCTTCAAGTTTGCATTACTTGCTCTGTCAATTTGGCAGGCACTTGTTTAACTAAATATCCCATATCTCAATTTGAGCCAGTTTCAAACAACAGAACAATAATCCCCTTTTAATTTTCACATTGCTTCAAAGGCAGGGACGTCAACGTTCAGTGGCGGCAACGATGGAGTTTATAATTTCAACTACAGGCATTATGCCAACCAACGATTTACTAACACATTTAAATGTGCCTGTAAAGTTTAATGTGTGTCAGTGATTTCCCATATGGTCTAGCAGTTAGGATTCCTGGTTTTCACCCAGGTGGCCCGGGTTCAACTCCCGGTATGGGAATTATTATCTTAGAATTTTGCAGGCACTTGTTCAACTTCAGATCCCACATTTTAATTTTAGCCAGTTTCAAACAACAGAACAATAATTCCTCAGTAGCAGGAAATGAGAGTTATTATGTAGATAAAAATTCATGGATTTATTTGCTTGAGTATGACACAATTTAGGTTTGGCCAAATCAAGAGTAACTGTTTTTATATGGAAATTACAAACTTTCTAAGCCTTTTTAAACCTTGAATACACTTTAAGTTTGCATTACTTGCTCTGTCAATTTGGCAGGCACTTGTTCAACTTCAGATCCCACATTTTAATTTTAGCCAGTTCCACACAACAGAACAATAATCCCTCAGTAGCAGGAAATTAGAGTTATTATGTAGATTAGAATTCATGGATTTATTTGCTTGAGTATGATACAATTTAGGTTTGGCCAAATCAAGTGTAACTGTTTTTATGTGGAAATTACAAACTTTCTAAGCCTTTTTAATCCTTGAATACACTTCAAGTTTGCATTACTTGCTCTGTCAATTTGGCAGGCACTTGTTTAACTAAATATCCCATATCTCAATTTGAGCCAGTTTCAAACAACAGAACAATAATCCCCTTTTAATTTTTACATTGCTTCAAAGGCAGGGACGTCAATGTTCAGTGGCGGCAACGATGGAGTTTATAATTTCAACTACAGGTATTATGCCAACCAACGATTTACTAACACATTTAAATGTGCCTGTAAAGTTTAATGTGTGTCAGTGATTTCCCATATGGTCTAGCAGTTAGGATTCCTGGTTTTCACCCAGGTGGCCCGGGTTCAACTCCCGGTATGGGAATTATTATCTTAGAATTTTGCAGGCACTTGTTCAACTTCAGATCCCACATTTTAATTTTAGCCAGTTTCAAACAACAGAACAATAATTCCTCAGTAGCAGGAAATGAGAGTTATTATGTAGATAACAATTCATGGATTTATTTGCTTGAGTATGACACAATTTTGGTTTGGCCAAATCAAGAGTAACTGTTTTTATGTGGAAATTACAAACTTTCTAAGCCTTTTTAAACCTTGAATACACTTTAAGTTTGCATTACTTGCTTTGTCAATTTGGCAGGCACTTGTTCAACTTCAGATCCCACATTTTAATTTTAGCCAGTTTCAAACAACAGAACAATAATTCCTCAGTAGCAGGAAATGAGAGTTATTATGTAGATAAAAATTCATGGATTTATTTGCTTGAGTATGACACAATTTTGGTTTGGCCAAATCAAGTGTAACTGTTTTTATGTGAAAATTACAAACTTTCGAAACCTTTTTAAACCTTGAATACACTTCAGGTTTGCATTACTTGCTCTGTCAATTTGGCAGGCACTTGTTTAACTAAATATCCCATATCTCAATTTGAGCCAGTTTCACACATCAGAACAATAATCCCTCAGTAGCAGTAAATGAGAGTTATTATGTAGATTATAATTCATGGATTTATTTGCTTGAGTATGATACAATTTTGGTTCGGCCAAATCAAGTGTAAATGTTTTTATGTGGAAATTACAAACTTTCTAAGCCTTTTTAAACCTTGAATACACTTCAAGTTTGCATTACTTGCTCTGTCAATTTGGCAGGCACTTGTTTAACTAAATATCCCATATCTCAATTTGAGCCAGTTTCAAACAACAGAACAATAATCCCCTTTTAATTTTCACATTGCTTCAAAGGCAGGGACGTCAACGTTCAGTGGCGGCAACGATGGAGTTTATAATTTCAACTACAGGCATTATGCCAACCAACGATTTACTAACACATTTAAATGTGCCTGTAAAGTTTAATGTGTGTCAGTTATTTTCCATATGGTCTAGCGGTTAGGATTCCTGGTTTTCATCCAGGCGGTCTGGGTTCAACTCCCGGTTTGGGAATTATTATCTTATAATTTTGCAGGCACTTGTTCAACTTCAGATCCCACATTTGAATTTTAGCCAGTTTCACACATCAGAACAATAATCCCTTAGTGGCAGGAAATTAGAGTTATTATGTAGATAAAAATTAATGGATTTATTTGCTTGAGTATGATAGAATTTTGGTTCGGCCAAATCAAGTGTAACCTTTTTTATGTGAAAATTACAAACTTTCTAAGCCTTTTTAATCCTTGAATACACTTCAAGTTTGCATTACTTGCTCTGTCAATTTGGCAGGCACTTGTTTAACTAAATATCCCATATCTCAACTTGAGCCAGTTTCAAACAACAGAACAATAATCCCCTTTTAATTTTCACATTGCTTCAAAGGCAGGGACGTCAACGTTCAGTGGCGGCAACGATGGAGTTCATAATTTCAACTACAGGCATTATGCCAACCAATGATTTACTAACACATTTAAATGTGCCTGTAAAGTTTAATGTGTGTCCTTGATTTCCCATCTGGTCTAGTGGTTAGGATTCTTGGTTTTCACCCAGGTGGCCTGGGTTCAACTCATGGTATGGGAATTATAATCTTAGAATTTTGCAGGCACTTGTTCAACTTCAGATCCCACATTTTAATTTTAGCCAGTTTCAAACAACAGAACAATAATTTCTCAGTAGCAGGAAATGAGAGTTATTATGTAGATAATAATTCATGGATTTATTTGCTTGAGTGTGATACAATTTTGGTTCGGCCAAATCAAGTGTAACCTTTTTTATGTGAAAATTACAAACCTTCGAAACCTTTTTAAACCTTGAATACACTTCAGGTTTGCATTACTTGCTCTGTCAATTTGGCAGGCACTTGTTTAACTAAATATCCCATATCTCAATTTGAGCCAGTTTCACACATCAGAACAATAATCCCTCAGTAGCAGTAAATGAGAGTTATTATGTAGATTATAATTCATGGATTTATTTGCTTGAGTATGATACAATTTTGGTTCGGCCAAATCAAGTGTAAATGTTTTTATGTGGAAATTACAAACTTTCTAAGCCTTTTTAATCCTTGAATACACTTCAAGTTTGCATTACTTGCTCTGTCAATTTGGCAGGCACTTGTTTAACTAAATATCCCATATCTCAATTTGAGCCAGTTTCACACATCAGAACAATAATCCCTCAGTAGCAGGAATTGAGAGTTATTATGTAGATTAGAATTCATGGATTTATTTCCTTGAGTATGATACAATTTAGGTTTGGCCAAATCAAGTGTAACTGTTTTTATGTGGAAATTACAAACTTTCTAAGCCTTTTTAATCCTTGAATACACTTCAAGTTTGCATTACTTGCTCTGTCAATTTGGCAGGCACTTGTTTAACTAAATATCCCATATCTCAATTTGAGCCAGTTTCAAACAACAGAACAATAATCCCCTTTTAATTTTCACATTGCTTCAAAGGCAGGGACGTCAACGTTCAGTGGTGGCAACGCAGGAGTTTATAATTTCAACTACAGGCATTATGCCAACCAACGATTTACTAACACATTTAAATGTGCCTGTAAAGTTTAATGTGTGTCCTTGATTTCCCATCTGGTCTAGCAGTTAGGATTCCTGGTTTTCACCCAGGTGGCCCGGGTTCAACTCCCAGTATGGGAATTATTATCTTATAATTTTACAGGCACTTGTTCAACTTCAGATCCCACGTTTTAATTTTAGCGAGTTTCAAAAAACAGAACAATAATTCCTCAGTAGCAGGAAATGAGAGTTATTATGTAGATAAAAATTCATGGATTTATTTGCTTGAGTATGACACAATTTTGGTTTGGACAAATCAAGAGTAACTGTTTTTATATGGAAATTACAAACTTTCTAAGCCTTTTTAATCCTTGAATACACTTTAAGTTTGCATTACTTGCTCTGTCAATTTGGCAGGCACTTGTTTAACTAAATATCCCATATCTCAACTTGAGCCAGTTTCAAACAACAGAACAATAATCCCCTTTTAATTTTCACATTGCTTCAAAGGCAGGGATGTCAACGTTCAGTGGCGGCAACGATGGAGTTTATAATTTCAACTACAGGCATTATGCCAACCATATATTTACTAACACATTTAAATGTGCCTGTAAAGTTTAATGTGAGTCAGTGATTTCCCATATGGTCTAGTGGTTAGGATTCCTGGTTTTCACCCAGGTGGCCTGGGTTCAACTCCCGGTATGGGAATTATTATCTTAGAATTTTGCAGGCACTTGTTCAACTTTTGCTTGAGTATGACACAATTTTGGTTTGGCCAAATCAAGTGTAACTGTTTTTATAGATAGATAGATAGATAGATAGATAGATAGATAGATAGATAGATAGATAGATAGATAGATAGATAGATAGATAGATAGATAGATAGATAGATAGATAGATAGATAGATAGATAGATAGATAGATAGATAGATAGATAGATAGATAGATAGATAGATAGATAGATAGATAGATAGATAGGTACTTTATTGCTCCCCCGGGGGGGAAATTTCATTGTCAAGCAGCTACAACAAAAACACAGGGCAGGTGCAAAATGCCACAACGAAAGTACACAAAAGACAGATACACGGTACATGATACATAGAGCGGCAGTATGAAAAAGTATAGAAATACAAGATATCTGGAGTGCAAAAAAAAGCTATAAAAGGACATTGCATAGTATGAGTGGTTGGCTGAATATGTACACTATACATTGGTGGATGTTGGATGGTTAACTATACTATACAGGTCGATGGCAGAGAAATACTTCAGTAGCTAAAAATGCGTATGATATGAGTGAGGGTAATAATAGTTTACTTAATAGACAGACTGGGTAAATTAACAGGTAAGTGAAAATTTTGCATGGTTAAATTAGCTGTACAGTTAGGTATACAGTTATATTTACAGATAAGTGAATGCTTGCATGTTTACACAAACTGTACAGGTAAATGACAGGAAGAGATACTTTAATAGCTAAATGTGTGTATGATATCATTTGGGGTAATAATAGTAATTCCCTTAAAATACAGTCCTTAGTGCGCAGGGTTTAATTACAGACAACTGCACTTATTGCACATTCGATATACTAAAAGCAATGAGAAAAGGTGCAACTGGCAGGATACTAATATGCATTCCTGAGTGAATGCCTACGTCCAATAATTACTTACAATATTGCATGTGATATAATATAACAACTGTACATGAGTATGTATATACAGACCTGTATGAATAAATAGGTCCTGAGTGGATGAGTGCTGACGGACCAGAGTTACTCACGGATGGATGCATAATTGTTAAACTAGGTCCTAGCACCCCAACAGTTCCAGATCTATGTTGCCGACGGCACGGCACCCCGGTGAGGCATTATATAGTCTCATAGCCGCCGGCAGGAAGGACCTCCTGTAGCGCTCTCTGGCACACCGTGGTGGGATCAGTCTGTGACTGAAAGTGCTCCTCTGCGTCATAACCATAGCGTGCAGAGGGTGGGTGACGTTGTCCATGATGGCCAGCAGTTTGGCCAGGATCCGTCTCTCCGCCACCTCCTCTAGAGTGTCAAGGCTCATCCCCAGGACAGAGCTAGCCTTCCTGATCAGCTTATTTACCCGAGAAGCATCACCGGCTTTGATGTTTGCTCCCCAGCACACCACTGCAAAAAAGATGGCACTGGCCACCACAGACTGGTAGAAGGTATGCAGTAGTTTACTGCACACGTTGAAGGACCTGAGCCTCCTCAGCACAGGGACCCTTTCTAGGCTCAGGCTAAGGTTGAAAAGACGCTGGAGTATTCCACACAGTTGGTCAGCACAGACCCTAAGCACCCTTGGGCTGATGCCATCAGGGCCCGCCGCTTTCCACTGGTGTAGTCTCTCCAGCTCTCTCTTCACTTGGTTGGTGGTGAAAGCCAGCCCAGGTGGGGAGGTGGGGGGAAGGGGGGTGTTGAGGATCAGTCCAGGGGGGGCAGGGGCGGAGGTGGGGTCACTGATTGTCTCAGCAGAGGTGCTGTGAGCAAAGTGGGGGTGGGATAGCCGTGAGGGTGTGTGGTCTGGGGAGCTGGAGGGGAGGTGGACAGGGCCAGTATCGAACCTGTTAAAAAATTGGTTCAGCTCATTGGCTCTGTCCTGGGTCCCCTCCGTCTGCCCACTGTTTGACTTTTTGAAGCCAATGATATTTCTCATACCCTTCCACACCTCTCTCACCTGGCTCTGCCTCAGCTTGTCCTCCATCTTCTCCTTATACACTCTCTTCCCCTCAGCAATCCGCAACTTCAGCTCCCTCTGGACGCATTTCAATTTGTCCTTGTCCTTCTCCTTGAAGGCCCTCTTCTTCTCATTCAGCAGGGCCTTCAGGTCGCTGGTGACCCAGGGTTTATTGTTTGGGAAACAGCGTACCTTCCTGGTGGGTACAGTGTTGTCTACACAAAAATTAATATAGTCTGTTATGTCAGTGAGTCCATCGATGTCCTCCCCATGAGCCTCACAGAGCACATCCCAGTCTGTTGTTTCAAAGCAGTCCTGTAGGGCCTCATTCGCCTCCGGGGACCATCTCCTAATAGTCCTGGTGGTTGCAGGCTGCTGTTGGACCATAGGCCTGTAGAGTGGGGTGAGGTGGACAAGGTTGTGATCCGATCTACCGAGGGGAGGGAGTGCAGTGGAGTTGTATGCATCCTTCACATTAGCATATAACAAGTCCAGAGTTTTATTATTCCTGGTTGGGCACTTCACGAACTGTTTGAACGTGGGCAGCGTTGAAGAGAGAGATGCATGGTTAAAATCCCCCGAAATGGCAAAGAAAGCACTGGGATGCGCTGTCTGTAACCTCGCGATAACAGAGTGGATGACGTCACACGCTGCGTTTGCGTCAGCAGAGGGCGGGATGTAAACAATAACAGCAATGGCCGCCGTGAATTCCCTCGGCAAATAGTAGGGTCTCAGGCTAACGGCTAGCAGTTCAATGTCCGGGCTACAAAACTTTTCCTTAAGAGTAATATGGTTCGGATGACACCATCTGTTGTTAACTAATAAAGCCAGCCCACCACCCTTACTCTTACCGGAAGAGACGCGATCCCTGTCCGCTCTGATGGTCTGGAAACCGTCGATAGTGACGTTCTCTATGGGGATGTTACCGTTCAGCCAAGTCTCAGTAAAACACATTAGGCTCGTTTCCCGATAAATCCTTTGTCCACGAACAAGTCCCGCCAACTCATCCATCTTGTTATGTAGACACCTCACATTGCCCATAATAATAGACGGTATAACCGGCTTGTACTTGAACCTCCTCCGCTTTGCCTTACATTTCAATCCCGCCCTGCATCCACGGCGTCGCCTTTTCAATTCGTCCGGAATATCAAACTTTTCCCTGGGGAGCAGCAGCGCTGCGTGGGCTAAATCCAGGAGCTGGGCTCGGTTGTAAACAATAACAGTTGACGACTCCTGTCGACGTTCAGCTGCGATAAAATCCATAATCCTGAACTGTTATAGTTCGACTGTAGCAAAATAAAAAATAAAACTAAAGAAAATAGACGAAAATAGACGAAAGAAACGAACTAAAACAACAATTAATGCACGAACAACGGGAGCTGCTTAACAGGGGACCACTCAGGGCGGCGCCAAACGGGAAGATGGAAATTACAAACTTTCGAAACCTTTTTAAACCTTGAATACACTTCAGGTTTGCATTACTTGCTCTGTCAATTTGGCAGGCACTTGTTCAACTAAATATCCCATATCTCAACTTGAGCCAGTTTCACACATCAGAACAATAATCCCTCAGTAGCAGGAAATGAGAGTTATTATGTAGATTATAATTCATGGATTTATTTGCTTGAGTATGATACAATTTTGGTTTGGCCAAATCAAGTGTAACTGTTTTTATGTGGAAATTACAAACTTTCTAAGCCTTTTTAAACCTTGAATACAC
>CM042396.1:7500-32500 GCA_023634145.1 Thymallus thymallus | reverse complement strand
ACCGTTAATGACTTTTAGGTTCCGTTTCTGGTCTGGTGAAAGGAGTTGTGAGTGGTTGATGATGGGGATGTAGATCATTGCGTTAGGGAAAGTGACTCTGGCTTCCCTAAGCATTGATGCAATCTGTTTGGTTGAGGTTTTGTATGGGTCATTATCCATGTTGTTTATGCCCACCGAGAGAACCACTATGCTGGGGTCTACCTGGACCGCTGTTTTCTCCAGGACCTTTATAAAATGGTAGAAAGTTGCCCCTGGGTAGCTGTCAATTTGTATGTTTGGGTTGTGAAATGGAGGAATTCTGTTCACATTAGAGTCTCCCAACACCAGTATTGGTTTGTTTGCTTTAAAATTCCAGTCCGCCACCTTGCTTTTGGGTCTAGCTTTATGATAAGATGGTTTCTGTAGGGTTACTAGGGGTGGGGGTTGGTGCTGTGATTGTTGCTGGGTCTCGGGCTGGGGTTTGGGCTGGGGTGGCTGTGTTGAGGCGTCAGTTCTATAGGGGTCTATGACTGGCAGTGACTTGGTGTCTTTTTGGGAGGGCTCAGATTGGGTGTTTTTGGGGTGTTGCCCATTGTTTGGCCCATCAATCGTCATTTGCCCCTGGAGCTGCCCATTCATAGTGTGACCCCCTGAGCTGGCGCCTCCTGTTGGTGAGAGAGATAGAGGTGAAATCCTTTCCAAGTTTTTCACTGCCACATTACTATATTTATTTATCATGGTAGTCGGAGTGCTAACCAGAGGGCTGGGGAGTATTGCTGTAACACCAAGGGTTTCTGGCTGGCTGCAGGCCCTATGGTGGAACTCAACTGGGGTCTGAATTGAATTAAAGGAGTTCATGATTGGGAGTTCGGGGTTGGAGTCTATGGTGGGTGATGGGGGACCAATAATGCTAGGAATACTGTACTCCTGAGTGGTCAATGGGTTATTTGATCTCTGTGGGTTGTGAGGGGAAGTGGAGGTAGAGGTCCTCATGATGTCCTCTCCTTTTGACTTGGGAGAGGAAGGGGGAATGGGTACCGTGTTGTTCTTAGAGTGGGGCGGAGAGTTGGTTGTAGCAATGTTGCTAACATCTATCTGTGTCTGGGAAAGAGAAATGGGGGACGAGGGGGTTGAGGTACGGACCCCATTCTCAGCGGAAAATTGTCCCTGAGTAGGAGGATGCTTATTAGTAGACTTCTCGGTGGAAGAATACTGAGATAGGGTCGGGCGTGGCCCCAATGAGACTGGTCGTTTGTATTGGGCCTGGGGCTTGGCTAGAAGAGGGAGTTTGGGTAAAGGAGGGAACTCCTCCACTGAGGACGAAAAGGGAGTTGGCGCTGAGGTGGTTGGCAAGGAAATCAACTGTGGTGGGACCTGGGCTTTAGCCGGGGCTATATGCCAGGGGTTCTGTCGTGGGGCCAGTAGACCAGGAGTCAGTGTAGTTATTGGCTGCGGAGAGGAGGCTAATAATGAGGGGAAGAGGGGCTCTGTTGTGTGGCCAGAGAGGGTTGCCCTAAGGGGTTGTCTGTGGTGAGTTTCTAGAGAGGTGTTCAGCATTGTTTCAACTGTAGTTATGGTGGTGTGTGTGAGTTTATGTGTGTATCTCTTCTGGGCCCAGCCCATAGCTATGTATAGTGCAAGAGCGTTGAATGTGTTGGATTGTTGCGTGAGTGATTGGATAATTGTCTGGTAGTGTGTCTGTAGTATGTTCATGTTATTGGTCATCCATTGCTGTGTGTTGGCTAATACTTGGGCTGCAGTGTGGTCTGTTGGTGAAGATGGCTTGATAAAATTGGTGAGTCTGTTCACCTGTCTCATCATACCACTAGGGAACCTTTGACATGAGATGGCTTTATCAATAATTTCTTTGTGGTGAATTGCCTGTATCAACTTGAAATACAGTTTTGACGTTTGCCTTGTAGCTTCATCAGGGGGTTGGTTTAGGCGTGGCTGTCTGCTAGGAGGGGGGTTTGGGACTCTATTAGTAGGGGGGTGTAAGGCTCCGTTAATGAGGGGTTGTCTGGCTCTATTGCTATGTTGCTGCGTTACTATACTCATAAGGGACTGCATGGCTACCTATAACTGTTGGGGTGGGTGTCTCTCACTGGTAGGGACAGAACAGCGTTCACCAACCGGGTGGGTGTATGTTTTAATTGCAAGATGTGGATTTCTGAGCAGTACGAGACGATGTACTGCTCAGTGTGGGTTCTCACCGCCTTGTTGTTGAGGTTGGGGTTGAAGATGAAGGTTGAGTCTGGGGTTTGAAGATGGAGGTTGAGGCTGTAGGTGTTGTAGCCCGTTTCTGGACTTGTTGTTGTAGCTCCAGGGGTGAATATTGTCCAGTTCTGTTGGCTCAGAGGCACAGATTAAAAAGCTCTGGGTTGCAGTTGGATGTCAGCTTCTCCCGTTGGAGTGTTTTTCTCACCCAGTTTATTCTAAAACCCTCCACATCTTCAATTAAAACTTAACTTTTATTATTGTATAGTTAAAAAACAAATCAAACAATAGTATCAAAAAACCCTTTATCCAATATGATGCCCACTGTGTTGTCCCGTTAAAAAATCCCTGACGTTTCGCAGTCTTTCTGCTTCTTCAGAGGGAATCTTTTTTCCAGTGAGAAAAACCCCAGTGCTTATAAAGGGCCAGTTGGAGAGGGGAAGACCTTCCCACTGCTCCAAGGGCCCAAATGTCTATGTCTTGATTTTCATTTGTTGAATCTGCTGTCACTCCCTCTACTACACACACACCCACACACATACACCCAGCCATACACCCGCGCCCACACATACCTATATATTTCCCTACCCACATATATATATATATATATATATATATATCTTTCTCTGTTGACCCCTAGGGTCCTTTGTGGCTCAGTTGTCAGAGCACAGCTCCTTCAACCCTGAGGTTGTTGGTTCAACCCCTGCTGGGTGCTAGCATGAAATTGCCAGTCTATCATTGACTAATGCTAATTGTTAGTCCTAAAGATATATCCTGTATTTCCCTATTTTTGTTATTCTCAATCCTTCCGTTCCTATCTTTCCCTATTATGACCTTATTCTGGCCCTATCCTCCATGCTTTCTCCTATTTCTTTCACTCGATGTTTCCGTCCCTTGGTCTATTTCATTTGCTTAGCTGTTTGGCATCTGTGAGGTTCCCTGTGGCATAATGAGACAAAATCAAAGAAATAAATCAAAATCAAATCCAAAGGAAAAGGACATTTGGGTTCTGTATTGTTGTGGTGTAGGACTCCTTTGGTGTGGTTCTGTTGTGGGAAGAGTTGTTAATCACAATGGAAATGTTATTCTTCTCTCGGTGGGCATAAACATAGGTCCCCAGTGGGCAGCGAAAATCCAACAAGAAAACCATTCATTACGGTTTGGAGGGGTTCCACAACAATGGCACGGGCTAGGGTTAGGTTTTAAATTAGGGTGGGATTAAAAAGAGACTGGGTTATCTTTTTGTGCTCTGGCCTATTGCTGTATGTCCCTCCAATATAATCCTTTAAAAAAACTTCCTTGTTAAAATTCCCTATGCTATCTCCTAAGAGCCTAAAAAATGAAGTAGGTTCTCATTGTTGGTGGTTATCTAGGACCATGAAAGGACTGAGATGTTAAAATATACAAGGGATCCAGGGATAGATGCTTTATTAATATTATATATACACACACACACACACACAATTAAACATATATATATATATATAAAAAAAGTGCTACAGATTAAGTGCTATACTGTTAAAACAAATTCAAATCCATAAAAAGAGAGAGAGAAAAAAAACAAGCCATGCATATATTAAAATATTAGACCAAAGAAAATGTATTTATTTAGTTTTTTGTTTTATGGTGCATCCTTCTTCCACCTCCTTGTGATCCCTGTAACTAAGTGCTATCCCTTTCAATGTGTCCTATCTAACTGGTTAAAAACGTTCATTCAGACCGGTGGGTGTAATTGTCTGTAGGTCTCTTATCCACCTCCCCTCCGCTGCTTTTCGCCGCCCACTGGTCCATCCAGAGCATGACTGTAAACCTGATATGGTGAGGTAAGTGATGGGGTGATCCTGGAAATGAGTGACTAGTTCTGTGTGTAGATGGGCCCGTTTTATATTGTATAGGTGTTGTTTGAGTCTGGTTTCTATTGTGTACTGTGTTTCTCCGATGTAGTGTTTTTTACATAATGTGCAAGTAATTATATAAATGACATTTGGAGTGTTGAGTGAGATAGAGTCTAAAACCGGAGTGGAGGTCTTGCTATGTGGGTTGGAAATGAATTTTCTTTGTTTAAAGTGGGCCGTGTGGGGTTTGGGTGGTTGTTGGGGCTTATTGCTGTATTTTGCTCTGATGAGGATGTCTTTAAGACTCTTGTTCCTTCTAAATGCTGAGATGATTCTAAATGGCTGAAGGGGTGTGTATGCCTGTTGGGTAATGGACAAATTGTGTTTAAATGCCTGATGTAACGGTCTAATCCTATGGGAGAATGTAGTGACTAAAGGGATGAGGGTTATCTGTGTAGGATTAGGGAGGGAGTTAGGGTTAGGGATGGGGGAGAGGTTGGGGTTAAGGTTAGGGTTAGGGTTAGGGGTGGGGTTAGGGGTGGGGTTAGGGTCAGGGATGGGGGAGAGGTTGGGGTTAGGGTTAGGGTTAAGGTTAGGGTTAGGGTTAAGGTTAGAGTTATGGGTGGGGTTAGGGTTAGGGTTAGGGTTGGGGTTGGGGTTGGGGTTGGGGTTAGGGTCAGGGATGGGGGAGAGGTTGGGGTTAGGGTTAGGGTTAAGGTTAGGTTTAGGGTTAGGGATGGGGGAGAGGTTGGGGTTAAGGTTAGGGTTAGGGTTAGGGGTGGGGTTAGGGTTAGGGATGGGGGAGAGGTTGGGGTTAGGGTTAGGGTTAAGGTTAGGGTTAGGGTTAGGGATGGGGGAGAGGTTAGGGTTAAGGTTAGGGTTAGGGTCAGGGTTAGGATTAGGGGTGGGGTTACAGTTGGGGTTAGGGTTAGGGGTGGGAGTGGGAACAGGATACGAACCCGGGTTCGGGTTAGGGTTAGGGTTAGGGTTAGGGTTAGGGTTAGGGTTAGGGTTAGGGTTAGGGTTAGGTTTTAAATTAGGGTGGGATTAAAAAGAGACTGGGTTATCTTTTTGTGCTCTGGCCTATTGCTGTATGTCCCTCCAATATAATCCTTTAAAAAAACTTCCTTGTTAAAATTCCCTATGCTATCTCCTAAGAGCCTAAAAAATGAAGTAGGTTCTCATTGTTGGTGGTTATCTAGGACCATGAAAGGACTGAGATGTTAAAATATACAAGGGATCCAGGGATAGATGCTTTATTAATATTATATATACACACACACACACACACAATTAAACATATATATATATATATATATAAAAAAAGTGCTACAGATTAAGTGCTATACTGTTAAAACAAATTCAAATCCATAAAAAGAGAGAGAGAAAAAAAACAAGCCATGCATATATTAAAATATTAGACCAAAGAAAATGTATTTATTTAGTTTTTTGTTTTATGGTGCATCCTTCTTCCACCTCCTTGTGATCCCTGTAACTAAGTGCTATCCCTTTCAATGTGTCCTATCTAACTGGTTAAAAACGTTCATTCAGACCGGTGGGTGTAATTGTCTGTAGGTCTCTTATCCACCTCCCCTCCGCTGCTTTTCGCCGCCCACTGGTCCATCCAGAGCATGACTGTAAACCTGATATGGTGAGGTAAGTGATGGGGTGATCCTGGAAATGAGTGACTAGTTCTGTGTGTAGATGGGCCCGTTTTATATTGTATAGGTGTTGTTTGAGTCTGGTTTCTATTGTGTACTGTGTTTCTCCGATGTAGTGTTTTTTACATAATGTGCAAGTAATTATATAAATGACATTTGGAGTGTTGAGTGAGATAGAGTCTAAAACCGGAGTGGAGGTCTTGCTATGTGGGTTGGAAATGAATTTTCTTTGTTTAAAGTGGGCCGTGTGGGGTTTGGGTGGTTGTTGGGGCTTATTGCTGTATTTTGCTCTGATGAGGATGTCTTTAAGACTCTTGTTCCTTCTAAATGCTGAGATGATTCTAAATGGCTGAAGGGGTGTGTATGCCTGTTGGGTAATGGACAAATTGTGTTTAAATGCCTGATGTAACGGTCTAATCCTATGGGAGAATGTAGTGACTAAAGGGATGAGGGTTATCTGTGTAGGATTAGGGAGGGAGTTAGGGTTAGGGATGGGGGAGAGGTTGGGGTTAAGGTTAGGGTTAGGGTTAGGGGTGGGGTTAGGGGTGGGGTTAGGGTCAGGGATGGGGGAGAGGTTGGGGTTAGGGTTAGGGTTAAGGTTAGGGTTAGGGTTAAGGTTAGAGTTATGGGTGGGGTTAGGGTTAGGGTTAGGGTTGGGGTTGGGGTTGGGGTTGGGGTTAGGGTCAGGGATGGGGGAGAGGTTGGGGTTAGGGTTAGGGTTAAGGTTAGGTTTAGGGTTAGGGATGGGGGAGAGGTTGGGGTTAAGGTTAGGGTTAGGGTTAGGGGTGGGGTTAGGGTTAGGGATGGGGGAGAGGTTGGGGTTAGGGTTAGGGTTAAGGTTAGGGTTAGGGTTAGGGATGGGGGAGAGGTTAGGGTTAAGGTTAGGGTTAGGGTCAGGGTTAGGATTAGGGGTGGGGTTACAGTTGGGGTTAGGGTTAGGGGTGGGAGTGGGAACAGGATACGAACCCGGGTTCGGGTTAGGGTTAGGGTTAGGGTTAGGGTTAGGGTTAGGGTTAGGTTTTAAATTAGGGTGGGATTAAAAAGAGACTGGGTTATCTTTTTGTGCTCTGGCCTATTGCTGTATGTCCCTCCAATATAATCCTTTAAAAAAACTTCCTTGTTAAAATTCCCTATGCTATCTCCTAAGAGCCTAAAAAATGAAGTAGGTTCTCATTGTTGGTGGTTATCTAGGACCATGAAAGGACTGAGATGTTAAAATATACAAGGGATCCAGGGATAGATGCTTTATTAATATTATATATACACACACACACACACACAATTAAACATATATATATATATATATATAAAAAAAGTGCTACAGATTAAGTGCTATACTGTTAAAACAAATTCAAATCCATAAAAAGAGAGAGAGAAAAAAAACAAGCCATGCATATATTAAAATATTAGACCAAAGAAAATGTATTTATTTAGTTTTTTGTTTTATGGTGCATCCTTCTTCCACCTCCTTGTGATCCCTGTAACTAAGTGCTATCCCTTTCAATGTGTCCTATCTAACTGGTTAAAAACGTTCATTCAGACCGGTGGGTGTAATTGTCTGTAGGTCTCTTATCCACCTCCCCTCCGCTGCTTTTCGCCGCCCACTGGTCCATCCAGAGCATGACTGTAAACCTGATATGGTGAGGTAAGTGATGGGGTGATCCTGGAAATGAGTGACTAGTTCTGTGTGTAGATGGGCCCGTTTTATATTGTATAGGTGTTGTTTGAGTCTGGTTTCTATTGTGTACTGTGTTTCTCCGATGTAGTGTTTTTTACATAATGTGCAAGTAATTATATAAATGACATTTGGAGTGTTGAGTGAGATAGAGTCTAAAACCGGAGTGGAGGTCTTGCTATGTGGGTTGGAAATGAATTTTCTTTGTTTAAAGTGGGCCGTGTGGGGTTTGGGTGGTTGTTGGGGCTTATTGCTGTATTTTGCTCTGATGAGGATGTCTTTAAGACTCTTGTTCCTTCTAAATGCTGAGATGATTCTAAATGGCTGAAGGGGTGTGTATGCCTGTTGGGTAATGGACAAATTGTGTTTAAATGCCTGATGTAACGGTCTAATCCTATGGGAGAATGTAGTGACTAAAGGGATGAGGGTTATCTGTGTAGGATTAGGGAGGGAGTTAGGGTTAGGGATGGGGGAGAGGTTGGGGTTAAGGTTAGGGTTAGGGTTAGGGGTGGGGTTAGGGGTGGGGTTAGGGTCAGGGATGGGGGAGAGGTTGGGGTTAGGGTTAGGGTTAAGGTTAGGGTTAGGGTTAAGGTTAGAGTTAGGGGTGGGGTTAGGGTTAGGGTTAGGGTTGGGGTTGGGGTTGGGGTTAGGGTCAGGGATGGGGGAGAGGTTGGGGTTAGGGTTAGGGTTAAGGTTAGGTTTAGGGTTAGGGATGGGGGAGAGGTTGGGGTTAAGGTTAGGGTTAGGGTTAGGGGTGGGGTTAGGGTTAGGGATGGGGGAGAGGTTGGGGTTAGGGTTAGGGTTAAGGTTAGGGTTAGGGTTAGGGATGGGGGAGAGGTTAGGGTTAAGGTTAGGGTTAGGGTCAGGGTTAGGATTAGGGGTGGGGTTACAGTTGGGGTTAGGGTTAGGGGTGGGAGTGGGAACAGGATACGAACCCGGGTTAGGGTTAGGGTTAGGGTTAGGGTTAGGGTTAGGGTTAGGGTTAGGTTTTAAATTAGGGTGGGATTAAAAAGAGACTGGGTTATCTTTTTGTGCTCTGGCCTATTGCTGTATGTCCCTCCAATATAATCCTTTAAAAAAACTTCCTTGTTAAAATTCCCTATGCTATCTCCTAAGAGCCTAAAAAATGAAGTAGGTTCTCATTGTTGGTGGTTATCTAGGACCATGAAAGGACTGAGATGTTAAAATATACAAGGGATCCAGGGATAGATGCTTTATTAATATTATATATACACACACACACACACACAATTAAACATATATATATATATATATATAAAAAAAGTGCTACAGATTAAGTGCTATACTGTTAAAACAAATTCAAATCCATAAAAAGAGAGAGAGAAAAAAAACAAGCCATGCATATATTAAAATATTAGACCAAAGAAAATGTATTTATTTAGTTTTTTGTTTTATGGTGCATCCTTCTTCCACCTCCTTGTGATCCCTGTAACTAAGTGCTATCCCTTTCAATGTGTCCTATCTAACTGGTTAAAAACGTTCATTCAGACCGGTGGGTGTAATTGTCTGTAGGTCTCTTATCCACCTCCCCTCCGCTGCTTTTCGCCGCCCACTGGTCCATCCAGAGCATGACTGTAAACCTGATATGGTGAGGTAAGTGATGGGGTGATCCTGGAAATGAGTGACTAGTTCTGTGTGTAGATGGGCCCGTTTTATATTGTATAGGTGTTGTTTGAGTCTGGTTTCTATTGTGTACTGTGTTTCTCCGATGTAGTGTTTTTTACATAATGTGCAAGTAATTATATAAATGACATTTGGAGTGTTGAGTGAGATAGAGTCTAAAACCGGAGTGGAGGTCTTGCTATGTGGGTTGGAAATGAATTTTCTTTGTTTAAAGTGGGCCGTGTGGGGTTTGGGTGGTTGTTGGGGCTTATTGCTGTATTTTGCTCTGATGAGGATGTCTTTAAGACTCTTGTTCCTTCTAAATGCTGAGATGATTCTAAATGGCTGAAGGGGTGTGTATGCCTGTTGGGTAATGGACAAATTGTGTTTAAATGCCTGATGTAACGGTCTAATCCTATGGGAGAATGTAGTGACTAAAGGGATGAGGGTTATCTGTGTAGGATTAGGGAGGGAGTTAGGGTTAGGGATGGGGGAGAGGTTGGGGTTAAGGTTAGGGTTAGGGTTAGGGGTGGGGTTAGGGGTGGGGTTAGGGTCAGGGATGGGGGAGAGGTTGGGGTTAGGGTTAGGGTTAAGGTTAGGGTTAGGGTTAAGGTTAGAGTTATGGGTGGGGTTAGGGTTAGGGTTAGGGTTGGGGTTGGGGTTGGGGTTGGGGTTAGGGTCAGGGGTGGGGGAGAGGTTGGGGTTAGGGTTAGGGTTAAGGTTAGGTTTAGGGTTAGGGATGGGGGAGAGGTTGGGGTTAAGGTTAGGGTTAGGGTTAGGGGTGGGGTTAGGGTTAGGGATGGGGGAGAGGTTGGGGTTAGGGTTAGGGTTAAGGTTAGGGTTAGGGTTAGGGATGGGGGAGAGGTTAGGGTTAAGGTTAGGGTTAGGGTCAGGGTTAGGATTAGGGGTGGGGTTACAGTTGGGGTTAGGGTTAGGGGTGGGAGTGGGAACAGGATACGAACCCGGGTTCGGGTTAGGGTTAGGGTTAGGGTTAGGGTTAGGGTTAGGGTTAGGGTTAGGGTTAGGTTTTAAATTAGGGTGGGATTAAAAAGAGACTGGGTTATCTTTTTGTGCTCTGGCCTATTGCTGTATGTCCCTCCAATATAATCCTTTAAAAAAACTTCCTTGTTAAAATTCCCTATGCTATCTCCTAAGAGCCTAAAAAATGAAGTAGGTTCTCATTGTTGGTGGTTATCTAGGACCATGAAAGGACTGAGATGTTAAAATATACAAGGGATCCAGGGATAGATGCTTTATTAATATTATATATACACACACACACACACACAATTAAACATATATATATATATATATATAAAAAAAGTGCTACAGATTAAGTGCTATACTGTTAAAACAAATTCAAATCCATAAAAAGAGAGAGAGAAAAAAAACAAGCCATGCATATATTAAAATATTAGACCAAAGAAAATGTATTTATTTAGTTTTTTGTTTTATGGTGCATCCTTCTTCCACCTCCTTGTGATCCCTGTAACTAAGTGCTATCCCTTTCAATGTGTCCTATCTAACTGGTTAAAAACGTTCATTCAGACCGGTGGGTGTAATTGTCTGTAGGTCTCTTATCCACCTCCCCTCCGCTGCTTTTCGCCGCCCACTGGTCCATCCAGAGCATGACTGTAAACCTGATATGGTGAGGTAAGTGATGGGGTGATCCTGGAAATGAGTGACTAGTTCTGTGTGTAGATGGGCCCGTTTTATATTGTATAGGTGTTGTTTGAGTCTGGTTTCTATTGTGTACTGTGTTTCTCCGATGTAGTGTTTTTTACATAATGTGCAAGTAATTATATAAATGACATTTGGAGTGTTGAGTGAGATAGAGTCTAAAACCGGAGTGGAGGTCTTGCTATGTGGGTTGGAAATGAATTTTCTTTGTTTAAAGTGGGCCGTGTGGGGTTTGGGTGGTTGTTGGGGCTTATTGCTGTATTTTGCTCTGATGAGGATGTCTTTAAGACTCTTGTTCCTTCTAAATGCTGAGATGATTCTAAATGGCTGAAGGGGTGTGTATGCCTGTTGGGTAATGGACAAATTGTGTTTAAATGCCTGATGTAACGGTCTAATCCTATGGGAGAATGTAGTGACTAAAGGGATGAGGGTTATCTGTGTAGGATTAGGGAGGGAGTTAGGGTTAGGGATGGGGGAGAGGTTGGGGTTAAGGTTAGGGTTAGGGTTAGGGGTGGGGTTAGGGGTGGGGTTAGGGTCAGGGATGGGGGAGAGGTTGGGGTTAGGGTTAGGGTTAAGGTTAGGGTTAGGGTTAAGGTTAGAGTTAGGGGTGGGGTTAGGGTTAGGGTTAGGGTTGGGGTTGGGGTTGGGGTTAGGGTCAGGGATGGGGGAGAGGTTGGGGTTAGGGTTAGGGTTAAGGTTAGGTTTAGGGTTAGGGATGGGGGAGAGGTTGGGGTTAAGGTTAGGGTTAGGGTTAGGGGTGGGGTTAGGGTTAGGGATGGGGGAGAGGTTGGGGTTAGGGTTAGGGTTAAGGTTAGGGTTAGGGTTAGGGATGGGGGAGAGGTTAGGGTTAAGGTTAGGGTTAGGGTCAGGGTTAGGATTAGGGGTGGGGTTACAGTTGGGGTTAGGGTTAGGGGTGGGAGTGGGAACAGGATACGAACCCGGGTTAGGGTTAGGGTTAGGGTTAGGGTTAGGGTTAGGGTTAGGGTTAGGGTTAGGTTTTAAATTAGGGTGGGATTAAAAAGAGACTGGGTTATCTTTTTGTGCTCTGGCCTATTGCTGTATGTCCCTCCAATATAATCCTTTAAAAAAACTTCCTTGTTAAAATTCCCTATGCTATCTCCTAAGAGCCTGAAAAATGAAGTAGGTTCTCATTGTTGGTGGTTATCTAGGACCATGAAAGGACTGAGATGTTAAAATATACAAGGGATCCAGGGATAGATGCTTTATTAATATTATATATACACACACACACACACACAATTAAACATATATATATATATATATATAAAAAAAGTGCTACAGATTAAGTGCTATACTGTTAAAACAAATTCAAATCCATAAAAAGAGAGAGAGAAAAAAAACAAGCCATGCATATATTAAAATATTAGACCAAAGAAAATGTATTTATTTAGTTTTTTGTTTTATGGTGCATCCTTCTTCCACCTCCTTGTGATCCCTGTAACTAAGTGCTATCCCTTTCAATGTGTCCTATCTAACTGGTTAAAAACGTTCATTCAGACCGGTGGGTGTAATTGTCTGTAGGTCTCTTATCCACCTCCCCTCCGCTGCTTTTCGCCGCCCACTGGTCCATCCAGAGCATGACTGTAAACCTGATATGGTGAGGTAAGTGATGGGGTGATCCTGGAAATGAGTGACTAGTTCTGTGTGTAGATGGGCCCGTTTTATATTGTATAGGTGTTGTTTGAGTCTGGTTTCTATTGTGTACTGTGTTTCTCCGATGTAGTGTTTTTTACATAATGTGCAAGTAATTATATAAATGACATTTGGAGTGTTGAGTGAGATAGAGTCTAAAACCGGAGTGGAGGTCTTGCTATGTGGGTTGGAAATGAATTTTCTTTGTTTAAAGTGGGCCGTGTGGGGTTTGGGTGGTTGTTGGGGCTTATTGCTGTATTTTGCTCTGATGAGGATGTCTTTAAGACTCTTGTTCCTTCTAAATGCTGAGATGATTCTAAATGGCTGAAGGGGTGTGTATGCCTGTTGGGTAATGGACAAATTGTGTTTAAATGCCTGATGTAACGGTCTAATCCTATGGGAGAATGTAGTGACTAAAGGGATGAGGGTTATCTGTGTAGGATTAGGGAGGGAGTTAGGGTTAGGGATGGGGGAGAGGTTGGGGTTAAGGTTAGGGTTAGGGTTAGGGGTGGGGTTAGGGGTGGGGTTAGGGTCAGGGATGGGGGAGAGGTTGGGGTTAGGGTTAGGGTTAAGGTTAGGGTTAGGGTTAAGGTTAGAGTTAGGGGTGGGGTTAGGGTTAGGGTTAGGGTTGGGGTTGGGGTTGGGGTTAGGGTCAGGGATGGGGGAGAGGTTGGGGTTAGGGTTAGGGTTAAGGTTAGGTTTAGGGTTAGGGATGGGGGAGAGGTTGGGGTTAAGGTTAGGGTTAGGGTTAGGGGTGGGGTTAGGGTTAGGGATGGGGGAGAGGTTGGGGTTAGGGTTAGGGTTAAGGTTAGGGTTAGGGTTAGGGATGGGGGAGAGGTTAGGGTTAAGGTTAGGGTTAGGGTCAGGGTTAGGATTAGGGGTGGGGTTACAGTTGGGGTTAGGGTTAGGGGTGGGAGTGGGAACAGGATACGAACCCGGGTTAGGGTTAGGGTTAGGGTTAGGGTTAGGGTTAGGGTTAGGGTTAGGGTTAGGGTTAGGGTTAGGTTTTAAATTAGGGTGGGATTAAAAAGAGACTGGGTTATCTTTTTGTGCTCTGGCCTATTGCTGTATGTCCCTCCAATATAATCCTTTAAAAAAACTTCCTTGTTAAAATTCCCTATGCTATCTCCTAAGAGCCTAAAAAATGAAGTAGGTTCTCATTGTTGGTGGTTATCTAGGACCATGAAAGGACTGAGATGTTAAAATATACAAGGGATCCAGGGATAGATGCTTTATTAATATTATATATACACACACACACACACACAATTAAACATATATATATATATATATATAAAAAAAGTGCTACAGATTAAGTGCTATACTGTTAAAACAAATTTAAATCCATAAAAAGAGAGAGAGAAAAAAAACAAGCCATGCATATATTAAAATATTAGACCAAAGAAAATGTATTTATTTAGTTTTTTGTTTTATGGTGCATCCTTCTTCCACCTCCTTGTGATCCCTGTAACTAAGTGCTATCCCTTTCAATGTGTCCTATCTAACTGGTTAAAAACGTTCATTCAGACCGGTGGGTGTAATTGTCTGTAGGTCTCTTATCCACCTCCCCTCCGCTGCTTTTCGCCGCCCACTGGTCCATCCAGAGCATGACTGTAAACCTGATATGGTGAGGTAAGTGATGGGGTGATCCTGGAAATGAGTGACTAGTTCTGTGTGTAGATGGGCCCGTTTTATATTGTATAGGTGTTGTTTGAGTCTGGTTTCTATTGTGTACTGTGTTTCTCCGATGTAGTGTTTTTTACATAATGTGCAAGTAATTATATAAATGACATTTGGAGTGTTGAGTGAGATAGAGTCTAAAACCGGAGTGGAGGTCTTGCTATGTGGGTTGGAAATGAATTTTCTTTGTTTAAAGTGGGCCGTGTGGGGTTTGGGTGGTTGTTGGGGCTTATTGCTGTATTTTGCTCTGATGAGGATGTCTTTAAGACTCTTGTTCCTTCTAAATGCTGAGATGATTCTAAATGGCTGAAGGGGTGTGTATGCCTGTTGGGTAATGGACAAATTGTGTTTAAATGCCTGATGTAACGGTCTAATCCTATGGGAGAATGTAGTGACTAAAGGGATGAGGGTTATCTGTGTAGGATTAGGGAGGGAGTTAGGGTTAGGGATGGGGGAGAGGTTGGGGTTAAGGTTAGGGTTAGGGTTAGGGGTGGGGTTAGGGGTGGGGTTAGGGTCAGGGATGGGGGAGAGGTTGGGGTTAGGGTTAGGGTTAAGGTTAGGGTTAGGGTTAAGGTTAGAGTTAGGGGTGGGGTTAGGGTTAGGGTTAGGGTTGGGGTTGGGGTTGGGGTTAGGGTCAGGGATGGGGGAGAGGTTGGGGTTAGGGTTAGGGTTAAGGTTAGGTTTAGGTTTAGGGATGGGGGAGAGGTTGGGGTTAAGGTTAGGGTTAGGGTTAGGGGTGGGGTTAGGGTTAGGGATGGGGGAGAGGTTGGGGTTAGGGTTAGGGTTAAGGTTAGGGTTAGGGTTAGGGATGGGGGAGAGGTTAGGGTTAAGGTTAGGGTTAGGGTCAGGGTTAGGATTAGGGGTGGGGTTACAGTTGGGGTTAGGGTTAGGGGTGGGAGTGGGAACAGGATACGAACCCGGGTTAGGGTTAGGGTTAGGGTTAGGGTTAGGGTTAGGGTTAGGGTTAGGGTTAGGGTTAGGTTTTAAATTAGGGTGGGATTAAAAAGAGACTGGGTTATCTTTTTGTGCTCTGGCCTATTGCTGTATGTCCCTCCAATATAATCCTTTAAAAAAACTTCCTTGTTAAAATTCCCTATGCTATCTCCTAAGAGCCTAAAAAATGAAGTAGGTTCTCATTGTTGGTGGTTATCTAGGACCATGAAAGGACTGAGATGTTAAAATATACAAGGGATCCAGGGATAGATGCTTTATTAATATTATATATACACACACACACACACACAATTAAACATATATATATATATATATATATATATAAAAAGTGCTACAGATTAAGTGCTATACTGTTAAAACAAATTCAAATCCATAAAAAGAGAGAGAGAAAAAAAACAAGCCATGCATATATTAAAATATTAGACCAAAGAAAATGTATTTATTTAGTTTTTTGTTTTATGGTGCATCCTTCTTCCACCTCCTTGTGATCCCTGTAACTAAGTGCTATCCCTTTCAATGTGTCCTATCTAACTGGTTAAAAACGTTCATTCAGACCGGTGGGTGTAATTGTCTGTAGGTCTCTTATCCACCTCCCCTCCGCTGCTTTTCGCCGCCCACTGGTCCATCCAGAGCATGACTGTAAACCTGATATGGTGAGGTAAGTGATGGGGTGATCCTGGAAATGAGTGACTAGTTCTGTGTGTAGATGGGCCCGTTTTATATTGTATAGGTGTTGTTTGAGTCTGGTTTCTATTGTGTACTGTGTTTCTCCGATGTAGTGTTTTTTACATAATGTGCAAGTAATTATATAAATGACATTTGGAGTGTTGAGTGAGATAGAGTCTAAAACCGGAGTGGAGGTCTTGCTATGTGGGTTGGAAATGAATTTTCTTTGTTTAAAGTGGGCCGTGTGGGGTTTGGGTGGTTGTTGGGGCTTATTGCTGTATTTTGCTCTGATGAGGATGTCTTTAAGACTCTTGTTCCTTCTAAATGCTGAGATGATTCTAAATGGCTGAAGGGGTGTGTATGCCTGTTGGGTAATGGACAAATTGTGTTTAAATGCCTGATGTAACGGTCTAATCCTATGGGAGAATGTAGTGACTAAAGGGATGAGGGTTATCTGTGTAGGATTAGGGAGGGAGTTAGGGTTAGGGATGGGGGAGAGGTTGGGGTTAAGGTTAGGGTTAGGGTTAGGGGTGGGGTTAGGGGTGGGGTTAGGGTCAGGGATGGGGGAGAGGTTGGGGTTAGGGTTAGGGTTAAGGTTAGGGTTAGGGTTAAGGTTAGAGTTATGGGTGGGGTTAGGGTTAGGGTTAGGGTTGGGGTTGGGGTTGGGGTTGGGGTTAGGGTCAGGGGTGGGGGAGAGGTTGGGGTTAGGGTTAGGGTTAAGGTTAGGTTTAGGGTTAGGGATGGGGGAGAGGTTGGGGTTAAGGTTAGGGTTAGGGTTAGGGGTGGGGTTAGGGTTAGGGATGGGGGAGAGGTTGGGGTTAGGGTTAGGGTTAAGGTTAGGGTTAGGGTTAGGGATGGGGGAGAGGTTAGGGTTAAGGTTAGGGTTAGGGTCAGGGTTAGGATTAGGGGTGGGGTTACAGTTGGGGTTAGGGTTAGGGGTGGGAGTGGGAACAGGATACGAACCCGGGTTAGGGTTAGGGTTAGGGTTAGGGTTAGGGTTAGGGTTAGGGTTAGGTTTTAAATTAGGGTGGGATTAAAAAGAGACTGGGTTATCTTTTTGTGCTCTGGCCTATTGCTGTATGTCCCTCCAATATAATCCTTTAAAAAAACTTCCTTGTTAAAATTCCCTATGCTATCTCCTAAGAGCCTAAAAAATGAAGTAGGTTCTCATTGTTGGTGGTTATCTAGGACCATGAAAGGACTGAGATGTTAAAATATACAAGGGATCCAGGGATAGATGCTTTATTAATATTATATATACACACACACACACACACAATTAAACATATATATATATATATATATAAAAAAAGTGCTACAGATTAAGTGCTATACTGTTAAAACAAATTCAAATCCATAAAAAGAGAGAGAGAAAAAAAACAAGCCATGCATATATTAAAATATTAGACCAAAGAAAATGTATTTATTTAGTTTTTTGTTTTATGGTGCATCCTTCTTCCACCTCCTTGTGATCCCTGTAACTAAGTGCTATCCCTTTCAATGTGTCCTATCTAACTGGTTAAAAACGTTCATTCAGACCGGTGGGTGTAATTGTCTGTAGGTCTCTTATCCACCTCCCCTCCGCTGCTTTTCGCCGCCCACTGGTCCATCCAGAGCATGACTGTAAACCTGATATGGTGAGGTAAGTGATGGGGTGATCCTGGAAATGAGTGACTAGTTCTGTGTGTAGATGGGCCCGTTTTATATTGTATAGGTGTTGTTTGAGTCTGGTTTCTATTGTGTACTGTGTTTCTCCGATGTAGTGTTTTTTACATAATGTGCAAGTAATTATATAAATGACATTTGGAGTGTTGAGTGAGATAGAGTCTAAAACCGGAGTGGAGGTCTTGCTATGTGGGTTGGAAATGAATTTTCTTTGTTTAAAGTGGGCCGTGTGGGGTTTGGGTGGTTGTTGGGGCTTATTGCTGTATTTTGCTCTGATGAGGATGTCTTTAAGACTCTTGTTCCTTCTAAATGCTGAGATGATTCTAAATGGCTGAAGGGGTGTGTATGCCTGTTGGGTAATGGACAAATTGTGTTTAAATGCCTGATGTAACGGTCTAATCCTATGGGAGAATGTAGTGACTAAAGGGATGAGGGTTATCTGTGTAGGATTAGGGAGGGAGTTAGGGTTAGGGATGGGGGAGAGGTTGGGGTTAAGGTTAGGGTTAGGGTTAGGGGTGGGGTTAGGGGTGGGGTTAGGGTCAGGGATGGGGGAGAGGTTGGGGTTAGGGTTAGGGTTAAGGTTAGGGTTAGGGTTAAGGTTAGAGTTATGGGTGGGGTTAGGGTTAGGGTTAGGGTTGGGGTTGGGGTTGGGGTTGGGGTTAGGGTCAGGGGTGGGGGAGAGGTTGGGGTTAGGGTTAGGGTTAAGGTTAGGTTTAGGGTTAGGGATGGGGGAGAGGTTGGGGTTAAGGTTAGGGTTAGGGTTAGGGGTGGGGTTAGGGTTAGGGATGGGGGAGAGGTTGGGGTTAGGGTTAGGGTTAAGGTTAGGGTTAGGGTTAGGGATGGGGGAGAGGTTAGGGTTAAGGTTAGGGTTAGGGTCAGGGTTAGGATTAGGGGTGGGGTTACAGTTGGGGTTAGGGTTAGGGGTGGGAGTGGGAACAGGATACGAACCCGGGTTCGGGTTAGGGTTAGGGTTAGGGTTAGGGTTAGGGTTAGGGTTAGGGTTAGGGTTAGGTTTTAAATTAGGGTGGGATTAAAAAGAGACTGGGTTATCTTTTTGTGCTCTGGCCTATTGCTGTATGTCCCTCCAATATAATCCTTTAAAAAAACTTCCTTGTTAAAATTCCCTATGCTATCTCCTAAGAGCCTAAAAAATGAAGTAGGTTCTCATTGTTGGTGGTTATCTAGGACCATGAAAGGACTGAGATGTTAAAATATACAAGGGATCCAGGGATAGATGCTTTATTAATATTATATATACACACACACACACACACAATTAAACATATATATATATATATATATAAAAAAAGTGCTACAGATTAAGTGCTATACTGTTAAAACAAATTCAAATCCATAAAAAGAGAGAGAGAAAAAAAACAAGCCATGCATATATTAAAATATTAGACCAAAGAAAATGTATTTATTTAGTTTTTTGTTTTATGGTGCATCCTTCTTCCACCTCCTTGTGATCCCTGTAACTAAGTGCTATCCCTTTCAATGTGTCCTATCTAACTGGTTAAAAACGTTCATTCAGACCGGTGGGTGTAATTGTCTGTAGGTCTCTTATCCACCTCCCCTCCGCTGCTTTTCGCCGCCCACTGGTCCATCCAGAGCATGACTGTAAACCTGATATGGTGAGGTAAGTGATGGGGTGATCCTGGAAATGAGTGACTAGTTCTGTGTGTAGATGGGCCCGTTTTATATTGTATAGGTGTTGTTTGAGTCTGGTTTCTATTGTGTACTGTGTTTCTCCGATGTAGTGTTTTTTACATAATGTGCAAGTAATTATATAAATGACATTTGGAGTGTTGAGTGAGATAGAGTCTAAAACCGGAGTGGAGGTCTTGCTATGTGGGTTGGAAATGAATTTTCTTTGTTTAAAGTGGGCCGTGTGGGGTTTGGGTGGTTGTTGGGGCTTATTGCTGTATTTTGCTCTGATGAGGATGTCTTTAAGACTCTTGTTCCTTCTAAATGCTGAGATGATTCTAAATGGCTGAAGGGGTGTGTATGCCTGTTGGGTAATGGACAAATTGTGTTTAAATGCCTGATGTAACGGTCTAATCCTATGGGAGAATGTAGTGACTAAAGGGATGAGGGTTATCTGTGTAGGATTAGGGAGGGAGTTAGGGTTAGGGATGGGGGAGAGGTTGGGGTTAAGGTTAGGGTTAGGGTTAGGGGTGGGGTTAGGGGTGGGGTTAGGGTCAGGGATGGGGGAGAGGTTGGGGTTAGGGTTAGGGTTAAGGTTAGGGTTAGGGTTAAGGTTAGAGTTAGGGGTGGGGTTAGGGTTAGGGTTAGGGTTGGGGTTGGGGTTGGGGTTAGGGTCAGGGATGGGGGAGAGGTTGGGGTTAGGGTTAGGGTTAAGGTTAGGTTTAGGGTTAGGGATGGGGGAGAGGTTGGGGTTAAGGTTAGGGTTAGGGTTAGGGGTGGGGTTAGGGTTAGGGATGGGGGAGAGGTTGGGGTTAGGGTTAGGGTTAAGGTTAGGGTTAGGGTTAGGGATGGGGGAGAGGTTAGGGTTAAGGTTAGGGTTAGGGTCAGGGTTAGGATTAGGGGTGGGGTTACAGTTGGGGTTAGGGTTAGGGGTGGGAGTGGGAACAGGATACGAACCCGGGTTAGGGTTAGGGTTAGGGTTAGGGTTAGGGTTAGGGTTAGGTTTTAAATTAGGGTGGGATTAAAAAGAGACTGGGTTATCTTTTTGTGCTCTGGCCTATTGCTGTATGTCCCTCCAATATAATCCTTTAAAAAAACTTCCTTGTTAAAATTCCCTATGCTATCTCCTAAGAGCCTAAAAAATGAAGTAGGTTCTCATTGTTGGTGGTTATCTAGGACCATGAAAGGACTGAGATGTTAAAATATACAAGGGATCCAGGGATAGATGCTTTATTAATATTATATATACACACACACACACACACAATTAAACATATATATATATATATATATAAAAAAAGTGCTACAGATTAAGTGCTATACTGTTAAAACAAATTCAAATCCATAAAAAGAGAGAGAGAAAAAAAACAAGCCATGCATATATTAAAATATTAGACCAAAGAAAATGTATTTATTTAGTTTTTTGTTTTATGGTGCATCCTTCTTCCACCTCCTTGTGATCCCTGTAACTAAGTGCTATCCCTTTCAATGTGTCCTATCTAACTGGTTAAAAACGTTCATTCAGACCGGTGGGTGTAATTGTCTGTAGGTCTCTTATCCACCTCCCCTCCGCTGCTTTTCGCCGCCCACTGGTCCATCCAGAGCATGACTGTAAACCTGATATGGTGAGGTAAGTGATGGGGTGATCCTGGAAATGAGTGACTAGTTCTGTGTGTAGATGGGCCCGTTTTATATTGTATAGGTGTTGTTTGAGTCTGGTTTCTATTGTGTACTGTGTTTCTCCGATGTAGTGTTTTTTACATAATGTGCAAGTAATTATATAAATGACATTTGGAGTGTTGAGTGAGATAGAGTCTAAAACCGGAGTGGAGGTCTTGCTATGTGGGTTGGAAATGAATTTTCTTTGTTTAAAGTGGGCCGTGTGGGGTTTGGGTGGTTGTTGGGGCTTATTGCTGTATTTTGCTCTGATGAGGATGTCTTTAAGACTCTTGTTCCTTCTAAATGCTGAGATGATTCTAAATGGCTGAAGGGGTGTGTATGCCTGTTGGGTAATGGACAAATTGTGTTTAAATGCCTGATGTAACGGTCTAATCCTATGGGAGAATGTAGTGACTAAAGGGATGAGGGTTATCTGTGTAGGATTAGGGAGGGAGTTAGGGTTAGGGATGGGGGAGAGGTTGGGGTTAAGGTTAGGGTTAGGGTTAGGGGTGGGGTTAGGGGTGGGGTTAGGGTCAGGGATGGGGGAGAGGTTGGGGTTAGGGTTAGGGTTAAGGTTAGGGTTAGGGTTAAGGTTAGAGTTAGGGGTGGGGTTAGGGTTAGGGTTAGGGTTGGGGTTGGGGTTGGGGTTAGGGTCAGGGATGGGGGAGAGGTTGGGGTTAGGGTTAGGGTTAAGGTTAGGTTTAGGGTTAGGGATGGGGGAGAGGTTGGGGTTAAGGTTAGGGTTAGGGTTAGGGTTAGGGTTAGGGTTAGGGTTAGGGTTAGGGTTAGGGTTAGGGTTAGGGGTTAGGGTTAGGGTTAGGGTTAGGGGTTAGGGTTAGGGTTAGGGTTAGGGTTAGGGTTAGGGTTAGGGTTAGGGTTAGGGTTAGGGTTAGGGTTAGGGTTAGGGTTAGGGTTAGGGGTTAGGGTTAGGGTTAGGGTTAGGGTTAGGGTTAGGGTTAGGGTTAGGGTTAGGGGTTAGGGTTAGGGTTAGGGTTAGGGTTAGGGTTAGGGTTAGGGTTAGGGTTTAGGGTTAGGGTTAGGGTTAGGGTTAGGGTTAGGGTTAGGGTTAGGGTTAGGGTTAGGGTTAGGGTTAGGGTTAGGGTTAGGGTTAGGGTTAGGGTTAGGGTTAGGGTTAGGGTTAGGGTTAGGGTTAGGGTTAGGGTTAGGGTTAGGGTTAGGGTTAGGGTTAGGGTTAGGGTTAGGGTTAGGGTTAGGGTTAGGGTTAGGGTTAGGGTTAGGGTTAGGGTTAGGGTTAGGGTTAGGGTTAGGGTTAGGGTTAGGGTTAGGGTTAGGGTTAGGGTTAGGGTTAGGGTTAGGGTTAGGGTTAGGGTTAGGGTTAGGGTTAGGGTTAGGGTTAGGGTTAGGGTTAGGGTTAGGGTTAGGGTTAGGGTTAGGGTTAGGGTTAGGGTTAGGGTTAGGGTTAGGGTTAGGGTTAGGGTTAGGGTTAGGGGTTAGGGTTAGGGTTAGGGTTAGGGGTTAGGGTTAGGGGTTAGGGTTAGGGTTAGGGTTAGGGTTAGGGTTAGGGTTAGGGTTAGGGTTAGGGTTAGGGTTAGGGTTAGGGTTAGGGTTAGGGTTAGGGTTAGGGTTAGGGTTAGGGTTAGGGTTAGGGTTAGGGTTAGGGTTAGGGTTAGGGTTAGGGTTAGGGTTAGGGGTTAGGGTTAGGGTTAGGGTTAGGGTTAGGGTTAGGGTTAGGGTTAGGGTTAGGGTTAGGGTTAGGGTTAGGGTTAGGGTTAGGGTTAGGGTTAGGGGTTAGGGGTTAGGGTTAGGGTTAGGGTTAGGGTTAGGGTTAGGGTTAGGGTTAGGGTTAGGGTTAGGGTTAGGGTTAGGGTTAGGGTTAGGGTTAGGGTTAGGGTTAGGGTTAGGGTTAGGGTTAGGGTTAGGGTTAGGGTTAGGGTTAGGGTTAGGGGTTAGGGGTTAGGGTTAGGGTTAGGGTTAGGGTTAGGGTTAGGGGTTAGGGGTTAGGGTTAGGGTTAGGGTTAGGGTTAGGGTTAGGGTTAGGGTTAGGGTTAGGGTTAGGGTTAGGGTTAGGGTTAGGGTTAGGGTTAGGGTTAGGGTTAGGGTTAGGGTTAGGGTTAGGGTTAGGGTTAGGGTTAGGGTTAGGGTTAGGGTTAGGGTTAGGGTTAGGGTTAGGGTTAGGGTTAGGGTTAGGGTTAGGGTTAGGGTTAGGGTTAGGGTTAGGGTTAGGGTTAGGGTTAGGGTTAGGGTTAGGGTTAGGGTTAGGGTTAGGGTTAGGGTTAGGGTTAGGGTTAGGGTTAGGGTTAGGGTTAGGGTTAGGGTTAGGGTTAGGGTTAGGGTTAGGGTTAGGGTTAGGGTTAGGGTTAGGGTTAGGGTTAGGGTTAGGGTTAGGGTTAGGGTTAGGGTTAGGGTTAGGGTTAGGGTTAGGGTTAGGGTTAGGGTTAGGGTTAGGGTTAGGGTTAGGGTTAGGGTTAGGGTTAGGGTTAGGGTTAGGGTTAGGGTTAGGGTTAGGGTTAGGGTTAGGGTTAGGGTTAGGGTTAGGGTTAGGGTTAGGGTTAGGGTTAGGGTTAGGGTTAGGGTTAGGGTTAGGGTTAGGGTTAGGGTTAGGGTTAGGGTTAGGGTTAGGGTTAGGGTTAGGGTTAGGGTTAGGGTTAGGGTTAGGGTTAGGGTTAGGGTTAGGGTTAGGGTTAGGGTTAGGGTTAGGGTTAGGGTTAGGGTTAGGGTTAGGGTTAGGGTTAGGGTTAGGGTTAGGGTTAGGGTTAGGGTTAGGGTTAGGGTTAGGGTTAGGGTTAGGGTTAGGGTTAGGGTTAGGGTTAGGGTTAGGGTTAGGGTTAGGGTTAGGGTTAGGGTTAGGGTTAGGGTTAGGGTTAGGGTTAGGGTTAGGGTTAGGGTTAGGGTTAGGGTTAGGGTTAGGGTTAGGGTTAGGGTTAGGGTTAGGGTTAGGGTTAGGGTTAGGGTTAGGGTTAGGGTTAGGGTTAGGGTTAGGGTTAGGGTTAGGGTTAGGGTTAGGGTTAGGGTTAGGGTTAGGGTTAGGGTTAGGGTTAGGGTTAGGGTTAGGGTTAGGGTTAGGGTTAGGGTTAGGGTTAGGGTTAGGGTTAGGGTTAGGGTTAGGGTTAGGGTTAGGGTTAGGGTTAGGGTTAGGGTTAGGGTTAGGGTTAGGGTTAGGGTTAGGGTTAGGGTTAGGGTTAGGGTTAGGGTTAGGGTTAGGGTTAGGGTTAGGGTTAGGGTTAGGGTTAGGGTTAGGGTTAGGGTTAGGGTTAGGGTTAGGGTTAGGGTTAGGGTTAGGGTTAGGGTTAGGGTTAGGGTTAGGGTTAGGGTTAGGGTTAGGGTTAGGGTTAGGGTTAGGGTTAGGGTTAGGGTTAGGGTTAGGGTTAGGGTTAGGGTTAGGGTTAGGGTTAGGGTTAGGGTTAGGGTTAGGGTTAGGGTTAGGGTTAGGGTTAGGGTTAGGGTTAGGGTTAGGGTTAGGGTTAGGGTTAGGGTTAGGGTTAGGGTTAGGGTTAGGGTTAGGGTTAGGGTTAGGGTTAGGGTTAGGGTTAGGGTTAGGTTAGGGGTTAGGGTTAGGGTTAGGGTTAGGGTTAGGGTTAGGGTTAGGGTTAGGGTTAGGGTTAGGGTTAGGGTTAGGGTTAGGGTTAGGGTTAGGGTTAGGGTTAGGGTTAGGGTTAGGGTTAGGGTTAGGGTTAGGGTTAGGGTTAGGGTTAGGGTTAGGGTTAGGGTTAGGGTTAGGGTTAGGGTTAGGGTTAGGGTTAGGGTTAGGGTTAGGGTTAGGGTTAGGGTTAGGGTTAGGGTTAGGGTTAGGGTTAGGGTTAGGGTTAGGGTTAGGGTTAGGGTTAGGGTTAGGGTTAGGGTTAGGGTTAGGGTTAGGGTTAGGGTTAGGGTTAGGGTTAGGGTTAGGGTTAGGGTTAGGGTTAGGGTTAGGGTTAGGGTTAGGGTTAGGGTTAGGGTTAGGGTTAGGGTTAGGGTTAGGGTTAGGGTTAGGGTTAGGGTTAGGGTTAGGGTTAGGGTTAGGGTTAGGGTTAGGGTTAGGGTTAGGGTTAGGGTTAGGGTTAGGGTTAGGGTTAGGGTTAGGGTTAGGGTTAGGGTTAGGGTTAGGGTTAGGGTTAGGGTTAGGGTTAGGGTTAGGGTTAGGGTTAGGGTTAGGGTTAGGGTTAGGGTTAGGGTTAGGGTTAGGGTTAGGGTTAGGGTTAGGGTTAGGGTTAGGGTTAGGGTTAGGGTTAGGGTTAGGGTTAGGGTTAGGGTTAGGGTTAGGGTTAGGGTTAGGGTTAGGGTTAGGGTTAGGGTTAGGGTTAGGGTTAGGGTTAGGGTTAGGGTTAGGGTTAGGGTTAGGGTTAGGGTTAGGTTAGGGTTAGGGGTTAGGGTTAGGGTTAGGGTTAGGGTTAGGGTTAGGGTTAGGGTTAGGGTTAGGGTTAGGGTTAGGGTTAGGGTTAGGGTTAGGGTTAGGGTTAGGGTTAGGG
>CM042396.1:0-2500 GCA_023634145.1 Thymallus thymallus | reverse complement strand
TTAGGGTTAGGGTTAGGGTTAGGGTTAGGGTTAGGGTTAGGGTTAGGGTTAGGGTTAGGGTTAGGGTTAGGGTTAGGGTTAGGGTTAGGGTTAGGGTTAGGGTTAGGGTTAGGGTTAGGGTTAGGGTTAGGGTTAGGGTTAGGGTTAGGGTTAGGGTTAGGGTTAGGGTTAGGGTTAGGGTTAGGGTTAGGGTTAGGGTTAGGGTTAGGGTTAGGGTTAGGGTTAGGGTTAGGGTTAGGGTTAGGGTTAGGGTTAGGGTTAGGGTTAGGGTTAGGGTTAGGGTTAGGGTTAGGGTTAGGGTTAGGGTTAGGGTTAGGGTTAGGGTTAGGGTTAGGGTTAGGGTTAGGGTTAGGGTTAGGTTAGGGTTAGGGTTAGGGTTAGGGTTAGGGTTAGGGTTAGGGTTAGGGTTAGGGTTAGGGTTAGGGTTAGGGTTAGGGTTAGGGTTAGGGTTAGGGTTAGGGTTAGGGTTAGGGTTAGGGTTAGGGTTAGGGTTAGGGTTAGGGTTAGGGTTAGGGTTAGGGTTAGGGTTAGGGTTAGGGTTAGGGTTAGGGTTAGGGTTAGGGTTAGGGTTAGGGTTAGGGTTAGGGTTAGGGTTAGGGTTAGGGTTAGGGTTAGGGTTAGGGTTAGGGTTAGGGTTAGGGTTAGGGTTAGGGTTAGGGTTAGGGTTAGGGTTAGGGTTAGGGTTAGGGTTAGGGTTAGGGTTAGGGTTAGGGTTAGGGTTAGGGTTAGGGTTAGGGTTAGGGTTAGGGTTAGGGTTAGGGTTAGGGTTAGGGTTAGGGTTAGGGTTAGGGTTAGGGTTAGGGTTAGGGTTAGGGTTAGGGTTAGGGTTAGGGTTAGGGTTAGGGTTAGGGTTAGGGTTAGGGTTAGGGTTAGGGTTAGGGTTAGGGTTAGGGTTAGGGTTAGGGTTAGGGTTAGGGTTAGGGTTAGGGTTAGGGTTAGGTTAGGGTTAGGGTTAGGGTTAGGGTTAGGGTTAGGGTTAGGGTTAGGGTTAGGGTTAGGGTTAGGGTTAGGGTTAGGGTTAGGGTTAGGGTTAGGGTTAGGGTTAGGGTTAGGGTTAGGGTTAGGGTTAGGGTTAGGGTTAGGGTTAGGGTTAGGGTTAGGGTTAGGGTTAGGGTTAGGGTTAGGGTTAGGGTTAGGGTTAGGGTTAGGGTTAGGGTTAGGGTTAGGGTTAGGGTTAGGGTTAGGGTTAGGGTTAGGGTTAGGGTTAGGGTTAGGGTTAGGGTTAGGGTTAGGGTTAGGGTTAGGGTTAGGGTTAGGGTTAGGGTTAGGGTTAGGGTTAGGGTTAGGGTTAGGGTTAGGGTTAGGGTTAGGGTTAGGGTTAGGGTTAGGGGTTAGGGTTAGGGTTAGGGTTAGGGTTAGGGTTAGGGTTAGGGTTAGGGTTAGGGTTAGGGTTAGGGTTAGGGTTAGGGTTAGGGTTAGGGTTAGGGTTAGGGTTAGGGTTAGGGTTAGGGTTAGGGTTAGGGTTAGGGTTAGGGTTAGGGTTAGGGTTAGGGTTAGGGTTAGGGTTAGGGTTAGGGTTAGGGTTAGGGTTAGGGTTAGGGTTAGGGTTAGGGTTAGGGTTAGGGTTAGGGTTAGGGTTAGGGTTAGGGTTAGGGTTAGGGTTAGGGTTAGGGTTAGGGTTAGGGTTAGGGTTAGGGTTAGGGTTAGGGTTAGGGTTAGGGTTAGGGTTAGGGTTAGGGTTAGGGTTAGGGTTAGGGTTAGGGTTAGGGTTAGGGTTAGGGTTAGGGTTAGGGTTAGGGTTAGGGTTAGGGTTAGGGTTAGGGTTAGGGTTAGGGTTAGGGTTAGGGTTAGGGTTAGGGTTAGGGTTAGGGTTAGGGTTAGGGTTAGGGTGGTTAGGGTTAGGGTTAGGGTTGGGTTAGGGTTAGGGTTAGGGTTAGGGTTGGGTTAGGGTTAGGGTTAGGGTTAGGGTTAGGGTTAGGGTTAGGGTTAGGGTTAGGGTTAGGGTTAGGGTTAGGGTTAGGGTTAGGGTTAGGGTTAGGGTTAGGGTTAGGGTTAGGGTTAGGGTTAGGGTTAGGGTTAGGGTTAGGGTTAGGGTTAGGGTTAGGGTTAGGGTTAGGGTTAGGGTTAGGGTTAGGGTTAGGGTTAGGGTTAGGGTTAGGGTTAGGGTTAGGGTTAGGGTTAGGGTTAGGGTTAGGGTTAGGGTTAGGGTTAGGGTTAGGGTTAGGGTTAGGGTTAGGGTTAGGGTTAGGGTTAGGGTTAGGGTTAGGGTTAGGGTTAGGGTTAGGGTTAGGGTTAGGGTTAGGGTTAGGGTTAGGGTTAGGGTTAGGGTTAGGGTTAGGGTTAGGGTTAGGGTTAGGGTTAGGGTTAGGGTTAGGGTTAGGGTTAGGGTTAGGGTTAGGGTTAGGGTTAGGGTTAGGGTTAGGGTTAGGGTTAGGGTTAGGGTTAGGGTTAGGGTTAGGGTTAGGGTTAGGGTTAGGGTTAGGGTTAGGGTTAGGGTTAGGGTTAGGGTTAGGGTTAGGGTTAGGGTTAGGGTTAGGGTTAGGGTTAGGGTTAGGGTTAG
>CM042395.1:32341774-32350838 GCA_023634145.1 Thymallus thymallus | reverse complement strand
TAACCCTAACCCTAACCCTAACCCTAACCCTAACCCAACCCTAACCCTAACCCTAACCCTAACCCTAACCCTAACCCTAACCCTAACCTAACCCTAACCCTAACCCTAACCCTAACCCTAACCCTAACCCTAACCCTAACCCTAACCCTAACCCTAACCCTAACCCTAACCCTAACCCTAACCCTAACCCTAACCCTAACCCTAACCCTAACCCTAACCCTAACCCTAACCCTAACCCTAACCCTAACCCTAACCCTAACCCTAACCCTAACCCTAACCCTAACCCTAACCCTACCCTAACCCTAACCCTAACCCTAACCCTAACCCTAACCCTAACCCTAACCCTAACCCTAACCCTAACCCTAACCCTAACCCTAACCCTAACCCTAACCCTAACCCTAACCCTAACCCTAACCCTAACCCTAACCCTAACCCTAACCCTAACCCTAACCCTAACCCTAACCCTAACCCTAACCCTAACCCTAACCCTAACCCTAACCCCTAACCCCTAACCCTAACCCTAACCCTAACCCTAACCCTAACCCTAACCCTAACCCTAACCCTAACCCTAACCCTAACCCTAACCCTAACCTAACCCTAACCCTAACCCTAACCCTAACCCTAACCCTAACCCTAACCCTAACCCTAACCCTAACCCCTAACCCTAACCCTAACCCTAACCCTAACCCTAACCCTAACCCTAACCCTAACCCTAACCCTAACCCTAACCCTAACCCTAACCCTAACCCTAACCCTAACCCTAACCCTAACCCTAACCCTAACCCTAACCCTAACCCTAACCCTAACCCTAACCCTAACCCTAACCCTAACCCTAACCCTAACCCTAACCCTAACCCTAACCCTAACCCTAACCCTAACCCTAACCCTAACCCTAACCCTAACCCTAACCTAACCCTAACCCTAACCCTAACCCTAACCCTAACCCTAACCCTAACCCTAACCTAACCCTAACCCTAACCCTAACCCTAACCCTAACCCTAACCCTAACCCTAACCCTAACCCTAACCCTAACCCTAACCCTAACCCTAACCCTAACCCTAACCCTAACCCTAACCCTAACCCTAACCCTAACCCTAACCCTAACCCTAACCCTAACCCTAACCCTAACCCTAACCCTAACCCTAACCCTAACCCTAACCCTAACCCTAACCCTAACCCTAACCCTAACCCTAACCCTAACCCTAACCCTAACCTAACCCTAACCCTAACCCTAACCCTAACCCTAACCCTAACCCTAACCCTAACCCTAACCCTAACCCTAACCCTAACCCTAACCCTAACCCTAACCCTAACCCTAACCCTAACCCTAACCCTAACCCTAACCCTAACCCTAACCCTAACCCTAACCCTAACCCTAACCCTAACCCTAACCCTAACCCTAACCCTAACCCTAACCCTAACCCTAACCCTAACCCTAACCCTAACCCTAACCCTAACCCTAACCCTAACCCTAACCCTAACCTAACCCTAACCCTAACCCTAACCCTAACCCTAACCCTAACCCTAACCTAACCCTAACCCTAACCCTAACCCTAACCCTAACCCTAACCCTAACCCTAACCCTAACCCTAACCCTAACCCTAACCCTAACCCTAACCCTAACCCTAACCCTAACCCTAACCCTAACCCTAACCCTAACCCTAACCCTAACCCTAACCCTAACCCTAACCCTAACCCTAACCCTAACCCTAACCCTAACCCTAACCCTAACCCTAACCCTAACCCTAACCCTAACCCTAACCCTAACCCTAACCCTAACCCTAACCCTAACCCTAACCCTAACCCTAACCCTAACCCTAACCCTAACCCTAACCCTAACCTAACCCTAACCCTAACCCTAACCCTAACCCTAACCCTAACCCTAACCCTAACCCTAACCCTAACCCTAACCCTAACCCTAACCCTAACCCTAACCCTAACCCTAACCCTTAACCCTAACCCTAACCCTAACCCTAACCCTAACCCTAACCCTAACCCTAACCCTAACCCTAACCCTAACCCTAACCCTAACCCTAACCCTAACCCTAACCCTAACCCTAACCCTAACCCTAACCCTAACCCTAACCCTAACCCTAACCCTAACCCTAACCCTAACCCTAACCCTAACCCTAACCCTAACCCTAACCTAACCCTAACCCTAACCCTAACCCTAACCCTAACCCTAACCCTAACCCTAACCCTAACCCTAACCCTAACCCTAACCCTAACCCTAACCCTAACCCTAACCCTAACCCTAACCCTAACCCTAACCCTAACCCTAACCCTAACCCTAACCCTAACCCTAACCCTAACCCTAACCCTAACCCTAACCCTAACCCTAACCCTAACCCTAACCCTAACCCTAACCCTAACCCTAACCCTAACCCTAACCCTAACCCTAACCCTAACCCTAACCCTAACCCTAACCCTAACCCTAACCCTAACCCTAACCCTAACCCTAACCCTAACCCTAACCCTAACCCTAACCCTAACCCTAACCCTAACCCTAACCCTAACCCTAACCCTAACCCTAACCCTAACCCTAACCCTAACCCTAACCCTAACCCTAACCCTAACCCTAACCCTAACCCTAACCCTAACCCTAACCCTAACCCTAACCCTAACCCTAACCCTAACCCTAACCCTAACCCTAACCCTAACCCTAACCCTAACCCTAACCCTAACCCTAACCCTAACCCTAACCCTAACCCTAACCCTAACCCTAACCCTAACCCTAACCCTAACCCTAACCCTAACCCTAACCCTAACCCTAACCCTAACCCTAACCCTAACCCTAACCCTAACCCTAACCCTAACCCTAACCCTAACCCTAACCCTAACCCTAACCCTAACCCTAACCCTAACCCTAACCCTAACCCTAACCCTAACCCTAACCCTAACCCTAACCCTAACCCTAACCCTAACCCTAACCCTAACCCTAACCCTAACCCTAACCCTAACCCTAACCCTAACCCTAACCCTAACCCTAACCCTAACCCTAACCCTAACCCTAACCCTAACCCTAACCCTAACCCTAACCCTAACCCTAACCCTAACCCTAACCCTAACCCTAACCCTACCCTAACCCTAACCCTAACCCTAACCCTAACCCTAACCCTAACCCTAACCCTAACCCTAACCCTAACCCTAACCCTAACCCTAACCCTAACCCTAACCCTAACCCTAACCCTAACCCTAACCCTAACCCTAACCCTAACCCTAACCCTAACCCTAACCCTAACCCTAACCCTAACCCTAACCCTAACCCTAACCCTAACCCTAACCCTAACCCTAACCCTAACCCTAACCCTAACCCTAACCCTAACCCTAACCCTAACCCTAACCCTAACCCTAACCCTAACCCTAACCCTAACCCTAACCCTAACCCTAACCCTAACCCTAACCCTAACCCTAACCCTAACCCTAACCCTAACCCTAACCCTAACCCTAACCCTAACCCTAACCCTAACCCTAACCCTAACCCTAACCCTAACCCTAACCCTAACCCTAACCCTAACCCTAACCCTAACCCTAACCCTAACCCTAACCCTAACCCTAACCCTAACCCTAACCCTAACCCTAACCCTAACCCTAACCCTAACCCTAACCCTAACCCTAACCCTAACCCTAACCCTAACCCTAACCCTAACCCTAACCCTAACCCTAACCCTAACCCTAACCCTAACCCTAACCCTAACCCTAACCCTAACCCTAACCCTAACCCTAACCCTAACCCTAACCCTAACCCTAACCCTAACCCTAACCCTAACCCTAACCCTAACCCTAACCCTAACCCTAACCCTAACCCTAACCCTAACCCTAACCCTAACCCTAACCCTAACCCTAACCCTAACCCTAACCCTAACCCTAACCCTAACCCTAACCCTAACCCTAACCCTAACCCTAACCCTAACCCTAACCCTAACCCTAACCCTAACCCTAACCCTAACCCTAACCCTAACCCTAACCCTAACCCTAACCCTAACCCTAACCCTAACCCTAACCCTAACCCTAACCCTAACCCTAACCCTAACCCTAACCCTAACCCTAACCCTAACCCTAACCCTAACCCTAACCCTAACCCTAACCCTAACCCTAACCCTAACCCTAACCCTAACCCTAACCCTAACCCTAACCCTAACCCTAACCCTAACCCTAACCCTAACCCTAACCCTAACCCTAACCCTAACCCTAACCCTAACCCTAACCCTAACCCTAACCCTAACCCTAACCCTAACCCTAACCCTAACCCTAACCCTAACCCTAACCCTAACCCTAACCCTAACCCTAACCCTAACCCTAACCCTAACCCTAACCCTAACCCTAACCCTAACCCTAACCCTAACCCTAACCCTAACCCTAACCCTAACCCTAACCCTAACCCTAACCCTAACCCTAACCCTAACCCTAACCCTAACCCTAACCCTAACCCTAACCCTAACCCTAACCCTAACCCTAACCCTAACCCTAACCCTAACCCTAACCCTAACCCTAACCCTAACCCTAACCCTAACCCTAACCCTAACCCTAACCCTAACCCTAACCCTAACCCTAACCCTAACCCTAACCCTAACCCTAACCCTAACCCTAACCCTAACCCTAACCCTAACCCTAACCCTAACCCTAACCCTAACCCTAACCCTAACCCTAACCCTAACCCTAACCCTAACCCTAACCCTAACCCTAACCCTAACCCTAACCCTAACCCTAACCCTAACCCTAACCCTAACCCTAACCCTAACCCTAACCCTAACCCTAACCCTAACCCTAACCCTAACCCTAACCCTAACCCTAACCCTAACCCTAACCCTAACCCTAACCCTAACCCTAACCCTAACCCTAACCCTAACCCTAACCCTAACCCTAACCCTAACCCTAACCCTAACCCTAACCCTAACCCTAACCCTAACCCTAACCCTAACCCTAACCCTAACCCTAACCCTAACCCTAACCCTAACCCTAACCCTAACCCTAACCCTAACCCTAACCCTAACCCTAACCCTAACCCTAACCCTAACCCTAACCCTAACCCTAACCCTAACCCTAACCCTAACCCTAACCCTAACCCTAACCCTAACCCTAACCCTAACCCTAACCCTAACCCTAACCCTAACCCTAACCCTAACCCTAACCCTAACCCTAACCCTAACCCTAACCCTAACCCTAACCCTAACCCTAACCCTAACCCTAACCCTAACCCTAACCCTAACCCTAACCCTAACCCTAACCCTAACCCTAACCCTAACCCTAACCCTAACCCTAACCCTAACCCTAACCCTAACCCTAACCCTAACCCTAACCCTAACCCTAACCCTAACCCTAACCCTAACCCTAACCCTAACCCTAACCCTAACCCTAACCCTAACCCTAACCCTAACCCTAACCCTAACCCTAACCCTAACCCTAACCCTAACCCTAACCCTAACCCTAACCCTAACCCTAACCCTAACCCTAACCCTAACCCTAACCCTAACCCTAACCCTAACCCTAACCCTAACCCTAACCCTAACCCTAACCCTAACCCTAACCCTAACCCTAACCCTAACCCTAACCCTAACCCTAACCCTAACCCTAACCCTAACCCTAACCCTAACCCTAACCCTAACCCTAACCCTAACCCTAACCCTAACCCTAACCCTAACCCTAACCCTAACCCTAACCCTAACCCTAACCCTAACCCTAACCCTAACCCTAACCCTAACCCTAACCCTAACCCTAACCCTAACCCTAACCCTAACCCTAACCCTAACCCTAACCCTAACCCTAACCCTAACCCTAACCCTAACCCTAACCCTAACCCTAACCCTAACCCTAACCCTAACCCTAACCCTAACCCTAACCCTAACCCTAACCCTAACCCTAACCCTAACCCTAACCCTAACCCTAACCCTAACCCTAACCCTAACCCTAACCCTAACCCTAACCCTAACCCTAACCCTAACCCTAACCCTAACCCTAACCCTAACCCTAACCCTAACCCTAACCCTAACCCTAACCCTAACCCTAACCCTAACCCTAACCCTAACCCTAACCCTAACCCTAACCCTAACCCTAACCCTAACCCTAACCCTAACCCTAACCCTAACCCTAACCCTAACCCTAACCCTAACCCTAACCCTAACCCTAACCCTAACCCTAACCCTAACCCTAACCCTAACCCTAACCCTAACCCTAACCCTAACCCTAACCCTAACCCTAACCCTAACCCTAACCCTAACCCTAACCCTAACCCTAACCCTAACCCTAACCCTAACCCTAACCCTAACCCTAACCCTAACCCTAACCCTAACCCTAACCCTAACCCTAACCCTAACCCTAACCCTAACCCTAACCCTAACCCTAACCCTAACCCTAACCCTAACCCTAACCCTAACCCTAACCCTAACCCTAACCCTAACCCTAACCCTAACCCTAACCCTAACCCTAACCCTAACCCTAACCCTAACCCTAACCCTAACCCTAACCCTAACCCTAACCCTAACCCTAACCCTAACCCTAACCCTAACCCTAACCCTAACCCTAACCCTAACCCTAACCCTAACCCTAACCCTAACCCTAACCCTAACCCTAACCCTAACCCTAACCCTAACCCTAACCCTAACCCTAACCCTAACCCTAACCCTAACCCTAACCCTAACCCTAACCCTAACCCTAACCCTAACCCTAACCCTAACCCTAACCCTAACCCTAACCCTAACCCTAACCCTAACCCTAACCCTAACCCTAACCCTAACCCTAACCCTAACCCTAACCCTAACCCTAACCCTAACCCTAACCCTAACCCTAACCCTAACCCTAACCCTAACCCTAACCCTAACCCTAACCCTAACCCTAACCCTAACCCTAACCCTAACCCTAACCCTAACCCTAACCCTAACCCTAACCCTAACCCTAACCCTAACCCTAACCCTAACCCTAACCCTAACCCTAACCCTAACCCTAACCCTAACCCTAACCCTAACCCTAACCCTAACCCTAACCCTAACCCTAACCCTAACCCTAACCCTAACCCTAACCCTAACCCTAACCCTAACCCTAACCCTAACCCTAACCCTAACCCTAACCCTAACCCTAACCCTAACCCTAACCCTAACCCTAACCCTAACCCTAACCCTAACCCTAACCCTAACCCTAACCCTAACCCTAACCCTAACCCTAACCCTAACCCTAACCCTAACCCTAACCCTAACCCTAACCCTAACCCTAACCCTAACCCTAACCCTAACCCTAACCCTAACCCTAACCCTAACCCTAACCCTAACCCTAACCCTAACCCTAACCCTAACCCTAACCCTAACCCTAACCCTAACCCTAACCCTAACCCTAACCCTAACCCTAACCCTAACCCTAACCCTAACCCTAACCCTAACCCTAACCCTAACCCTAACCCTAACCCTAACCCTAACCCTAACCCTAACCCTAACCCTAACCCTAACCCTAACCCTAACCCTAACCCTAACCCTAACCCTAACCCTAACCCTAACCCTAACCCTAACCCTAACCCTAACCCTAACCCTAACCCTAACCCTAACCCTAACCCTAACCCTAACCCTAACCCTAACCCTAACCCTAACCCTAACCCTAACCCTAACCCTAACCCTAACCCTAACCCTAACCCTAACCCTAACCCTAACCCTAACCCTAACCCTAACCCTAACCCTAACCCTAACCCTAACCCTAACCCTAACCCTAACCCTAACCCTAACCCTAACCCTAACCCTAACCCTAACCCTAACCCTAACCCTAACCCTAACCCTAACCCTAACCCTAACCCTAACCCTAACCCTAACCCTAACCCTAACCCTAACCCTAACCCTAACCCTAACCCTAACCCTAACCCTAACCCTAACCCTAACCCTAACCCTAACCCTAACCCTAACCCTAACCCTAACCCTAACCCTAACCCTAACCCTAACCCTAACCCTAACCCTAACCCTAACCCTAACCCTAACCCTAACCCTAACCCTAACCCTAACCCTAACCCTAACCCTAACCCTAACCCTAACCCTAACCCTAACCCTAACCCTAACCCTAACCCTAACCCTAACCCTAACCCTAACCCTAACCCTAACCCTAACCCTAACCCTAACCCTAACCCTAACCCTAACCCTAACCCTAACCCTAACCCTAACCCTAACCCTAACCCTAACCCTAACCCTAACCCTAACCCTAACCCTAACCCTAACCCTAACCCTAACCCTAACCCTAACCCTAACCCTAACCCTAACCCTAACCCTAACCCTAACCCTAACCCTAACCCTAACCCTAACCCTAACCCTAACCCTAACCCTAACCCTAACCCTAACCCTAACCCTAACCCTAACCCTAACCCTAACCCTAACCCTAACCCTAACCCTAACCCTAACCCTAACCCTAACCCTAACCCTAACCCTAACCCTAACCCTAACCCTAACCCTAACCCTAACCCTAACCCTAACCCTAACCCTAACCCTAACCCTAACCCTAACCCTAACCCTAACCCTAACCCTAACCCTAACCCTAACCCTAACCCTAACCCTAACCCTAACCCTAACCCTAACCCTAACCCTAACCCTAACCCTAACCCTAACCCTAACCCTAACCCTAACCCTAACCCTAACCCTAACCCTAACCCTAACCCTAACCCTAACCCTAACCCTAACCCTAACCCTAACCCTAACCCTAACCCTAACCCTAACCCTAACCCTAACCCTAACCCTAACCCTAACCCTAACCCTAACCCTAACCCTAACCCTAACCCTAACCCTAACCCTAACCCTAACCCTAACCCTAACCCTAACCCTAACCCTAACCCTAACCCTAACCCTAACCCTAACCCTAACCCTAACCCTAACCCTAACCCTAACCCTAACCCTAACCCTAACCCTAACCCTAACCCTAACCCTAACCCTAACCCTAACCCTAACCCTAACCCTAACCCTAACCCTAACCCTAACCCTAACCCTAACCCTAACCCTAACCCTAACCCTAACCCTAACCCTAACCCTAACCCTAACCCTAACCCTAACCCTAACCCTAACCCTAACCCTAACCCTAACCCTAACCCTAACCCTAACCCTAACCC
>CM042395.1:32329274-32336774 GCA_023634145.1 Thymallus thymallus | reverse complement strand
CCCACCGAGAGAAGAATAACACTTCCATTGTGATTAACAACTCTTCCCACAACAGAACCACACCAAAGGAGTCCTACACCACAACAATACAGAACCCAAATGTCCTTTTCCTTTGGATTTGATTTTGATTTATTTCTTTGATTTTGTCTCATTATGCCACAGGGAACCTCACAGATGCCAAACAGCTAAGCAAATGAAATAGACCAAGGGACGGAAACATTGAGTGAAAGAAATAGGAGAAAGCATGGAGGATAGGGCCAGAATAAGGTCATAATAGGGAAAGATAGGAACGGAAGGATTGAGAATAACAAAAATAGGGAAATACAGGATATATCTTTAGGACTAACAATTAGCATTAGTCAATGATAGACTGGCAATTTCATGCTAGCACCCAGCAGGGGTTGAACCAACAACCTCAGGGTTGAAGGAGCTGTGCTCTGACAACTGAGCCACAAAGGACCCTAGGGGTCAACAGAGAAAGATATATATATATATATATATGTGGGTAGGGAAATATATAGGTATGTGTGGGCGCGGGTGTATGGCTAGGTGTATGTGTGTGGATGTGTGTGTGTGTGTGTGTGTGTGGGGGTGTATATAATTCTATATAAATCAACTTAGACAGTCTTACACATTCCCCATCCCCTCTTTCCCTCTCTTTCTTTCAAACCCCCCCCCCCCCCCCCCACCCCCACCCCTACTCTCTTTTCACCAATCAGTAGTCTTACAGACTTAGACTGAAATTTAAAAGGGGCCAATAGAACATACACAGTAATGAACCAGCCAATAGGAAGGACAGTTAGAACATAGTAGAGGGAGTGACAGCAGATTCAACAAATGAAAATCAAGACATAGACATTTGGGCCCTTGGAGCAGTGGGAAGGTCTTCCCCTCTCCAACTGGCCCTTTATAAGCACTGGGGTTTTTCTCACTGGAAAAAAGATTCCCTCTGAAGAAGCAGAAAGACTGCGAAACGTCAGGGATTTTTTAACGGGACAACACAGTGGGCATCATATTGGATAAAGGGTTTTTGATACTATTGTTTGATTTGTTTTTAACTATACAATAATAAAAGTTAAGTTTTAATTGAAGATGTGGAGGGTTTTAGAATAAACTGGGTGAGAAAAACACTCCAACGGGAGAAGCTGACATCCAACTGCAACCCAGAGCTTTTTAATCTGTGCCTCTGAGCCAACAGAACTGGACAATATTCACCCCTGGAGCTACAACAACAAGTCCAGAAACGGGCTACAACACCTACAGCCTCAACCTCCATCTTCAAACCCCAGACTCAACCTTCATCTTCAACCCCAACCTCAACAACAAGGCGGTGAGAACCCACACTGAGCAGTACATCGTCTCGTACTGCTCAGAAATTCACATCTTGCAATTAAAACATACACCCACCCGGTTGGTGAACGCTGTTCTGTCCCTACCAGTGAGAGACACCCACCCCAACAGTTATAGGTAGCCATGCAGTCCCTTATGAGTATAGTAACGCAGCAACATAGCAATAGAGCCAGACAACCCCTCATTAACGGAGCCTTACACCCCCCTACTAATAGAATCCCAAACCCCCCTCCTAGCAGACAGCCACGCCTAAACCAACCCCCTGATGAAGCTACAAGGCAAACGTCAAAACTGTATTTCAAGTTGATACAGGCAATTCACCACAAAGAAATTATTGATAAAGCCATCTCATGCCAAAGGTTCCCTAGTGGTATGATGAGACAGGTGAACAGACTCACCAATTTTATCAAGCCATCTTCACCAACAGACCACACTGCAGCCCAAGTATTAGCCAACACACAGCAATGGATGACCAATAACATGAACATACTACAGACACACTACCAGACAATTATCCAATCACTCACGCAACAATCTAACACATTCAACGCTCTTGCACTATACATAGCTATGGGCTGGGCCCAGAAGAGATACACACATAAACTCACACACACCACCATAACTACAGTTGAAACAATGCTGAACACCTCTCTAGAAACTCACCACAGACAACCCCTTAGGGCAACCCTCTCTGGCCACACAACAGAGCCCCTCTTCCCCTCATTATCAGCCTCCTCTCCGCAGCCAATAACTACACTGACTCCTGGTCGACTGGCCCCACGACAGAACCCCTGGCATATAGCCCCGGCTAAAGCCCAGGTCCCACCACAGTTGATTTCCTTGCCAACCACCTCAGCGCCAACTCCCTTTTCGTCCTCAGTGGAGGAGTTCCCTCCTTTACCCAAACTCCCTCTTCTAGCCAAGCCCCAGGCCCAATACAAACGACCAGTCTCATTGGGGCCACGCCCGACCCTATCTCAGTATTCTTCCACCGAGAAGTCTACCAATAAGCATCCTCCTACTCAGGGACAATTTTCCGCTGAGAATGGGGTCCGTACCTCAACACCCTCGTCCCCCATTTCTCTTTCCCAGACACAGATAGATGTTAGCAACATTGCTACAACCAACTCTCCGCCCCACTCTAAGAACAACACGGTACCCATTCCCCCTTCCTCTCCCAAGTCAAAAGGAGAGGACATCATGAGGACCTCTACCTCCACTTCCCCTCACAACCCACAGAGATCAAATAACCCATTGACCACTCAGGAGTACAGTATTCCTAGCATTATTGGTCCCCCATCACCCACCATAGACTCCAACCCCGAACTCCCAATCATGAACTCCTTTAATTCAATTCAGACCCCAGTTGAGTTCCACCATAGGGCCTGCAGCCAGCCAGAAACCCTTGGTGTTACAGCAATACTCCCCAGCCCTCTGGTTAGCACTCCGACTACCATGATAAATAAATATAGTAATGTGGCAGTGAAAAACTTGGAAAGGATTTCACCTCTATCTCTCTCACCAACAGGAGGCGCCAGCTCAGGGGGTCACACTATGAATGGGCAGCTCCAGGGGCAAATGACGATTGATGGGCCAAACAATGGGCAACACCCCAAAAACACCCAATCTGAGCCCTCCCAAAAAGACACCAAGTCACTGCCAGTCATAGACCCCTATAGAACTGACGCCTCAACACAGCCACCCCAGCCCAAACCCCAGCCCGAGACCCAGCAACAATCACAGCACCAACCCCCACCCCTAGTAACCCTACAGAAACCGTCTTATCATAAAGCTAGACCCAAAAGCAAGGTGGCGGACTGGAATTTTAAAGCAAACAAACCAATACTGGTGTTGGGAGACTCTAATGTGAACAGAATTCCTCCATTTCACAACCCAAACATACAAATTGACAGCTACCCAGGGGCAACTTTCTACCATTTTATAAAGGTCCTGGAGAAAACAGCGGTCCAGGTAGACCCCAGCATAGTGGTTCTCTCGGTGGGCATAAACAACATGGATAATGACCCATACAAAACCTCAACCAAACAGATTGCATCAATGCTTAGGGAAGCCAGAGTCACTTTCCCTAACGCAATGATCTACATCCCCATCATCAACCACTCACAACTCCTTTCACCAGACCAGAAACGGAACCTAAAAGTCATTAACGGTTACATCACCACACATAGCCCATTTCTCTTTGAGATACCACACGACACATTCCACACAACAACAGACCTGATACACTGGACAACAACCACAGCAGACATCATTTTTAAGAATTGGTGTGATCAACTAAATTTAGAATAGTTTCTAGCCACATCTTGGACCAACCTAGCAACACCGCTTTGACCTCTCCCCAACCCTCTCCCCTCTCCCTCTCCCTCTCCCTTCCTGTCCCAGCTCCTTCCTTAGATCCTCCAGCAGAAGGTACAGTTCGCCCCTCGGTATCAAACATTATGAATTTGTCCAAATCTTTTCAACTTACAGCAGCACAGGCCAAACTCCTGGAGAGAGGGTTGTCCTTCATCCCCCGTCCCGTCAAATTTGACTGGGAGGAACTTCATAGGGACACCTACAAATACCATAGACGACTTAAACTTCTGGACTATTTTGACTATCAGTCAAATGACAACTACTCACCATTCACCCTCCCTTCTACCTGGGAACCTAAGTTGTCCCAGGTAGACAGGAGGGTACGGACCCTAATCAGCACGGACCAAGACACCCTTCATAACTACCATAGTCAGGCAGATAGACAGGACAACCTCACTGGCATAGAAAGACAAGCAATAACAGAACTCATAAAGAACCCTAACATAATACTGAAACCAGCAGATAAGGGATCAAAGACAGTGATCCTAGACAAACATCAATACATATACGAGGCAAACAGACAGTTATCCAACACCAAGTACTATATACCCATAGAAAACAGCCTACAACCACAGACTCAGACTAAACTACGTAGAATAGTACAAACACTTCATGAAAAACGATACATCACTAAAAAACAACGAGACTTTTTATTTGGACCAGACACCCCACGACCCAGACTGTTTTACCTACTGTGTAAAATTCACAAAGAACCAGACACCTGGACAATTCCCCATGAAGTTCCTCCTGGCAGGCCCATCGTATCAGACTGCAATAGTGAATCGTACAACATAGCTCAATACATTGACCATCATATCAACCCTCTCTCCACTAGACACCCTAGTTATCTCAGAGACACATACCACTTTCTGGAGAAGATTAAACCCATCGTTGTTCCCTCCAAAACATACATATTCACAATAGATATTGATAGCTTATACACTAACATAAACACAGCAACAGGAATACAGACGGTTAGAAATCTTTTCAAGGCACACCCAGATAAGGATAGACCGGATAATGAGTTACTACAATTATTAGAAATTAGTCTTACACACAACGATTTTATATTTAATGATAGGCACTACTTACAGGTGGAGGGAACAGCGATGGGGAAGAAATTTGCCCCTGCATATGCAAACATCTACATGGCTGAATGGGAGAGAGAGGCGTTGGCAAAGTGCCCACATCAACCAACATTTTATTACAGATTTCTAGATGACATAATAGGAGCCTGGCCCCATGACATCCAACTATTCACAGAATTCATCAGCATCCTCAACAGTCACCACCCGTCCATTAAGGTTAAATACACAATAGATCCATGTGAAATACACTTTTTAGATACTACAGTTTTCTTTAATCAGATAAACCAGGATCAAAAAACATTACTCACTAAAGTTTATTTCAAACCAACAGACACACATGCTCTACTCCATAAACACAGCTATCATCCCAAACATACATTTAAAGGTATCATCAAATCACAAATTATACGGTTTCACAGGATATCCTCCTGCCAACACGATCTGGAAAAATCAATTCAAACACTATTTCATGCACTTAGAGAGAGAGGATACTCCAAACGATATTTAAGAACAATAAAGACCAGCACTTTGGCTGCCCTCTCTCCCATTCAGCGGACACTTTCCAAAAACACAGGTTTGTCAATCACTCTTTCTGATTCCGACTTTCATCACAGGGCATCTGGAGGCACTGCTAAATTCCCCCATTCTCCCGACCTTAACCCTGATCCTAACCCCAACCGTAACCCTTACCCTAACCCGGGTTCGTATCCTGTTCCCACTCCCACCCCTAACCCTAACCCCAACTGTAACCCCACCCCTAACCCTAACCCTGACCCTAACCCTAACCTTAACCCTAACCTCTCCCCCATCCCTAACCCTAACCCTAACCTTAACCCTAACCCTAACCCCAACCTCTCCCCCATCCCTAACCCTAACCCCACCCCTAACCCTAACCCTAACCTTAACCCCAACCTCTCCCCCATCCCTAACCCTAAACCTAACCTTAACCCTAACCCTAACCCCAACCTCTCCCCCATCCCTGACCCTAACCCCAACCCCAACCCCAACCCTAACCCTAACCCTAACCCCACCCCTAACTCTAACCTTAACCCTAACCCTAACCCTAACCTTAACCCTAACCCTAACCCCAACCTCTCCCCCATCCCTGACCCTAACCCCACCCCTAACCTCACCCCTAACCCTAACCCTAACCTTAACCCCAACCTCTCCCCCATCCCTAACCCTAACTCCCTCCCTAATCCTACACAGATAACCCTCATCCCTTTAGTCACTACATTCTCCCATAGGATTAGACCGTTACATCAGGCATTTAAACACAATTTGTCCATTACCCAACAGGCATACACACCCCTTCAGCCATTTAGAATCATCTCAGCATTTAGAAGGAACAAGAGTCTTAAAGACATCCTCATCAGAGCCAAATACAGCAATAAGCCCCAACAACCACCCAAACCCCACACGGCCCACTTTAAACAAAGAAAATTCATTTCCAACCCACATAGCAAGACCTCCACTCCGGTTTTAGACTCTATCTCACTCAACACTCCAAATGTCATTTATATAATTACTTGCACATTATGTAAAAAACACTACATCGGAGAAACACAGTACACAATAGAAACCAGACTCAAACAACACCTATACAATATAAAACGGGCCCATCTACACACAGAACTAGTCACTCATTTCCAGGATCACCCCATCACTTACCTCACCATATCAGGTTTACAGTCATGCTCTGGATGGACCAGTGGGCGGCGAAAAGCAGCGGAGGGGAGGTGGATAAGAGACCTACAGACAATTACACCCACCGGTCTGAATGAACGTTTTTAACCAGTTAGATAGGACACAGTGAAAGGGATAGCACTTAGTTACAGGGATCACAAGGAGGTGGAAGAAGGATGCACCATAAAACAAAAAACTAAATAAATACATTTTCTTTGGTCTAATATTTTAATATATGCATGGCTTGTTTTTTTTCTCTCTCTCTTTTTATGGATTTGAATTTGTTTTAACAGTATAGCACTTAATCTGTAGCACTTTTTTTATATATATATATATATGTTTAATTGTGTGTGTGTGTGTGTGTATATATAATATTAATAAAGCATCTATCCCTGGATCCCTTGTATATTTTAACATCTCAGTCCTTTCATGGTCCTAGATAACCACCAACAATGAGAACCTACTTCATTTTTTAGGCTCTTAGGAGATAGCATAGGGAATTTTAACAAGGAAGTTTTTTTAAAGGATTATATTGGAGGGACATACAGCAATAGGCCAGAGCACAAAAAGATAACCCAGTCTCTTTTTAATCCCACCCTAATTTAAAACCTAACCCTAACCCTAACCCTAACCCTAACCCTAACCCTAACCCTAACCCTAACCCTAACCCTAACCCTAACCCTAAACCCTAACCCTAACCCTAACCCTAACCCTAACCCTAACCCTAACCCTAACCCTAACCCTAACCCTAACCCTAACCCTAACCCTAACCCTAACCCTAACCCTAACCCTAACCCTAACCCTAACCCTAACCCTAACCCTAACCCTAACCCTAACCCTAACCCTAACCCTAACCCTAACCCTAACCCTAACCCTAACCCTAACCCTAACCCTAACCCTAACCCTAACCCTAACCCTAACCCTAACCCTAACCCCTAACCCTAACCCTAACCCTAACCCTAACCCTAACCCTAACCCTAACCCTAACCCTAACCCTAAC
>CM042395.1:32311774-32326774 GCA_023634145.1 Thymallus thymallus | reverse complement strand
CCTCCACTCCGGTTTTAGACTCTATCTCACTCAACACTCCAAATGTAATTTATATAATTACTTGCACATTATGTAAAAAACACTACATCGGAGAAACACAGTACACAATAGAAACCAGACTCAAACAACACCTATACAATATAAAACGGGCCCATCTACACACAGAACTAGTCACTCATTTCCAGGATCACCCCATCACTTACCTCACCATATCAGGTTTACAGTCATGCTCTGGATGGACCAGTGGGCGGCGAAAAGCAGCGGAGGGGAGGTGGATAAGAGACCTACAGACAATTACACCCACCGGTCTGAATGAACGTTTTTAACCAGTTAGATAGGACACATTGAAAGGGATAGCACTTAGTTACAGGGATCACAAGGAGGTGGAAGAAGGATGCACCATAAAACAAAAAACTAAATAAATACATTTTCTTTGGTCTAATATTTTAATATATGCATGGCTTGTTTTTTTTCTCTCTCTCTTTTTATGGATTTGAATTTGTTTTAACAGTATAGCACTTAATCTGTAGCACTTTTTATATATATATATATATATGTTTAATTGTGTGTGTGTGTGTGTGTATATATAATATTAATAAAGCATCTATCCCTGGATCCCTTGTATATTTTAACATCTCCGTCCTTTCATGGTCCTAGATAACCACCAACAATGAGAACCTACTTCATTTTTTAGGCTCTTAGGAGATAGCATAGGGAATTTTAACAAGGAAGTTTTTTTAAAGGATTATATTGGAGGGACATACAGCAATAGGCCAGAGCACAAAAAGATAACCCAGTCTCTTTTTAATCCCACCCTAATTTAAAACCTAACCCTAACCCTAACCCTAACCCTAACCCTAACCCTAACCCTAACCCTAACCTAACCCTAACCCTAACCCTAACCCTAACCCTAACCCTAACCCTAACCCTAAACCCTAACCCTAACCCTAACCCTAACCCTAACCCTAACCCTAAACCCTAACCCTAACCCTAACCCTAACCCTAACCCTAACCCTCTAACCCTAACCCTAACCCTAACCCTAACCCTAACCCTAACCCTAAACCCTAACCCTAACCCTAACCCTAACCCTAACCCTAACCCTAACCCTAACCTAACCCTAACCCTAACCCTAACCCTAACCCTAACCCTAAACCCTAACCCTAACCCTAACCCTAACCCTAACCCTAACCCTAAACCCTAACCCTAACCCTAACCCTAACCCTAACCCTAACCCTAACCCTAACCCTAAACCCTAACCCTAACCCTAACCCTAACCCTAACCCTAACCCTAAACCCTAACCCTAACCCTAACCCTAACCCTAACCCTAACCCTAACCCTAACCCTAACCCTAACCCTAAACCCTAACCCTAACCCTAACCCTAACCCTAACCCTAACCCCTAACCCTAACCCTAACCCTAACCCTAACCCTAACCCTAACCCTAACCCTAACCCTAACCCTAACCCTAACCCTAACCCTAACCCTAACCCCTAACCCCTAACCCTAACCCTAACCCTAACCCTAACCCTAACCCTAACCCTAACCCTAACCCTAACCCTAAACCCTAACCCTAACCCTAACCCTAACCCTAACCCTAACCCTAACCCTAACCCTAACCCTAACCCTAACCCTAAACCCTAACCCTAACCCTAACCCTAACCCTAACCCTAACCCTAACCCTAACCCTAACCCTAACCCTAACCTTAACCCTAACCTCTCCCCCATCCCTAACCCTAACCCTAACCCTAACCCTAACCCTAACCCCAACCTCTCCCCCATCCCTGACCCTAACCCCAACCCTAACCCTAACCCCACCCCTAACCCTAACCCTAACCTTAACCCCAACCTCTCCCCCATCCCTAACCCTAAACCTAACCTTAACCCTAACCCTAACCCCAACCTCTCCCCCATCCCTGACCCTAACCCCAACCCCAACCCCAACCCCAACCCTAACCCTAACCCTAACCCCACCCCTAACTCTAACCTTAACCCTAACCCTAACCTTAACCCTAACCCTAACCCCAACCTCTCCCCCATCCCTGACCCTAACCCTAACCCTAACCCCACCCCTAACCCTAACCCTAACCTTAACCCCAACCTCTCCCCCATCCCTAACCCTAACTCCCTCCCTAATCCTACACAGATAACCCTCATCCCTTTAGTCACTACATTCTCCCATAGGATTAGACCGTTACATCAGGCATTTAAACACAATTAGTCCATTACCCAACAGACATACACACCCCTTCAGCCATTTAGAATCATCTCAGCATTTAGAAGGAACAAGAGTCTTAAAGACATCCTCATCAGAGCCAAATACAGCAATAAGCCCCAACAACCACCCAAACCCCACACGGCCCACTTTAAACAAAGAAAATTCATTTCCAACCCACATAGCAAGACCTCCACTCCGGTTTTAGACTCTATCTCACTCAACACTCCAAATGTCATTTATATAATTACTTGCACATTATGTAAAAAACACTACATCGGAGAAACACAGTACACAATAGAAACCAGACTCAAACAACACCTATACAATATAAAACGGGCCCATCTACACACAGAACTAGTCACTCATTTCCAGGATCACCCCATCACTTACCTCACCATATCAGGTTTACAGTCATGCTCTGGATGGACCAGTGGGCGGCGAAAAGCAGCGGAGGGGAGGTGGATAAGAGACCTACAGACAATTACACCCACCGGTCTGAATGAACGTTTTTAACCAGTTAGATAGGACACAGTGAAAGGGATAGCACTTAGTTACAGGGATCACAAGGAGGTGGAAGAAGGATGCACCATAAAACAAAAAACTAAATAAATACATTTTCTTTGGTCTAATATTTTAATATATGCATGGCTTGTTTTTTTTCTCTCTCTCTTTTTATGGATTTGAATTTGTTTTAACAGTATGGCACTTAATCGGTAGCACTTTTTATATATATATATATATATATATATATATGTTTATAATTGTGTGTGTGTGTGTGTATATATAATATTAATAAAGCATCTACCCCTGGATCCCTTGTATATTTTAACATCTCAGTCCTTTCATGGTCCTAGATAACCACCAAACAATGAGAACCTACTTCATTTTTTAGGCTCTTAGGAGATAGCATAGGGAATTTTAACAAGGAAGTTTTTTTAAAGGACTATATTGGAGGGACATACAACAATAGGCCAGAGCACAAAAAGATAACCCAGTCTCTTTTTAATCCCACCCTAATTTAAAACCTAACCCTAACCCTAACCCTAACCCTAACAGACAGATATAGGGAAGGTAATGACAGTTAATACAGCAGAGGGGAACAGAGCTGGGGAACAGACAGATATAGGGAAGGTAATGACAGTTAATACAGCAGTGGGGAACAGAGCTGGGGAACAGACAGATATAGGGAAGGTAATGACAGTTAATACAGCAGTGGGGAACAGACAGATATAGGGAAGGTAATGACAGTTAATACAGCAGTGGGGAACAGACAGATATAGGGAAGGTAATGACAGTTAATACAGCAGTGGGGAACAGACAGATATAGGGAAGGTAATGACAGTTAATACAGCAGTGGGGAACAGAGCTGGGGAACAGACAGATATAGGGAAGGTAATGACAGTTAATACAGCAGTGGGGAACAGACAGATATAGGGAAGGTAATGACAGTTAATACAGCAGTGGGGAACAGACAGATATAGGGAAGGTAATGACAGTTAATACAGCAGTGGGGAACAGACAGATATAGGGAAGGTAATGACAGTTAATACAGCAGCGGGGAACAGAGCTGGGGAACAGACAGATATAGGGAAGGTAATGACAGTTAATACAGCAGTGGGGAACAGAGCTGGGGAACAGACAGATATAGGGAAGGTAATGACAGTTAATACAGCAGTGGGGAACAGAGCTGGGGAACAGACAGATATAGGGAAGGTAATGACAGTTAATACAGCAGTGGGGAACAGAGCTGGGGAACAGACAGATATAGGGAAGGTAATGACAGTTAATACAGCAGAGGGGAACAGACAGATATAGGGAAGGTAATGACAGGTGATTGAGTCCAGGTGAGTCCAATAATCGCTGATGCGTGTGGCGAGGGAAGCAGGTGTGTGTAATGATGGTGGCAGGAGTGTGTAGTGCAGGGCAAGGAGAGCGGAAGCAGGCGTGCCTTTTAGGGGACAAGCCGGCTGGGGTTGAATTCCCGACGTACCAGCAGGGGAGTGGGAGCCTGGCGAGCTGGCTGAGTTGTGAAAGACTGTCGGTCCCGCTGAGGTGTGAAAGACTGTCGGTCCCGCTGAGGTGTGAAAGACTGTCGGTCCCGCTGAGTTGTGAAAGACTGTCGGTCCCGCTGAGGTGTGAAAGACTGTCGGTCCCGCTGAGTTGTGAAAGACTGTCGGTCCCGCTGAGTTGTGAAAGACTGTCGGTCCCGCTGAGGTGTGAAAGACTGTCGGTCCCGCTGAGTTGTGAAAGACTGTCGGTCCCGCTGAGGTGTGAAAGACTGTCGGTCCCGCTGAGGCTTGGGAGCCCACTGAGCTAGCTGAGGCGTAAAACCCTGGCAATCCGGCTGAGGCCTGATGTGGGATGGACGCCTGCCGAGCCAACCGGGACAGCAGAAGCCTCTTGTTATTATGAGAGGTATTGGCATGTTGAATATATCAAGCTGTCTGTTTGAATTGCTGTTGCACAGCTCGGACACCCATGCAGACCAAACAAGACATGCCACCAGAGGTCTCTTCACAGTCCCCAAGTCCAGAACAGACTATGGGAGGAACACAGTACCTCATAGAGCCATGACTACATGGAACTCTATTGCACATCAAGTAACTGATGCAGTAAAATTTGATTTAAAAACAGAATACATCTTATGGAACAGCGGGGACTGTGAAGCAATACAAACATAGGCACAGACACATGCATACACAAAAACACACACACACACACACACACACACACACACACACACACACACAATAACATGTGCTCTATACACACATGTATACATAGATTTTGTACTGTAGATATGTGGTAGTGCTGGATTAGGGGCCTGAGGGCACACAGTGTGTTGTGAAATCTGTAAATGTATTGTAATGTTTTAAAAATTGTATGAACTGCCTTAATGTTGCTGGACCCCAGGAAGAGTAGCTGCTGCCTTGGCAACACATAATGGGGATCCATGATAAATACAAATACAAACTATTACGGACTACAAAGGGAAACCCAGCCGCGAGGTGTCAAGTGACAGGAGCCTACCAGACGAGCTTAATGGTCAGGTCAATATTCATAAGGCCGCTGGGCAAAACGGATTACCAGGACGTGTACTCAGAGTCTGTAATACATGTTTCAAACAGACCACCATAGTCCCTGTGCCCAAGAACACAAATGTAACCTGCCTAAATGACTACTGTCCATAGCACTTACGTCGGTAGCAATGAAGTGCTTTGAAAGGCTGGTCATGGTTCACATCAACAACATCATCCCGGAAACCCTAGACCCACTTCAATTAAACTTCTCATTAAGCTAAGGATCCTGGGACTAAACACCTCCCTCTGCAACTGGATCCTGGACTTCCTGACGGGCCGCCCCCAGGTGGTAAGGGTAGGCAACGACACATCTGCCACGCTGATCCTCAACACGGGGGCCCCTCAAGGATGCGTGCTCAGTCCCCTCCTGTACTCCCTGTTCACCCATGACTGCATGGCCAGGCACGACTCCAACACCATCATTAAGTTTGCTGACGACACTAAGGTGTTAAGCCTGATCACTAACAACGATGAGACAGCCTATAGGGAGGAGGTCTGAGACCTGGTGATCAACGTGATCAAGATAAAGGAGCTGATCGTGGACTACAGGAAAAGGAGGGCTGAACACGCCCCCAATCACATCGACAGGACTGTGGTGGAAGTAGAGTTTCAAGTTCCTTGGTGTCCACATCACCAACAAACTATTATGGTCCAAACACACCAATACAGTCGTGAAGAGGGCACGACAAAGCCTATTCCCCTCAGGAGACTGAAAAGATTTGGCATGGGTCCTCAAATACTCAAAAGGTTCTACAGCTGCAATATCGAGAGCATCCTGACTGGTTACATTGCTGCCTGGTATGGCAACTGCTCGGCCTCCGACCACAAGGCACTACAGAGGGTAGTGCGTACGGCCCAGTACATCACTGGGGCCAAGCTTCCTGCCATCCAGAACCTCTATACCAGGCGGTGTCAGAGGAAGGCCCTAAAAATTGTCAAACACTCCAACCACCCAAGTCATAGACTGTTCTCTCTGCTACCGCACGGCAAGTGGTACTACAGCAACAAGACTAGGTCCAAAAGGCTTCTTAACAGCTTCTACCCCCAAGCCATAAGACTCCTGAACAGCTAATCAAATGGTACCCGGACTATTTGCATTGTCTCCCCAATAATTTGATTTGATTTATTTTGAAGTATGCATCATGGGCAGTGTTAATAATAATAATAATAATACATTATATTGATATAGCGCTTTTCTGAGACCCAAAGACGCTTTACAGAGAAGAATGTATAACAAACAACTAACATGAAGAACATTAGACAATAGAAAAATGACAAAACAAAGATGGGGGGTCAGACATAACACAGGACAGGTCAGGGGTCAGGGGTCAGGGGTCGGCTTGTTTGAACAGATGAGGCTTGAGGCGGTGGATGAAGATGGTAAGGGATTCAGAGTCACGGATGAATTGTGGAAGAGCGTTCCAGAGCCTTGGTGCAGCCCTCGAGAAAGCCCTGTCTCCAAAGCTCTGTAGCTTGAACCGGGGGATGATGAGGTGGCCAGCAGTGGCAGAGCGGAGTGACCTGGAGGGTTGGTATTTAGGAATAAGGTCCGAGAGATGGACTGGAGCAAGCTGATGGAGGGCTTTGTAGGTGAGCAGTAGAATTTTAAAATCAATGCGCTGGGAGATGTGGAGCCAGTGGAGTTCCTGAAGGATAGGGGTGATGTGCTGCCAAGATTTGGAGTGTGTGAGAAGTCTGGCAGCTGAATTTTGAACTAGTTGTAGTTTACGGAGAGATGAAGAGTTCATGCCGGAAAGAAGGTAGTTGCAGTAGTCAAGACGGGTAGAGGTGAATGCATGTATTAGGGTTTCAGCGGCAGAGCTGGAGAGGCAGGACTGTAGTTTAGCAATATTGTGGAGGTGAAAGAATGAAGATTTAACTGTCTGGTTTATGTGTTGTTCAAAGCTGAGGGAGGAGTCCAGTATGACACCTAGGTTTATGTGTTGTTCAAAGCTGAGGGAGGAGTCCAGTATGACACCTAGGTTTATGTGTTGTTCAAAGCTGAGGGAGGAGTCCAGTATGACACCTAGGTTGCGTGCATGGGGGGAAGGAGAGACAACAGTGCTTGAGGAAGTTCTGCTGAATCCAGGTTGTTATTGTTGCCAGGCAGGTTTCAATATGGGACAGAGGAGGGTTTGTGAGGGACTTGGTGGTAAGGTAGGTCTGAGTGTCATCAGCATAGCAGTGGAAGTCCAGTTTAAGGTGACGGAGGATCTGACCAACAGGGGGAGGATGTAGATGATAAAGAGCAGGGGACCGAGAACAGAACCCTGGGGGACACCCTGTGTAACTACAGCTGAAGCAGAATTATGACCATTTAGGGAAATGTGGTGAGTACGATTTGTGAGGTATGAGTGTAGCCAAGAGAGTGGGGTTCCCTCAACACCCAGTCCTTTGAGAATGGTGAGGAGGATCTGATGACTAACTGTGTCAAAGGCAGCACTCAGGTCCAGCAGAATAAGGATGTTGAGGGCACCAGCATCAGCAGAGACAGTGTTAGTGGGTTACCTTGGTAGCATTGCTGGGATATTACCCTCTGAGGGCATCAATGTTGAAACGTGCAGCATATACAGTGTTGATTTGCCTCAAGATGAGGTAAAGTTGATTAAGGCCACCGCACAAGTATATCGGGTGGCCATGGAGGAAGAAGGAGATGATATGTGTTGATGTGATGATATGGCGTGGGAACACCTTTTGTAACCTAACGGGGAAGACTGGGTTTTTTAGGGACTTCATTTTTCTGGACACAAGCAGAACAGTATCCTGAAGGTATAGAGTCAGGCTAAGAGAGAGTGGGAATCATCATGTTATCAAACTTCGGTTGTTCTATGCATATATAATTATGCATATATATTATGCATATATAATTATGCATCGCTTAACGCATTATTAATACTTATGTTTGTGTTTTCTTTTGCTTTTCAAGTCTTGTGCTTTCACTCTCTTAGGAACCCGAAGGAGGAAATGCAGAAAGTCAAAAGCTGAAATGTCATTATACACTACCGTTCAAAAGTTTGGGGTCACATAGAAATGTCCTTGTTTTTGAAAGAAAAGCAAGTTTTTTGTCCATTAAAAGAACATCAAATTGATCAGAAATACAGTGTAGACATTGTTAATGTTGTAAATGACTATTGTAGCTGGAAACGGCTGATTTCTTATGGAATATCTTCTAAGGCGTACAGAGGCCCATTATCAGCAACCATCACTCCTGTGTTTCAATGGCACATTGTGTTAGCGAATCCAAGTTTATCATTTTAAAAGGCTAATTGATCATTAGAAAACCCTTTTGTAATTATGTTAGCACAGCTGAAAACTGTTGTGCTGATTAAAGAAGCAATAAAACTGGCCTTCTTTAGACTAGTTGAGTATCTGGAGCATCAGCATTTGTGGGTTCGATTACAGGCTCAAAATGTCCAGAAACAAAGAACTTTCTTCTGAAACTCGTCAGTCTATTCTTGTTCTGAGAAATGAAGGCGTGAGAGAAATTGCCAAGAAACTGAAGATCTCGTACAACGCTGTGTACTACTCCCTTCACAGAACAGCGCAAACTGGCTCTAACCAGAATAGAAAGAGGAGTGGGAGGCCCCGGTGCACAACTTTGCAAGAGGACAAAAAGCCATATCTCAGACTGGCCAATAAAAAGAGAAGATTAATATATTACAAGAAGGTTATTGTTGTTGTTTTTACAATATTATATTGAGAGGTTTATCTGACATTTTAAAAGGTATTTGTCCTCCATTGGCTTGAAGCTGGAGACTACCATCTCCCTCACTAACTTTAAGCATCAGCTGTCAGAGCTGCTTATCGATCACTGAACCTGTATACAGCCCTTCTGTAAATAGTCCATCCTACTACCTCATCCCCATATTATTATTTTTGCTCATTTGCACCCCAGTATCTCTATTTGCACATCATCATCTGTACATCTATCACTCCAGTGTTAATGCTAAATTGTAATTATTTCACCACTACGGACTATTTATTGTCTTACCTTCCTAATCTTACTACATTTACACACTCTGTATATAGATTCTCTATTGTGTTATTGACTGTACGTTTGTTTATTCTCATGTGTAACTGTGTTGTTTTTTGTCTCACTGCCTTGCTTTGTCTTGGCCAGGTCGCAGTTGTAAATGAGAACTAGTTCTCAACTGGCCTACCTGGTTAAATAAAGGTGGAATAAACCCTACCTGGTTAAATAAAGGTGGAATAAAACCTACCTGGTTAAATAAAGGTTAAATAAAACCTACCTGGTTAAATAAAGGTGAAATAAAACCTACCTGGTTAAATAAAGGTGGAATAAAACCTACCTGGTTAAATAAAGGTGAAATAAAACCTACCTGGTTAAATAAAGGTGGAATAAAACCTACCTGGTTAAATAAAGGTGGAATAAAACCTACCTGGTTAAATAAAGATGAAATTACAAATAAAATAAATAAAAATGAAAACAGAAAGATTCACAGTGAAATCTGTTCTGTGCTGCTTCACTGTATTATATCTTTGATTTCAGTTGAAATATTTCAAGGTTATTTTCTTCTGTTTTGATTGACAAGCAGGTCACATTAGTTGGTAGTTGTATGTTCATGTAACGTTTGGGAGTGTTGCACTTATGCACAGTGTGGGGTCGAAATATTTTTTTTATCTGATATTTGATTCATGACCTTCCCTCAGGGAACTGAATAATATCATGCTGATATAATATCGGTTTAATAATTAAATAATACCATGCTAATATAATAGCTATATAATAACTGAATAGTACCATGCTAATATATCTATATATTAACTGAATAATACCATGCTGCTATAATATATATAATAACTGAATAATAACATGCTGATATATCTATATAATAACTGAATAATACCATGCTGCTATAATATATATAATAACTGAATAATACATTGCTAATATATCTATATAATAACTGAATAATACCATGCTGCTATAATATATATAATAACTGAATAATACCATGCTGATATATCTATATAATAACTGAATAATACCATGCTGCTATAATATATATAATAACTGAATAATAACATGCTCACATAATATCTATATAATAACTGAATAATACCATGCTGCTATAATATATATAATAACTGAATAATACCATGCTGATATAATATCTATATAATAACTGAATAATACCATGCTGATATATCTATATAATAACTGAATAATACCATGCTGATATAATATCTATATAATAACTGAATAATACCATGCTGATATAATATATATATAACTGAATAATACCATGCTGATATAATATATATATAATAACTGAATAATACCATGCCGATATATCTATATAATAACTGAATAATACCATGCTGATATATCTATATAATAACTGAATAATACCATGCTGATATAATATCTATATAATAACTGAATAATACCATGCTGATATAATATATATATAACTGAATAATACCATGCTGATATAATATATATATAATAACTGAATAATACCATGCCGATATATCTATATAATAACTGAATAATACCATGCTGATATATCTATATAATAACTGAATAATACCATGCTGATATAATATCTATATAATAACTGAATAATACCATGCTGATATAATATATATATAACTGAATAATACCATGCTGATATAATATATATATAATAACTGAATAATACCATGCTGATATAAAATCTTTTAATATCAATAAAATACATAATTCCATGTGAATGTGATCCATCCACACCATAAAATATGACAGATGCACAAGAGTACCAGTTTTGTTGTTGTTCAAAGTTACCCTTCAATACCAGAAACCAGACAGATTCTCCTGTTCTGTTGTTGTTCAAAGTTACCCTTCAATACCAGAAACCAGATAGATTCTCCTGTTCTGTTGTTGTTCAAAGTTACCCTTCAATACCAGAAACCAGACAGATTCTCCTGTTCTGTTGTTGTTCAAAGTTACCCTTCAATACCAGAAACCAGACAGATTCTACTGCTCCGTTTCAGTGGTTACAGTAGGAGTTACTGTGTTATACTTACAAAATGTCAATCAATTCATCAATATACAACTAAACAGAAGCCTTGCATGGGATTTTTTAAATTGAAGTATTAAATGGCTGTTTTTATAAATGGTAAATATAAACTTTCATTAATTCATGCAGCCAGTGATCCCAAGTCCAAGGCTGATATTATTACACTTTATAATTACAAAGAATCCCACACTCCACAAACGCCACATTCTGAGTTCCAGAATCCCACAAACAAAACATTATTGAGTTCTAGAATCCCACAAACAAAACATTATTGAGTTCTAGAATCCCACAAACAAAACATTATTGAGTTCTAGAATCCCACAAACAAAACATTATTGAGTTCTAGAATCCCACAAACAAAACATTATTGAGTTCTAGAATCCCACAAACAAAACATTATTGAGTTCTAGAATCCCACAAAAAAAACATTATTGAGTTCTAGAATCCCACAAACAGTTATTTTCCCAAGTTGAATTTCTCTACGGCAGTTTGGCCACAGCCAAAAAACAAGCACTGAATCTTAATGAATGACTACAACCGCACTTAAAACAACATTTTGTATTGTTTATCGTTTTTTTCATGTTTTTCCTGTAAAAGTATTACAGTAACAGACCTCGCACTGAAACTCTATGACATCACATTTGCTTTGATATAATTTTTATTTTTTTGAAGTTAAGAGTACACGCAGTGTTTTTCCTCTGGATTTTACTGATAAATGCAGCCCCTTAATTATCCCCAATAGATCTGCTCTTCCTATGGACTGTGTGAGGTCCTCTACATGTATATCTTGATACGTCCATGTGTCTTTAAAACTATGGTACACTTCAGTTCTTGGCTTTGTATTATTGTGCTATTGGTGGAAGTCGGGTTATTAATACAGGTCCAACCAGTGCTGGGCTTTCTATGGCTTTATTGACTAAGTAACAAAAGTAGCAGCTAAAGTATCATCCTTTAGAGCAGTGGTTCTACACCAGGGGTACTGGGTCTATCCACAGGGGTACTGAGTCTATCCACAGGGTTACTGGGTCTATCCACAGGGGTACTGGGTCTATCCACAGGGTTACTGGGTCTATCCACAGGGGTACTGGGTCTATCCACAGGGTTACTGGGTCTATCCACAGGGTTACTGGGTCTATCCACAGGGTTACTGGGTCTATCCACAGGGTTACTGGGTCTATCCACAGGGGTACTGGGTCTATCCACAGGGTTACTGAGTCTATCCACAGGGGTACTGGGTCTATCCACAGGGGTACTGGGTCTATCCACAGGGTTACTGGGTCTATCCACAGGGGGTACTGGGTCTATCCACAGGGTTACTGGGTCTATCCACAGGGGTACTGGGTCTATCCACAGGGGGTACTGGGTCTATCCACAGGGTTACTGGGTCTATCCACAGGGGTACTGGGTCTATCCGCAGGGTTACTGGGTCTATCCACAGGGGTACTGGGTCTATCCACAGGGTTGCTGGGTCTATCCACAGGGTTACTGGGTCTATCCACAGGGTTACTGGGTCTATCCACAGGGTTACTGGGTCTATCCACAGGGTTACTGGGTCTATCCACAGGGGTACTGGGTCTATCCACAGGGGGTACTGGGTCTATCCACAGGGTTACTGGGTCTATCCACAGAGGGTACTGCGTCTATCCACAGGGTTACTGGGTCTATCCACAGGGTTACTGGGTCTATCCACAGGGTTACTGGGTATATCCACAGGGTTACTGGGTCTATCCACAGGGGTACTGGGTCTATCCACAGGGTTGCTGGGTCTATCCACAGGGGTACTGGGTCGATCCACAGGGTACTGGGTCTCTCCACAGGGTTACTGGGTCTATCCACAGGGTTACTGGGTCTATCCACAGGGGTACTGGGTCTATCCACAGGGGTACTGGGTCTATACACAGGGGGTACTGCGTCTATCCACAGGGGGTACTGGGTCTATCCACAGGGGTACTGGGTCTATCCACAGGGTTACTGGGTCTATCCACAGGGGTACTGGATATATCCTAGTTAAATAAAGGTTAAATAAAATAAATAAATACACATATCCACAGGGGGTACTAGGTATATCCACAGGGGGTACTGGGTCTGTCCACAGGGGGTACTAGGTATATCCACAGGGGGTACTAGGTATATCCACAGGGGGTACTAGGTATATCCACAGGAGGTACTAGGTATATCCACAGGGGGTACTAGGTATATCCACAGGAGGTACTAGGTATATCCCATGAGACCATAGGTTTACTGGTAAAATGCACATGAGGGGGTACTTCAGGGGTAAAATGTACTTGGTACAGTAACCAAAAAAGGTTGAGAACCACTGGAGTATAGAACGGCTCTATAACCAGAATATTTGATTCTTCGCATAACAGATTTCCTTTATAGGAGATTATATAAGGAGTATTTTTCATCATTGTGTGACAATCATAACTGTAGCATGTACAAAAAACTGATGCCCTCTTGTTGTGTTAAATGTTATTTTTAATATCATCATCTACACACATTATATTACAGTATTAGCAACGTTCTCTTGTGGTTTCTACCCATTGGGTAGGATATGTGCATAATATATTAAAGACATATACAGCACCGTACAAATAAACAGAGTCAGACCACTGAAGAAAGCACCATTAGTAGAGGCACAATGAAGGTAGGATGTTGAGTGCAAGTGGTTTCCTATGTCTGCTCAACACACAGCCATTAGGGTTAGGGTTAGATAAATATTATGTCTAACCCTAACCCTAACCCTATGTCTGCTCAACACACAGCCATTAGGGTTAGGGTTAGATAAAGATTATGTCTAACCCTAACCCTAACCCTATATCTGCTCAACACACAGCCATTAGGCACTGAATTCGCTCACATAATTGTAACATGCAAACCTCCTTAAAACTGAAAGATAAAGCAAAATAAAATGTTATCCGTTCTAACTTCTAACTATAAGAGCAAAAAGCTACAAGCAAAAAAGGAACATAAAGTTTATACCAAGTAACGGCCCTGCTATACTCCAGCCATAAGCCATTGAGGGAACGTTTCCTTTGAAATGAAAGCTGCTTCACTGACGTGTTCTGCTTGCATTGCGTCCTGTCCAATGGCAGCGTCCAAGCTCAAGAATCGCAAAGGTTCAATTCTCCATGGCTGACCTGGCGTTAATTCTATCTTGTGAATAGAAAAAAAAGTTGATGTTGGTTGGTTTCTGGTGTAGCAGGTAGAATGTCAGATTGACACAATATTGATGGCAACACATGGACTGTAGCTGACTTGTGATATGGAGGAAAAGTCGTAGCAGTAGTAGCAGCAGCAGTGGTAGTAATATTATAAGCAGATGTAGTAGTAGTAGCATCAGTAGTAGTAATATTAGCAGCAGTAGTAGCAGTAGTAGTAGTAGTAGTAGTAGTAGCAGAAGTAGAAGTAGTAGTAGTAGTAGCATCAGTAGTAGTAATATTAGCAGCAGTAGTAGCAGTAGTAGTAGTAGTAGTAGTAGTAGCAGAAGTAGAAGTAGTAGTAGTAGTAGCATCAGTAGTAGTAATATTAGCAGCAGTAGTAGCAGTAGTAGTAGTAGTAGTAGAAGTAGTAGTATTAGTCGTAGAAGTAGTAGTAGTAGTAGTAGCAGTAGTAGTAATATTAGCAGCATTAGCAGTAGTAGTAGCAGCATTAGTAACGGTAGTAGTAGTAGTAGTAGTA
>CM042395.1:32141774-32309274 GCA_023634145.1 Thymallus thymallus | reverse complement strand
TTGACATTTTTGGACCTGTACTAGACAAGTTAGTGGATGTGCAGAAGACTACAAAGGCATCACCCTCTGAGCACTTCATATCCCATGACTCCTTGCACAGTGATCGCCATGTAAACTCTAAGAGACAGGCAGGCAGGCAGGCAGGCAGGCAGGCAGGCAGGCAGACAGACAGACAGACAGACTGTATAAAGAAATATCTCTCTATAACTGGATATATACACAAAGTGTACAAAACATTAAGAGCACCTGTTCTTTCCATGACACAGACTGACCAGGTGAATCCAGGTGAAAGCTATGATCCCTTATTGATGTCACTTGTTAAATCCACTTCAACCAGTGTAGATGAAGGGGAGGAGACAGGTTAAATGAGGATTCAAGCCTTGAGACAAATGAGACACGGATTTTGTATGTGTTCCATTCAGAGGGTGACTGGGCAAGACAAACAATATGTAAGTGCCTTTGAATGGGGTCTGGTAGTAGGTGCCAGGGGCACCGGTTTGTGTCAAGAACTACAACTCTGGTGGGTTTTTCACGCTCCATAGTTTTACGTGTGTATCAAGAATGGTCCACCACACTGGTACACCAGGCTGTTCTGAGGGCTAAAGGTGGAGGTGCAACTCAATATTAGGAAGTTGTTTCTGATGTTTGGTGTACTCAGTGTATCTTTAAACTGAACTGCTGGATCAGAGTTGTGGATAATAACAGAAAAATACCCAGTCATTCAAAAAGTTGGAACCATAGACACAAACAATCAAACTAGGAGAAGCATTTCCTGCTTTTTAAACAATAAGTTAAGGTCAACTTCAGATTTCTGATTATTTAGCAGCTAGGAATCATGGCACTCTAATTTGGATTTGGATTGGTTTGTGCAAAAAAAATATAAAAAAAAATAAACAAACAATAAATTAGCTATGAAGCCTTAGTATCCAAGCAGAAGCCCACAGCTCTTGAACGGCGAACAAAGGAATACAAAAAGATTGTTTGTAAGGTTGGTTCCTCTGGGTTCTTCATATTGTGCATCGGGAGTGCTGAGAGGAGGCCACTCCCCTTCAGGTGATATGGGTGTGTCCTGTTTGGTACAGCCCAGGTACAACCCCCCCCTACTCTCACACTGGTTTGTCCCATCGTCTGTCCCTATCCTTCCCTTTGTCCTTGACCTTGACCTTGACCTTGCCAGAGCCAGAACCCGAGGAGCCAGTCGGGGTTGTGCTTTTGTTGATGATCTGTCTGTCTCTGTCTGTCAGTGTCCTGTCTTTGCTCCCTGTCCTCTGGGTGAACGGCTCTTTACTGCTGTACTGATTCTGGTGGTGAAACGCAGAGAATCCTGGGTAGTGAACCATGACCTCACTGTAGGTGGGAGGCAGTCCCTCCATGCGTTCGGCGGAGCTGACACCAGAGTTACTGCTGGGGGGCCGAGGGCCACCGCTGTGGACGTAAACATGGATCAGGTCGCTGTGGAAGATGGTCCTGTTGGGGGGGGGCCTGATGGATGCTCTGCTCAGCTCCAGCTGCTGCTCTGGGTCTCTCAGCTGTAAATTACATGGGCCTTTATTGAGCGGCAGCTCCTCCCCATCAGACAGACAGATGGTGGGTGGCAGATCAATGTCCTGCTGCAGGTAGGGGTAGGTGGTCTGGAAGTGGCTGAAACTCTCCTGTTGCATAAAGGAGGACGGTTTGAACCTCTCCTGGGTCGGCCTGGGCCCATTCATCACCTAGAGAGGGGAGAGGGGAGAGGGGAGAGGGGGCAGAGAGAGAGAGGAGATGCAGTCTGTACCGCAGGGGTTGAACCAACGCTATGTACTCTGCACTGTGTAGCAACAAATCAAATCACTATGCTAAGTAAATATTAACACTATACTTTAAATGTATATTATCTGATTCAAGTGAGACAGAGAAGCTGCTCTGAAGACAATGGAACTCAGCAAAGGAGTTTACACTGTTAACCTATCAAATTACCATGCAAGGTACACTACCATTCAAACGTTTGGTCACTAAGAAATGTCCTTGTTTTTTAAAGAAAAGCACGTTTTTTGTCCATTAAAATAACATCAAATTGATCAGAAATACAGTGTAGACATTGTTAATGTTGTAAATGACTATTGTAGCTGGAAATTTATGATTTTTATGGAATATCTACATAAGCGTACAGAGGCCCATTATCAGCAACCATCACTCCTGTGTTTCAATGGCACGTTGTGTTAGCTAATCCAAGTTTATTATGAAATTATGATAGCACAGCTGAAAATTGTTGTGCTGATTAAAGAAGCAATAAAAATTGCCTTCTTTAGACTAGTTGAGTATCTGGAGCATCAGCATTTGTGGGTTCGATTACAGGCTCAAAATGGCCAGAAACAAATAACTTTCTTCTGAAACTCATCAGTCTATTCTTGTTCTGAGAAACAACTGAGCAAGAGGACAAGTACATTAGAGTGTCTCGTTTGAGAAACAGACGCCTCACAAGTCCTCAACTGGCAGCTTCATTAAATAGTACCCACAAAACACCAGTCTCAACGTCAACAGTGAAGAGGCGACTCCGGGATGCTGGCCTTCTAAGCAGAGTTGCAAAGAAAAAGCCATATCTCAGACTGGCCAATAAAAGAAAAGATTAAGATGGGCAAAAGAACACAGACACTGGACAGAGGAAGATATGGCTTTTTCTTTGCAACTCTGCCTAGAAGGCCAGCATCCCGGAGTCGCTTCTTCACTGTTGACGTTGAGACTGATGTTTTGCGGGTACTATTTAATGTACCGGGGATACTCAACTAGTCTAAAGAAGGCCAGTTGTATTGCTTCTTTAATCAGCACAACAGTTTTCAGCTGTACTAACATAATTTCAAAAGGGTTTTCTAATGATCAATTAGCCTTTTAAAATGATAAACTTGGATTAGCTAACACAACGTGCCATTGGAACACAGGAGTGATGGTTGCTGATAATGGGCCTCTGTACGCCTATGTAGATATTCCATAAAAAATCTGCCGTTTGTGAGGGTGCGAGGGTAGTGAGCACAAAAACGGAGGAGGTTGAAACAAAATGCGAAAGTAAAGCAAAGTTTAATACAGCACACCGACACATGACAATAGACAATAATCTACACAACACCACTGGGCGGAGAACATAAATAGGGAGTGCAATCATGTGAATGGGAACAGGTGTGTGTGTGTGTGTGTGTGTGTGTGTGTGGAGTCAGGGGGATTGGGAACAGGTGTGGGAGCGTGGGAGTGGCTGCCATCATCCTCATGCCGGTGGTTAATACACCGGCGAGCCGGAGCGCCGGGGCGGGAGGGGTACCGTCGAGGTAGAAGACACACACGTGACAGTACTCCACCCTCCCAAAGGCGCGGCTCCACTTGGACGACCCGGAGGTCGAGGAGCTGCGTTCCCCAGCTGCGTTCCTCCGGACCGTATCCCGCCCAGTCCACTAGGTACTGGACCTGACCCCGCAGTCGACGAGAGTCTAGCACCGTCTCCACTCTGTATGCCGGACCCCCGTCCACCTCCACCGGAGGCGGCGGCACCGCAGCAGGGCCGGATCCCCCCAGCGGACCAGGAACCACCGGTCTGAGGAGAGAGACATGAAAATTGGGAGAGATGTTATTATATGAAGGGGGCATTTGGAGGGTGACTGATACATCATTGACCTTCCGGAGGACCTTAAACGGCTCCACATACCGGGGGCTTAACTTGCAGCAGGGCAGGCGGAGGGGAAGGTTCCCCATGGAGGGCAACACTCTGTACCCCGGGCGGTAGTCCGGAGCCTCGCTCCGTCGCTGGTCCGCCTGCCTTTTCTGGCTTGCTACTGCCTCCTGCAGGCGGACGTGGGTGGCGGGCCATACCTCCTCTGCCGAACGGAACCAGTCCTCCACCATAGGCACATCACTGGGCTCGGTACCAGTCCAAGGACACAATGGAGGTTGTTGGCCCAGGACGGCCTGGAAAGGTGTTAACCCTGTGGAGGACTGGCACAGGGAGTTCTGGGCGTACTCTGCCCAGGGAAGAAGGCGCGACCACTCACCTGGCCTGCCAGGACAGGAACGCCTTCCAGACCCAGGATTGGTTTGTCCAGGTCACCAGCCATCCACGCACCCTCCGCTGCACATATGTCTTCCCCAGGGGGCACGCCGCTGGTGGTGGTCCCTTCATCCTGCCCGAACGATCTCCTCGTCCACGTCCCAGGCGACTGGTCCCACGATGCACGATGGAGGCAAGATGGGAATCTTGGGCTCCTGTTCTGCCCCCCGGTCGTGCATCTGGAAGAGTGCGTCGGCTCTGGTGTTTTGGTGCCTGGACGGTTAGTCAGGGTGAAGCGGAACTGGGCGAAGAACATTGACCACCTGGTCTGACGGGGGTTAAGACACCGAGCAGCCCTGATGTATTCCAGGTTGCGATGATCTGTCAGGACTGTGAATGGCTCCCATGCACCCTCCAGCCAGTGTCTCCACTCCTCCAGTGCCAACTTAACCACCAGGAGCTCCCTGTCACCCACGCCGTAGTTCCTCTCCGCAGCAGATAACTTCTTAGAGAAGTAGACGCAGGGGTGCAGTCTTGGGGGATTCCTGTGATGCTGGGAGAGGACCGCCTCCACACCGAACTCGGACGCGTCGACCTCCATGACGAAAGGCAGCAGCGGATCTGGATGGCGCAGCAGGAGTGCCCTGAAGAACCTGCCTCTCAAGTCCTGGAATGCCTTCTCCGAGTCCGGGGTCCACTGAAGGCGACGTGAGTGGCGAGGCGATGGAGCTGAAGCCTTGGATAAACCGGCGGTTAAAGTTGGCAAAACCAAGGAAGCGTTGCAGCTCATTAATGGTTTTGTGAACTGGCCATAACCCGACTGCCCCAACCTTCAGCTCTTCCATTTTGACAACCTCCGGAGAGATGTAATACCTGAGGAAGGAGATGGATGTTTGGTGGAAGACACACTTTTCTCCCTTGACGTAAAGGTGGTTTTTGAGGAGATGTCTCAGGACAGCACGAACGTGGGCCACGTGTTCCAGGTAGGTGGGGGAGTAGATGAGGATGTCGTCGATGTATACTATGAAATGTCTCCCCACCATGTCCCGGAACAACTCGTCCAAGTACGATTGGAATACCGCAGGCGCGTTGGCTAAGCCGTACGGCTTACCAAATATTTGCAGTGGCCCGACGTCGTGCTGAAAGCGGTCTTCCACTCATCTCCCTCCCGAATGCGTATGAGATTGTACGCTCTCTGGATGTCCAGCTTGGTGAAGAATCATGCCCCCCGGAGCAGCTCTATGGCCGGGGGACGAGGGTCATCGGGTACTGGAACTTGACAGTCACGTCGTTGAGGCCCCAGTAATTGATGCATGGTCTGTCCCCCGTCCTTCTTCAAGATGAAGAAGAAGCTTGATGAAGGAGGCAATGTGGATCTGCGGATGTATCCCTGCTCCAGCGACTCGATGATGTACCTCTCCATCGCCGAAGACTCGGTCACAGAGAGCAGATAGATCCGGTTCCGGGGGGGCACAGCTTCAGGGAGCAGGTCAATAGCACAGTCCCAAGGCCTGTGAGGAGGGAAACACCTAGCCTTCTCAGGCGAGAATACCTCCCCCAGGTCCGCATACTCCTGTGGGCCTTTGGGCTGAAGGGCGCATTCCGTGCTCTCCACCAATGTAGATCCGCAGGTCAGATTTAAACAGGTCCTCCGACATCTGCGGGACCAGTCCTTGATCTTCCTATTGCTCCTGGAGATTGTTGGGGTCATGCCTTTGGAGCCAAGGAAGACCCAGGATGACCAGATGTATGGATGACATCAGCACCATAAGCTCCATTCTCTCCCGATGGCAGCCTTCGATGGTGAGGGTGTGTGGTCGAGTCACGCGAGTAATGGACCCGGGCCCACCGGTCGGCCATCCAAAGCCTTAATGGGGAGAGAGGACCTCAAAATGCGCACCGGCAGCCTGAGAGCGGATACCAAGGACTGGCCAATGAAATTAAGGCAATTAGGGCTGTGGAGACAAGAGGGTGAGTTCCTCCAGACAACACAACCGAACAACAGAAAGGGCTAGTATGTCAGAGACGCACAATGCACCTACTGTGCTCGTCTGTGTCGTCTGGGTACTCCCCCCCTTCTCGCTCCGCTTCGTTCGGAAGGGGCACTCCTGACGAAGATGGCCCCTCTTCCCGCAGAACAGACACAAACCCTGTCGACTCCGGCAGTCTCTCTCCTCCGCGGGGAGCCGCATTAGCCCCAGCTCCATCACCTCAGGTTCCGGCTCCTCCCGACAGAGAGGATGAGACGACTGGCGGGCCAAACATTCACGGTCCCAGAGCTGCCCGTCGATGACGATGGCCCAGGCGATGAACGCGTCCAGCGACATGGATTCATTAAAACAAGTCAGCTCCATCCAAACCTCCCTCCGCAAACCCCTGCAGAAGGCGGTTCGAAGAGCCGGCCCGTTCCAGCCACTGAACGCCGCCACCGTCCGGAACACCAGAGCATACTCCGAAGCCGTGCCCGTCCACTGCTGTAGACGTAACAGCTGCTCGCCAGTGTCTCTCCGCTCCGTGGGGTGGTCAAAAACGGCTCAGAACTGGGTGATGAACCTGGAGAAGGACCTTAATTCCTCAGATCCACTACCACACAATGCCATAACCCAATGTGGGACATGACATGATAAGGGAGTGGGCCTCCCGTCATGGCAGCAGCACAGGCTCTTAAAGGAGAAGGGAGATTAATCAAAATTAATCCCGATTGGATTTCTCCAGAAAATTCCTCCAGAAAGAACTGAGTTTCAAACCAGGACAGGTGAACTGAATCTTAACCCTCCCCTATGGGAAAGGCTTCGATGTCAGCTTTGTCTGTGACAGCTTCCTGAGGGAGTTCTGGGGGAAACTCCAGAATGCCCTGAACACCCAGGGGTCCCTGACAGCAATGTTTGAGGTGACCAATCTGACGGACAATAGCATTAAAGCTGTTATTGCCTGTATGTATAATGAAACTGTACAGCCGGAGGACGTTGCAGTATGGTTGGGCAGGTACTGCAACATGAAGGGGCCCCTGACTCAGGTGAAAGATCCAGATGGGATCTGGACAGGGGCCTGGAGGGTCACTGTCCAGCAGAGGAAGGACCCCGGGGGCTATGGTGGGTTGAAAGCCATCCCATCCACCATAGTCCTTGGAGAGAACAGGGGCCATGTTCACTACCAGGACCAGCCCAAGCTGTGCCGTAAGTGTGGTGAACATGGCCACCTAGCAGACGCCTGTGTTAGGGTTGTCTGCATGAAGTGCCGGGAGGATTGCACGGTCGGAAGGTCGTGCAACCTCTGCGGCGAACGGTCCCACCTCATCCGCAGCTGCCCCTCCTCTTGGGCCAATAAGGTCAGGGCTGGCAGGAGGGAGGTGGTGGTCGCGGACCGGGCTTCTGAGCGCCAGGTGGAGGGAATGGCAGTTGCCACGGTGGCGGTAGTGGAGGAGGTGGTAGTGGAGGAGGTGGTGGTAGAGGAGGTGATGGCAGTGGAGGAGGTGGTTGTAGTGGAGGGCGCGGAAGATGGGGTGGTGGAAGAAGGAAAAAACCCTCCCCACCCCAATCCCCCCGCCCCAGATTGATGTGACACCTGAAGGAGAAAGAGCAGGGAAAGACAGCTCTATAGAACTGTTGAGCTCCCCAAGTGGGTCGGACACGATGCAGACGGTATCGGAGAGCAGTGTGTCAGGGGAGGAACGGGAGACGGGGGGGGGGAACTCTGGAGGAACACCTTCCCCCACGTAAAATAAATGCTGAGGAGCTCTCCGACCCCGAACAGGTTGATGAAAAGAAAGGGAAGTTGGAGAGGGAGAGCTCCCTGGGGGAGGAAGAATCCAGGGTCTTCCCTTCCAACCCACCGAACCAAGACTCCTTTTTAATCCCCATTTTAAGCTCTACTCCCTACCGTCCCCCCTTACTCTGTAGGGAGAGAGAAAGTCCCTGACAATTAACCACTTTTTAACAGTTCTAAATGCCTCGTTTTCCTTTCTCTTTTGGCTCTGGACCGGATGCTGTCTTATTCCTGTGGGGAATCAAGTGGGAGAGACGGATGAGGGAGGTAGTAAAGAGACCCAGCTCCAAGGGGGGGAAGGGCTCGCCCGACATCTACTTGTCCCTGGGCAGCAGGTGTAGTGACATAGCACTACACCTCTCTCTTGTCACCTCCCCAGTCGTCAAATACTTCGTTTCCACCCAAAAATAACTGGTTCGGAAGTGGTGCTGGTTCAAAGTTGGTTCAAAGTTGGTTCAACTTGCGAACCTTCTCAGAACCTGTTTGTTTTTCCACTGACTAGAGAGCCCAGCGAACAACGTCGTTACGTCACTGTGTACGTCGCCATACGTCTTAGCTTTCCCAGAAACGCTTGCGCCAACTTCAAGGATAACAATTACAATGGCGGACTACATCGTCTTTCTGCAAATGTTTCTCCTGGCTTTGCGAATCCATCTTTCTTCAATCGTTGTACTATCTTTCTACTAGCGCTGTGTTTTTAGCAATGGCGGTCACAACCTTTCCCGTCGTGTTGTTGGTAACAATAACCCCGCCCCCAGCCCCCGACGTAAGCATGACGTGGTAAAATAATGGTTCTAGTCCAGCAAAGAGTTGCTGCCGCTTTGGAACCAATTTTCCTGGCCGAGAACTGGTTCTTTGGCTGTCGAAACACAAAGAACTGGTTCGCGAGTAGGCACCGGCTCCGAACCGGCTCACAAAATGCTTTGGTGGAAAAGGGGTAAAACAGACCCAGGCCCTCCACGGTTCTGGCTGGGATCTTACCTCAGGACCCTGAGGCTGATCCCAGTCGACCTGCGAGCCCCGGTCTCTTCCCTGCTCCCCACACACTATGCCCAGCTCCAAAGATTTTTAAGACATTTTAAACTAAACCGTTTTTACTAAACACTGCTCTCTTCTCTCTCTTGTGCAGGAGCGGGAACCAGTGTGTCCAGTGCGCAGGCCTGCTATAGGCGAGCCCACAACGGTTTGGTGTAACATGGCCCATCCTGCTCTTCTGAATCGGCACCGGGACCTGTCCTGGATGGTCGCCCATGAGATCTTCCCAGTCAGGGCCTTCATGCACTCCCTGGGCATGGCAAGGACATCCGCATGCCCCTGACCAGGCTGCGGCCAAGACGAGTCGGTGAGGCACTTGCTCTGGGAGTGCAGAGCCGCCAGGGACCTGTGGAAGGAAGCAGGCCCCCTGATCTCCCCGTGTCTGCCATCAGCGGAGGACCTAACGCCCCAGCTCGTGCTGTATGGGGTGGGCCGAAGGCTTATACCGGCGAAGGCCTTCACTAAGCTCTGGCCCACCCTCACGTGTCTGAAGGATGCACTTTGGTCCTCCCGCAACCTGCTGGTAGGAAAACGGGTAGAGACCACCCCCCAGGCAGTGGCTTTGGAGTCTCCTCTGGGCCCCGACAGATGGTTAAGTAGTTGGTTCAGAAGAGCAGGAGGAGGCGAGCTTGATAAGGACTCACCCCGTTCCTGTACAAAGGACCGAAGACAGCTTCTCCAACAGTGACGTTTTAACATGTTTGAATGTCTTAAAAATGTCTCATTTTTGATGAACCGATTGTGTACATTTTTGAATGGCTTTTACAGATTGAATTTGATCAATGTACTGTTGCCTCATGTTATGTCTTTACTATTTTAATTAAAAACACATACTTTTTATATGCCTTTATGTTGTTTTTATGTGTACACATTTTGTAAAAATATATACAGTGGGGAGAACAAGTATTTGATACACTGCTGATTTTGCAGGTTTTCCCACTTACAAAGCATGTAGAAGTCTGTAATTTTTATCATCAAAATTCCAGAAAATCACATTGTATGATTTTTAAGTAATTCATTTGCATTTGATACATCAGAAAAGCAGAACTTAATATTTGGTACAGAAACCTTTGTTTGCAATTACAGAGATCATACGTTTCCTGTAGTTCTTGACCAGAGTTTGCACACACTGCAGCAGGGATTTTGGCCCACTCCTCCATACAGATCCTTCAGGTTTCGGGGCTGTCGCTGGGCAATACGGACTTTCAGCTCCCTCCAAAGATTTTCTATTGGGTTCAGGTCTGGAGACTGGCTAGGCCACTCCAGGACCTTGAGATGCTTCTTACGGAGCCACTCCTTAGTTGCCCTGGCTGTGTGTTTCGGGTCATTGTCATGCTGGAAGACCCAGCCACGACCCATCTTCAATGCTCTTACTGAGGGAAGGAGGTTGTTGGCCAAGATCTCGCGATACATGGCCCCATCCATCCTCCCCTCAATACGGTGCATTCGTCCTGTCCCCTTTGCAGAAAAGCATCCCCAAAGAATGATGTTTCCACCTCCATGCTTCAAGGTTGGGATGGTGTTTTTGGGGTTGTACTCAACCTTCTTCTTCCTCCAAACACGGCGAGTGGAGTTTAGACCAAAAAGCTCTATTTTTGTCTCATCAGACCACATGACCTTCTCCCATTCCTCCTTTGGATCATCCAGATGGTCATTGGCAAACTTCAGAAGGGCCTGGACATGCGCTGGCTTGAGCAGGGGGACCTTGCGTGCGCTGCAGGATTTTAATCCATGACGGCGTAGTGTGTTACTAATGGTTTTCTTTGAGACTGTGGTCCCAGCTCTCTTCAGGTCATTGACCAGGTCCTGCCGTGTAGTTCTGGGCTGATCCCTCACCTTCCTCATGATCATTGATGCCCCACGAGGTGAGATCTTGCATGGTACCCCTGACCGAGGGAGATTGACCGTCATCTTGAACTTCTTCCATTTTTTTATAATTGCGCCAACAGTTGTTGCCTTCTCACCAAGCTGCTTGCCTATTGTCCTGTAGCCCATCCCAGCCTTGTGCAGGTCTACAATTTTATCCCTGATGTCCTTACACAGCTCTCTGGTCTTGGCCATTGTGGAGAGGTTGGAGTCTGTTTGATTGAGTGTGTGGAGAGGTGTCTTTTATACAGGTAACGAGTTCAAACAGGTGCAGTTAATACAGGTAATGAGTGGAGAACAGGAGGGCTTCTTAAAGAAAAACTAACAGGTCTGTGAGAGCTGGAATTCTTACTGGTTGTAAGGTGATCAAATATTTTTTTTTGTGTTTTTGTTTTAGATTCCGTCTCTCACAGTTGAAGAGTACCTATGATAAAAATTACAGACCTTTAAATGTATATGAACTGATGTAAAAGAAAATTATTCAATAGATTGTTTTCCCAAAATAAAAATAAAAATTAGTTCACGAAATGCTCCCATGAGCTCCGCTATCTGTCCCTCCATGACGCGGTAACCCCGACAGCCGGCCGCTAGGACCGGACCCCCCCCCCCCCCATGCACTCATGTGCTCATGGAGAGGGTGAGAAAAAAGGGGGCGAAAACTCAAAAAGACTGGAAAAAAACGTGAAAAAACACAACAGAGTGGGAGCGGCTGCCATCATCCTCATGCCAGCTGGGAGATGGAGCACCGGGGCACCGTCGAGGAAGAAGGCACAGGCTACAATAGTCATTTACAACATCTACACTGTATTTCTGATCAATTTGATGTTATTTTAATGGACAAAACATTTGCTTTTCTTTAAAAAACAGGGACATTTCTAAGTGACCACAAACTTTTGAACGGTAGTGTACATACCTAGCATCCGACAGAGCTGCAGGTTGTGTCTAGGGGGGCATATGGGGGAGGGAATGCTGTCACCTCCAGGTAGGTGTTTGTCCCCATGTGTGCTGAGGGTGTCAGGTTCTTGTCCAGTTCTGGCGTTTAGGTCGCCATAGACTACCCTCTAGGATGGAGAAGCTGTCATCGTTAAAGTATGGGGATTCTAGTGGGGGGATGTAGGCAGCACACAGGAGGACATAGTTCTCTGTTAAGATCATTTCCTTTTGAATTTCTAGCCAGATGTAAAATGTTCCTGTTTTGACTAATTTAATAGAGTGTGTTAGGTCTGCTCTATACCAAATTAACATAAACCCAGAGTCTCTTCCCTGTTTCACACCTGGTAGTTTGGCGTCACCTTTATATCATGTTTCTTGTAGGATGACGATAGATAGATAGATAGATAGATAGATAGATAGATAGATAGATAGATAGATAGATAGATAGATAGATAGATAGATAGATAGATAGATAGATAGATAGATAGATAGATAGATAGATAGATGATAGATAGATAGATAGATAGATAGATAGATAGATAGATAGATAGATAGATAGATAGATAGATAGATAGATAGATAGATAGATAGATAGATAGATAGATAGATAGATAGATAGATAGATAGATAGATATTATATATCTATTATAACAGTCAATCATTAACCATACCTCTTATCAGTCTCATTCTGATGATATTATATATCTATTATAACAGTCAATCATTAACCATACCTCTTATCAGTCTCATTCTGATGATAGTATATATCTATTATAACAGTCAATCATTAACCATACCTCTTATCAGTCTCATTCTGATGATAGTATATATCTATTATAACAGTCAATCATTAACCATACCTCTTATCAGTCTCATTCTGATGATAGTATATATCTATTATAACAGTCAATCATTAACCATACCTCTTATCAGTCTCATTCTGGTGATATTATATATCTATTATAACAGTCAATCATTAATCATACCTCTATCAGTCTCATTCTGATGATAGTATATATCTATTATAACAGTCAATCATTAACCATACCTCTTATCAGTATCATTCTGGTGATATTATATATCTATTATAACAGTCAATCATTAACCATACCTCTTATCAGTCTCATTCTGATGATAGTATATATCTATTATAACAGTCAATCATTAACCATACCTCTTATCAGTATCATTCTGGTGATATTATATATCTATTATAACAGTCAATCATTAACCATACCTCTTATCAGTCTCATTCTGATGATATTATATATCTATTATAACAGTCAATCATTAACCATACCTCTTATCAGTCTCATTCTGATGATATTATATATCTATTATAACAGTCAATCATTAACCATACCTCTATCAGTCTCATTCTGATGATATTATATATCTATTATAACAGTCAATCATTAACCATACCTCTTATCAGTCTCATTCTGATGATAGTATATATCTATTATAACAGTCAATCATTAACCATACCTCTATCAGTCTCATTCTGATGATATTATATATCTATTATAACAGTCAATCATTAACCATACCTCTTATCAGTCTCATTCTGATGATAGTATATATCTATTATAACAGTCAATCATTAACCATACCTCTTATCAGTATCATTCTGGTGATATTATATATCTATTATAACAGTCAATCATTAACCATACCTCTTATCAGTCTCATTCTGATGATAGTATATATCTATTATAACAGTCAATCATTAACCATACCTCTTATCAGTATCATTCTGGTGATATTATATATCTATTATAACAGTCAATCATTAACCATACCTCTTATCAGTCTCATTCTGATGATATTATATATCTATTATAACAGTCAATCATTAACCATACCTCTATCAGTATCATTCTGATGATCATAAGATCTAAATCTGCACGAATCCTAGCTCACATGTTGAATCAGCATTACACAAATGGTCTTAATGATTTATTTACTAGCTAAAGACTCACACAGAATTACATATATCTACAACAGTATAGATCATACATGTTAGCAATCATGCCATGAAAAGTCCTTAATGGGCTTTTCCGATATGACGGCTAGTTACACAAAGGAAAGGGGAGGGTTGGAGTGAAATGAGCGGGAAGAGAGACAGAGGCTTATCAACCTGGATGAAGCTATTCTAACGTAACACAAGATCTTATACACTCTAATAACCGCCCATTCAGAAAAGGTAATGCAGTTACAGATATTTACGATTTGAGCTTGGCTTTGATAGATGGGTCGAAGACGGAAGACTCTGGTCCTTTGGAGAGTCTTTCTGGTTACAGTGTCTGTAGAGCGGATATGTTGGAGTACCCAGTTCTATGCAGGTAGTCTGTGTTCGTCCTAGGCCGCGTTCTCAACTGCAGCTGAGAACCGCGACGACTAGGATTCAATCACTTCTTCTTTAGTGAGTAATGGTTCAAAGTTCATATCATTTTACCATACTGAGCTGGCTGGTCTAGTCGAAATTCCAAATTTTAACTTGGCGATCTCCAAGTTATAATTCGCCCTTCTAAAACGTTCGGACCTCAGTCCTTACATTTGTTTCATAGTTCTCAACCAATGGCTGTTCACTTGGGCGTGGCTACTGACTGAAGTGAGTTTACATTGAATCTTTTCACAAATAGTTTCATATTCAAACATAGAAATTACACCACAAGTAAATGTAAATCTGATAACTAGAATGTGTAGACGTTCAAAGATACAATGATGTTGTATTATCAAGCAGTAACAATATCCCAAAACAACCACTGATCTGACATCACATTCTTTAAGTAACTGACACTTTCAACTGGTTGGATTACAGATATATTGTTCTGTTCTTCAACATTTTGATGTTACCAGACTGTAGTCTTTCTCTGTGGTATCAGAGGCTTTCTCCAAACTCCATTTGGTCGAGTAGAGAGAGAGGAAGCAGGGGGGGGTTCATAAACCTCCCCAACAGGGCAAGTCATGACAATAGTCAAAGCTTTCCTTCATTTTGGGTCAGTCACAGTGGTCAGGTATTCTGCCACTCTGTACTCTCTGTTTAGGGACAAATAGCATTCTAGTTTGCTCTGTTTTTTTGTTGATTCTTTCCAATGTGTCAAGTAATTCTCTTTTTGTTTTCTCATGATTTGGTTGGGTCTAATCCATCCATCCATCCAGCTTTCTTGCTCGCTGTCTATCTCTGCTCTCTCTTTTTTTCTCTCTCTAACTCCTCCTCTCTCATTTCTCTCTCTCCAGTCTCTCTCCTCTCCTTAGCAGCGGCAGCAGTAGACTGCACTATCCTCCCAGCTCCTCCTAGCTCATCCAGCTCACTGCTCAACGCACCCAGCCAGACTCATCAATAAAAATGAGGATGAAGCCGCTATCCTAGCCCCTCTCTGCCTCTCTGTCTCTCTGCCTCTCTGTCTCTCTCTGTCTCTCTGACCCTCTGTGTCTCTGTCTCTCTGTCTCTCTTTGTCTATCTGCCTCTCTGTCTATCTGCCTCTCTGTCTATCTGCCTCTCTGTCTCTCTCTGTCTCTCTGTCTCTGTATTTCGTTGTCTCTCTGCCTCTCTCTTCTCTCTCTGTCTCTCTGTGTCTCTCTCTGTGTCTCTGCCTCTCTCTGTCTCTCTGTCTTTCTTTGTCTCTCTGCCTCTCTGTTTCTCTCTCTCTCTCTCTCTGTCTCTCTCTATCTCTCTCTGTATCTCTCTCTCTCTCTCTCTCTCTGCATGCTGGGAGCGGAAGTGAGTCGAGTGTTTGGTGCGTGGTTGTGAGAGCGACTGGTTTTCCAACTGCTTTGCTACGGTTGGTCTTTTTTGAATGTTCACAGGTTTCACATTATTTAGCATTACATTACACTATAGAGTGGTGGTTTGGAATAATTGTTTGAAAGGGTGAGGGCGTCAGCCAGCTTTAGGCCACTCAAGGTGGAAAGGGGTTTGATTTTGATCAACTCACGAGGAGGCATGGGGTGAAGATTGTACCCTGATTGCCTGCTCAGTGGAAGAGTGCACTCTGGCTGTGGGATCGGTAGCTGGTTATAAGTGCGTAAAATCAGCTTCGCGAATGAATGGTACTATTGTATTGTTTTAGGACAGCGTAGATAAAGTATATACGTTAGTTGAACAGGGTATAGCGCTTAAAGAAACTCATACAAGTGTTTTCCCTTTGGTCAATCCGGCAAGGAAGGGAACCCTTTCTAATGTTCCACCTTTTCTTAGAGATGCCGCGTTGGAAAGAGAACTTTCACGACACGGTCAACTGGTCTCAGCGATTAAGAAACTTTCAATGGGGGGGAAATCTCCCTTAATGTCACATGCCGTTTCACACAGGAGACAAGTATATATGTTAGTATATGTTAGTTTTTAAGTTCAAGATAGAGGGGTTTGATTGTCATTTTAGCATCAACTGACTCAATGAAGTGTTTTGGATGAGGGAGGGAGGGACATCTAGTGCGGTCGTGTCCAGAGAAGGAAAATGTCCCAACAGGAGGGACAAAAAATCCACATAGCACAACCTCAAATGTCAACCCAGATGAAAGTGAGACAGCAACTAGTCATGAAGGGGAGCAGGGTCATGTGACAGGAACCAGTGGAGAGGTGGAGATAAATCTAAAGAGAACAGGTAGAGAAAGGGGAGATGAGAATAAAAAGAGTAACGGAGAGACCGCTACGGCAGTCGCTGAGTCACTATTAATAGAGGTGGAAATGCCGACTTTGGAAGATGAGGGTGTTTTCAAAATACCTGCTACCAAGCGGAAACCAGAGAACAACTCAGATTTCAGAATCTAACAGAATTATAAAGAGAAGAACTTAAAACTAAACGATCAATGGAAAATACTAGTGAAGACGTAACTAGTACAGCTGACGAATCGTCTGCTTCTGATAGTGAGGGCGGCTTTTCTGATTCGTCCACACAGAGTGGGAAGGGCTTGGAGGGTGTACAAAAGGGAAGAAAGGAGTACAAAAGGGAAGAAAAATGTGCATGTAGAAGAACATTTTCCTGATCGTAATGTTTTCATCCGATCTGCAAGTTCTTTCATGAAAAACGTTGGCGAGTCACTGACTTCGCAAAAAGGTTAGAGGTTGATTTTTTTTTTGCAGAAGTTGAAAAACCAACAATTTGCAAATGAAGTCGAAATGTCATAGTCATAAGTACCAGAGATTTTTGTTTTATTTTGTGAGCGGGTTTAGTTTCTTTTTAATTTCTATCATGCAGGACATTAAGTTATCCTCTTAAAACATCAATGGTGCAAAATAACAATGTTTTATGAACTGCTGAAGATGAAAGGTATAGATGTAGGGTTTGTACAAGAAACACATAGTGATGCAGGAAATGAGGTGGAATGGAAGAGAGAGTGGGAGGGACAGGTGGTCCTCAGTCACAAGACTAACATGAGTGCAGGTGTATCTTATTTTCTAAGAATTTTACACCCACAGATTATAAGGTGGAAGAGATAGTGCAGGTAGACTGCTTAAGGTAAAAGCAAAAATTGAAAATATTGTAATGGTTTTTATTAATGTCTATCCACCAGTGGTGGCAGTAGAGAGAATGTTATAATGGTTATTATTCATGTCTATCCACCAGTGGTGGCAGTAGAGAGAATGTTATAATGGTTATTATTCATGTCTATCCACCAGTGGTGGCAGTAGAGAGAATGTTATAATGGTTATTATTCATGTCTATCCACCAGTGGTGGCAGTAGAGAGAATGTTATAATGGTTATTATTCATGTCTATCCACCAGTGGTGGCAGTAGAGAGAATGTTATAATGGTTATTATTCATGTCTATCCACCAGTGGTGGCAGTAGAGAGAATGTTATAATGGTTATTATTCATGTCTATCCACCAGTGGTGGCAGTAGAGAGAATGTTATAATGGTTATTATTCATGTCTATCCACCAGTGGTGGCAGTAGAGAGAATGTTATAATGGTTATTATTAATGTCTATCCACCAGTGGGGGCAGTAGAGAGAATGTTATAATGGTTATTATTAATGTCTATCCACCAGTGGGGGCAGTAGAGAGAATGTTATAATGGTTATTATTCATGTCTATCCACCAGTGGTGGCAGTAGAGAGAATGTTATAATGGTTATTATTCATGTCTATCCACCAGTGGTGGCAGTAGAGAGAATGTTATAATGGTTATTATTAATGTCTATCCACCAGTGGGGGCAGTAGAGAGAATGTTATAATGGTTATTATTCATGTCTATCCACCAGTGGTGGCAGTAGAGAGAATGTTATAATGGTTATTATTCATGTCTATCCACCAGTGGTGGCAGTAGAGAGAATGTTATAATGGTTATTATTAATGTCTATCCACCAGTGGGGGCAGTAGAGAGAATGTTATAATGGTTATTATTAATGTCTATCCACCAGTGGGGGCAGTAGAGAGAATGTTATAATGGTTATTATTAATGTCTATCCACCAGTGGGGGCAGTAGAGAGAATGTTATAATGGTTATTATTCATGTCTATCCACCAGTGGGGGCAGTAGAGAGAATGTTATAATGGTTATTATTCATGTCTATCCACCAGTGGGGGCAGTAGAGAGAATGTTATAATGGTTATTATTCATGTCTATCCACCAGTGGTGGCAGTAGAGAGAATGTTATAATGGTTATTATTCATGTCTATCCACCAGTGGGGGCAGTAGAGAGAATGTTATAATGGTTATTATTAATGTCTATCCACCAGTGGGGGCAGTAGAGAGAATGTTATAATGGTTATTATTAATGTCTATCCACCAGTGGGGGCAGTAGAGAGAATGTTATAATGGTTATTATTAATGTCTATCCACCAGTGGGGGCAGTAGAGAGAATGTTATAATGGTTATTATTCATGTCTATCCACCAGTGGGGGCAGTAGAGAGAATATTAAACTCTCAGACACAATAACAAACTGCAGTGGGAAGGAATATCTGTTTATTGGTGGTGATTTTAATCCAAAGAGATGGACAGGAATCATGTTGAACCTCATATGGCATCCCGCCTTAGCTTTGCTCGCTTAGTAGATACCCATGATCTCTGTGATGTATGGCGTAATTTACATGGAACTGATAGACAATATACTAATAACATGTAAGAGACAACTCCATCTCTCTAGCCAGGCTAGACAGGGTGTATTGTTTTGAGCATCACTCTCAAGTCTCTCAAGTGTTATATAACCCCAGTAGGGTTTTCAGATCACAGTTTAGTCACAGCTGTACTCTTTATTAATTCTGTGAAGCACAGGAGTGCCTAATGGCATTTGAATACCTCCCTATTAGGTGATGCTCATTTCAAGAAGTGTTTTTGTTATTTTTGGGAGAGATGGAGATCTCAGAAGCATATTTTTTCCTCCCTTTAAAAGTGGTGGCAATTTTGTGTACAATACACTTTCAATGTCACCAGAAAGAGCATCCGGTCAATTAAACATTTGGAGAAGGAAATTGTAGAAATACAAAATATTGCAGAGTCTACAGGAGAACAAGGTCATATTAAGACACTTAAATTAAAAAATACATATTTGTCTGAACTGCTGGATATCAGAGCGCAAGGGGCATTGGTGAGATCAAGGTTTCAGAGTATCTCTGAAATGGATGTCCCATCTAGGTTCTTTATTGGTCTGGAAACAAAGAAAGGTCAGAGTAGAATAATGCACAGCCTTTGCTCTGCCTCTGGACAAGAACTCAAGAGCTCTCAGGAGATCCGGAAAAGGCCTGTAGAGTTTTATGCTGAGCTCTACACTTGTCAAAGGGTAGAAGCTCCAGAGGTGGAACAACAGTTTTATGAGGGTTTACCAAAAGTGTCTGTGGAAACTAATAAAGAGTTGGAGCTTCCATTGTCATTGGCAGAACTTTATGCTGCAATGAATGGGATGGAGAGTGGTAGAGCTCCTGGCATTGATGGGCTACCTGTTGACTTTTATAGGTCTTTTTGGGGAACAATTGGTGAAGATCTGCTGGAAGTACTCAGTGACAGTTTAGCTGGAGGGTTGCTGCCGCTGAGTTGCAGGAGAGCAGTCATCACATTGTTGCCAAAAAAGGGGGATTTACAAGAGGTCAAGAACTGGAGGCCTGTGGCTTTGCTTTGTACTGATTATAAAATTCTCTCCAAAGCACTTTCCAACAGGTTTAGAGAGGTGATGGAGCAGATTATACACACAGACCAGTCCTACTGTGTTCCCGGAAGGTCGATCTTAGATAATATTTCACTAATACTGGATTATTTGGACCTTTCTAAAGTTTTCGGCTTAAACTCTGGTCTTATTTCTATAGATCAGGAAAAGGCATTTGACCGGGTTGAACACCTATATCTTTGGCGCACAATGGAAGCATTTGGGTTCAGCTCTGGTTTCATTGCCATGATCACGATGCTGTATGGTGACATTGAGAGCGTATTGAAGATCAATGGTGGTTTGAGTGTGCCTTTTAAAGTGGGCAGAGGAATTAGACAGGGTTGCTCCCTTTCAGGGATGTTGTACTCAATGGCAATTGAACCTCTCTTACATGTTTTGAGGGGAAAACTGGGTGACACAGCACTAGAGAGGGGGATACCTGGTGTACAGCTTTCAGCATATGCTGATGATGTCCTAATAGTAGTTAACAGACAAGAAGAAGTAGAGATGCTGAGTTTAAGTGTTCAACTATTTGGAATTATATCGTCGGCCAGAATAAATTGGGGGTAAAGTTGTGCTTTACAGCTGGGAGAGTGGCCTGGGGGAATACCATCACTACCAGGAGGAGGGCTGGGGGAATACCAACACTACCAGGAGGAGGGCTGGGGGAATACCAACACTACCAGGAGGAGGGCTGGGGGAATACCATCACTACCAGGAGGTGGGCTGGGGGAATACCAACACTACCAGGAGGAGGGCTGGGGGAATAACAACACTACCAGGAGGAGGGCTGGGGGAATACCAACACTACCAGGAGGTGGGCTGGGGGAATACCAACACTACCAGGAGGAGGGCTGGGGGAATACCAACACTACCAGGAGGTGGGCTGGGGGAATACCAACACTACCAGGAGGAGGGCTGGGGGAATAACAACACTACCAGGAGGTGGGCTGGGGGAATAACAACACTACCAGGAGGTGGGCTGGGGGAATACCAACACTACCAGGAGGAGGGCTGGGGGAATACCAACACTACCAGGAGGAGGGCTGGGGGAATACCAACACTACCAGGAGGAGGGCTGGGGGAATACCAACACTACCAGGAGGAGGGCTGGGGGAATACCAACACTACCAGGAGGTGGGCTTGGGGAATAACAACACTACCAGGAGGTGGGCTGGGGGAATACCAACACTACCAGGAGGTGGGCTGGGGGAATACCAACACTACCAGGAGGTGGGCTGGGGGAATACCATCACTACCAGGAGGAGGGCTGGGGGAATAACAACACTACCAGGAGGAGGGCTGGGGGAATAACAACACTACCAGGAGGAGGGCTGGGGGAATAACAACACTACCAGGAGGTGGGCTGGGGGAATACCATCACTACCAGGAGGTGGGCTGGGGGAATACCATCACTACCAGGAGGTGGGCTGGGGGAATAACAACACTACCAGGAGGTGGGCTGGGGGAATACCAACACTACCAGGAGGTGGGCTGGGGGAATAACAACACTACCAGGAGGTGGGCTGGGGGAATACCAACACTACCAGGAGGCTCAAATGGAATAGAAGGGGGTTTAAATATCTAGGGGTGTTTTGGGGGATGATGAAGTAATGGGGAAAAACTGGGAAGGGGTTCTAGAAATGGTAGAGGGGAGATGAGGGAGATGGCGGTGGTTGATACCATGTATGTCATATAGGGGGAGAGCGTTGGTAGTCGTCAACCTGGTGGCTTCTGCTCTTTGGCACCGATTAGCAGTTTTGGAACCTCCTTCAGGACTGCTGGCCAAAATACAGGCTGTGGTAGTGGATTAGTCTGGGGAAGATACCACTGGGTGCCACAGAGTGTACTTTTTCTGCCTAAAGAAGAGGGAGGACAAGGGCTGATTCATCTGGCCAGTAGGACCGCTGCTTTCCGTCTTCAACACGTAACGAGGATACTATATGGAAAGGATGAGATTTGGAGGCCGGTGAAGGAAGCACTGCTGCAAAAGGTGGAAGGGCTGGGATTGGACAGAACACTGTTTTTAATGGATTTAAACACAGTTTCACTACAAGGAGTTTCACCATTTTACAGGGGGCTCTTCAGAGTGTGGAAGCTGATAGGCTTTTGTAATATTTCAACAACAGAATCGCTGCATTGGTTAATGAAAGAAACTCTAATCCATGGAGGTCGATTGGATGTCACAACTGAGGTGTCACCAAGTATGTCGCTGAGGTTGAAAAATGCTGGCATCATTACATTACAGGATCTGGTCCAGCTGACAGGCCCAACACTGGAGAAGACAGATCCAGTGGTAGAAAGACTGGGGGTGAAGTCTAAGAGAGCGGTTGGGCATTTGTTGGAGAAATCTTCTTTTGTCAACAGAAGATTGGGCACTACTCAACAGATGGACAGGGGGGGCCTCAAACATAATAACCCTTTCCAGTATTGGGTTTTGACCTCAGCACTCTAGGGGAGCAGACACCATCATCTCCTGCAGTGCGTGGGGATGAAATAGTAGAATTGAACACAGATACTGGAAAAGTGTTTTACAAACTTTGTGTGAAGGTCCTAAATAAAAAACTAATTGATAGAATTGATACTCCAAGGAGGGACAACCTTGGTGTCCAACCAGAGGTAAAGCCAGCATGGAGGCCCTGTACAAACCTCCCCTAACCAAGTGGGCGGGGGATCTGCAGTGGAGGCTGGTACATGGGATTATAGCAGTAAATGCTTTAGTGACTGTGATTAAACCATTGTGTTCAAGTCAATGTCCTTTTTTTTCACTGTTTTCTAGAATGTGACAGGCTTAAACCACTTTTTCTTGTTTTGGAATCCTTGTTCAGAAAAGTGGGGGAAGTTTTCAATTCTACTCTTTTTATTTTTGGTTATCTGTACTCCAGAAAGTTTAGATCAAAATGCCAACAGCTACATGTTCTGACAGGACGGGCTAAAATGGCCATATATTTGAGTAGGACACGTAAAATGTAAAATCGAGATGGACCCCTAGTGGAAGGACTTTTTAAAGCAATGATAAAAGCAAGAATCAAGCTGGATTATGGGTATTTTAGAGAAATGGACAATATACCAGCATGGTACATGGGGAGGTGGACTGTGTATGATGATGGGGGAGGAATTAAGTTTTGTTGATGTATTAAGTTAAGAAATATAATTCACCGTAGGATGTTGCCATGGTGACTGTGTTTGTCCTGATGATTGTGTTGTGTGTTATTGAATTGGTATAGTTGTTATAATCAACTGTTGAAAAAATAACTACAATAAAGATGTGTAAAAACTCAAACTCTCTCTCTCTCTCTCTCTCTCTCTCTCTTTCTCTCTATCTCTCTCTGTATCTCTCTCTGTCGCTCTCTCTCTCTCTCTCTCTGTCTCTATCTCTCTCTGTATCTCTCTCTGTCTCTCTCTCTCTCTCTCTCTCTCACTCTCTCTCTCTCTCTCAATTCAATTAAATTCTATTCACTTTATTGCCATGACACAACAATGTACAGCGCACAGCTGTCCATGTCTTCCCCCAAAAGGATTGACAACCTTTCTATTTCAGAGAGGTCCTCAAAGCCCCGGACTACTTGTTCAAATTTGGGTGTGTGACTCTCTCTGATAGTTTTATATTTTTGACATTTTGTCAGGAAATGCAGCTCTGTCTCTGGTTCTGCTGTGGTGCAGTGGTTGCACAGTCTTTCCTCTACAGGGAGCCAGGTTTTCCTGTGTCTACCCTTCTCAATAGCAAGGCTGTGCTCGCTGAGCCTGTACTTTGTCAAGGTTTTCCTGAGGTTTTGATCAGTCACCATGGTCAGATAGTTTGCCATGGTGTACTGTCGATTTAGGGCCAAATAGCACTGCATTTTGCTTTGTGCTTGTGTTTGTGTTTTCCAATAGGTCATGTAGTTTTGTTTTAGATGTTTTGTAATTTGGTTAATTCTGATTGATTGGATGTTCTGGTCCTGAGGATTCAGTGTGTTAGTGGAACAAGTTTGTGAACTCAGCCCCCGGACCAGTTGGATGAAGGGACTCTTATCTTTGCTCAACTCTTGGTATTGTAGGGCTTGGTAATGATATGAGAGGGGGTCACTGTGTTTTAGGTGTTTCCAAAACTGAATTGCTCTTTTTTGAGTTTTTAATATTAGTGGATATCGGCCTAATTCTGCCCTGCATGCATTGTTAGTAGTTTTCCTCTGGACATGTAGGAGAATCTTACAAAGTTCTGCGTGCAAGGTCTCAATAGGATGTTTGTCCCAGTGGGTAAAATCTTGTTTTGTAAGTGGACCCCACACCTCGCTGCCATAGAGTGCGATTGGTTCAATCACACATTTAATTAGTTTTTGACAAATTGTAATAGGTATTTCAATTTTGATTAGTTTTTTAATGGCGTAGAATGCCCTGCGTGCTTTGTCTCTCAGTTCATTCACTGTATTATTTAGGTGTCCAGTCCAACTTATTTTTAAACCTAAATAGTTGTATTGTGTGCAATACTCTATATGTTTTGCACCAATTGAGAACTTTGGTTTTATTCCCTGGGATCTGGAATTTGTCTGGAAAATCATTATTTTGGTATTTTTGGGGTTTACTGTCAGGGCCCAGGTCTGACAGTACTGCTCTAGCAGGTCCAAGCTCTGCTGTAGACCATGTGCTGTGGGTGAAAGCAGGCACAGGTCATCTGCAAAGAGCAGGCATCTAACTTCCGAATTATGGAGACTAACACCAGGGGCTGAGGACTTTTCTAGAATATTGGCCAATTCATTGATGTAAATGTTAAATAGCACAGGGCTGAGATTACAACCCTGGCGGAGGCCCCGCCCTTGGTTAAATGATTCAGTTTGTTTCTTGCCAATTTTTATGCTACACATGTTGCCTGTATACATTGATTTTATAATGTCATATGTTTTACCCCCTACACCACTTTCAATGACTTTGTCTGTCTCTGTCTCTGTCTCTGTCTGTCTGTCTCTCTCTCTCTCTGTCTCTCTGTCACATGCAAATGAACATGTGCATGCACACACACACACACCCACACACACACACACCATGTATTAGTTAGACTGGTAGGCAGGCAGGCAGGCAGGCAGGCAGGCAGGCAGGCAGGCAGGCAGGCAGGCAGGCAGGCAGGCAGGCAGGCAGGTAGGCAGGCAGGAAGGTAAGTAGTTGTTTACTGACGTGCTGCATGTTGACCTGGTCCTGCTGTCTGTCCTGGTCGTGGCTGTGTGTCTGTCTGCTAAAGAAGGCCAAGGCAGACAGCCTGTGGTTCAACAGACAGATAATCACCACCACTATCACTGTCATCACCACCATTATGATTACTATCTGAACAAACTCCAGTTCAGCTGAAACAGAGAGAGAAACACAGAAAGAGAGAAAGAGAGAGGTTTAATATACATGTCAAATGCAGTGATATTCCAGTGCAGTATATAGAGTATAGTGTAGAATGTAGATGATAGAGGATCTAGTAAGGTGTTGTTATGCATACGACCACCAGAGGGCAGCAGAGATATGTTCACTAGACTCAGTTTGGGTTGCTATGTAATGTCATTGGCTGATCCACAAGGGTGTGTGGACATGTTAGTCTGAATATCTCATGTCAACATGTTACCATACTATGAGGTAGGGGTGCTGTCATATCAAATTGTGCACCGCCCTATGGGACTCCCAGTCACGGCAGGTTGTGATACAGGCTGGATGTAGTGACTCCTCTTGCACTTAGATGCAGTGTCTTAGACCACTGAACCAGGTTGTCTGTAGTGACTCCTCCAGCACTGAGATGCAGTGTCTTAGACCACTGAACCAGGTTGTCTGTAGTGACTCCTCTAGCACTGAGATGTAGTGTCTTAGACCACTGAACCAGGGTGTCTGTAGTGACTCCTCTAGCACTGAGATGCAGTGTCTTAGACCACTAAACCAGGTTGACTGTAATGACTCCTCTAGTACTGAGATGCAGTGTCTTAGACCACTGAACCAGGTTGTCTGTAGTGACTCCTCTAGTACTGAGATGCAGTGTCTTAGACCACTGAACCAGGTTGACTGTAATGACTCCTCTAGTACTGAGATGCAGTGTCTTAGACCACTGAACCAGGTTGTCTGTAGTGACTCCTCTAGCACTGAGATGCAGTGTCTTAGACCACTGAACCACTGGGGAGCCCATTCTACAAGCCTCTCGTTCACCATAGGGGCATTAGTGAGCATAGTGACAGGGTTAGGGTCAACATCCATAGTGACAGGGTTAGGGTCAACATCCATAGTGACAGGGTTAGGGTCAACATCAATAGTGACAGGGTTAGGGTCAACATCCATAGTGACAGGGTTAGGGTCAACATCAATAGTGACAGGGTTAGGGTCAACATCAATAGTGACAGGGTTAGGGTCAACATCCATAGTGACAGGATTAGATAGTGACAGGGTTAGGGTCAACATCAATAGTGACAGGGTTAGGGTCAACATCAATAGTGACAGGGTTAGGGTCAACATCAATAGTGACATACTCAGCGGTAGTAGTCGTGGACTATACTCAGCCTTCTCTCAGGGTAGTAAGTTGGTGGTTGTTGATATCCCTCTATTGGTGTAGGGGCTGTGCTTGGCAGAGTGGTGAGGTTATATCCTGCCTGGTTTGGCCCTGTCCGGGGGTATTGTCTGGGTATTGTCGGAGGGGGCCACAGTGTCTCCTGACCCCCCCTGTCTCAGCCTCCAGTACCTATGCTGCAATAGTCTATGTGCCGTGGTGCTAGGGTCAGTTTGTTAAATCTGATGTTATTATCCGGTGTCTTGTGTGAATTTAAGTATGCTCCCTCTAATTCTCTCTCTCTCCCACTCTACCTCCTCTCCCGGAGGACCTGAGCCTACCCGGAGGACCATGCTTCAGGACCACCTGCCCTGATGACTCCTAGCTGTCCCCAGTCCACCTGGTCGTGCTGCTGCACCGGTTTCAACTCTTCTGCCTGCGATTATGGAACCCTGACCTGTTCATTGGACGTGCCACCCTGTCCCAGACCTGCTGTTTTCATCTCTCTCTCGCTCTACCGGACCTGCGCTCTATTGCACTGAAAAACCAAGTGACATTCCCTCCTGATGTATTTACCTGTTGCAACCTCCACAACTACTTGTATTATTATTTGACCCTGATGGTCATCTATGAACATTTGAACATCTTGGAGAAAGAACTGGCCTTAATGGCCATAAATTGTTATAATCTCCACCCGGCACAGCCAGAAGAGGACTGGCCACCCCTCAGAGCCTGGTTCCTATCTAGGTTTCTAATCTCCACCCGGCACAGCCAGAAGAGGACTGGCCACCCCTCAGAGCCTGGTTCCTATCTAGGTTTCTAATCTCCACCCGGCACAGCCAGAAGAGGACTGGCCACCCCTCAGAGCCTGGTTCCTATCTAGGTTTCTAATCTCCACCCGACACAGCCAGAAGAGGACTGGCCACCCCTCAGAGCCTGGTTCCTCTCTAGGTTTCTTCCTAGGTTTTGCCTTTCTAGGGAGTTTTTCCTAGCCACCGTGCTTCTACATCTGCATTGCTTGCTGTTTGGGGTTTTAGGCCGGGTTTCTGTATAGCACTTTGTGACATTTGCTGATGTAAAAAGGGCTTTATAAATACATTTGATTTGATTTGAATTGACACCTCATTGTTCACATCACTAAGGACTTAACATAGTCCACACACACATCAGTGTCCACATTACTAAGGACTTAACATGGTCCACACACACATCAGTGTCCACATTACTAAGGACTTAACATGGTCCACACACACATCATTGTCCACATCACTAAGAACTTAACATGGTCCAAAAACACATACCTCATTGTCCACATCACTAAGGACTTAACATGGTCCACACACACTAACAAAGTCGTGAAGACGGCACGGCAGCGCCTCTTCCCCCTCAGCAGGCTGAAAATATAAAATGGGACCTCAGATCCTCAAAAAGTTCTACAGTTGCACCATTGAGAGAATCTTGACTGGCTGCATCACCACTTGGCATCTGACCGCAAGGCACTACAGATGGTAGTGTGTATGGCCCAGTACATCACTGGGGCCGAGCTCCCTGCCATCAAGAATCTCTATACCAGGTGGTGTCAGAGGAAGGCCCTAAATATTGTAAAATAATCCAGCCACCCAAGCCATAGACTGCCTAGTTAATAAAGGTTAAATAAAAAGAAATAGATATATATTTTTAAATCCCTACCTACAGTATATGTACATATCAATTACCTCATACCCCTGGACATCAACTCAGTACTGGTACCCTGTGTACATAGTCAACTTAATACTTAGTACCCCTGGACATCAACTCAGTACTGGTACCCTGTGTACATAGTCAACTTAATACTTAGTACCCCTGGACATCAACTCAGTACTGGTACCCTGTGTATATAGTCAACTTAATACTTAGTACCCCTGGACATCAACTCAGTACTGGTACCCTGTGTATATAGTCAACTTAATACTTAGTACCCCTGGACATCAACTCAGTACTGGTACCCTGTGTATATAGTCAACTTAATACTTAGTACCCCTGGACATCAACTCAGTACTGGTACCCTGTGTATATAGTCAACTTAATACTTAGTACCCCTGGACATCGCCTCAGTACTGGTACCCTGTGTATATAGTCAACTTAATACTTAATACCCCTGGACATCGCCTCGGTACTGGTACCCTGTGTATATAACCAAGTTATTACCTCGTACCCCTGCACTTTGACTCCGTACTGATACCCCATGTACAGTGCATTCAGAAAGTATTCAGACCCCTTGACTTTTTCCCAAAATAATGTTACAGTCTTATTCTAAAATGTATTAAATATTTTTTTTACTACTCAATCTACACACAATTATTTGTGAAAATGTGTAAAAAGAAAATGTACGGAAATATCATATTTACATAAGTATTCAGACCCTTTACTCAGTACTTTATTAAGTATTCAGACCCTTTACTCAGTACTTTATTAAGTATTCAGACCCTTTACTCAGTACTTTATTAAGTATTAAGACCCTTTACTCAGTACTTTATTAAGTATTCAGACCCTTTACTCAGTACTTTATTAAGTATTCAGACCCTTTACTCAGTACTTTATTAAGTATTCAGACCCTTTACTCAGTACTTTGTTGAAGCACCATTGGCAGTGATTACAGCCTTGAGTCTTCTTGGGTTTGACGCTACAAGCTTGGCACACCTGTATTTGGGGAGTTTCTTCCATTCTTCTCTGCAGATCCTCTCAAGCTCTGTCAGGTTGGATGGGGAGCGTCGCTGCACAGCTATTTTCAGGTCTCTCCAGAGATGTTCAATCAGGTTCAAGTCCAGACTCTGGCTGGGCCACTCAAGGACATTCACAGACTTGTCCCAAAGCCACTCATGCGTTGTCATGGCTGTGTGCTTAAGGTAATTGTCCTGTTGGAAGGTGAACCTTCGCCCCAGTCTGAGGTCCTGAGCGCTCTGGAACAGTTTTTCATCAAGGATGGGCGTCCAGCTTTTTTTATTTGTTTTGTAAGACAACTCATAATGGAGTAAACATTTTCCCAACATAAGAGGTTGATCTATAATCAATGTAAGGACATTTCACAGTCTCCAATAGTCAGCTGGGACAAGAGTCTCTTCTACACCTCATTTACATTTGACATATTTGTCCCAAATATGGGCTCCACTAACACACTCCAGGCAGGGTCCAGGTGAGAGAACATTAGTTCACATGCTCATTATTGCAAGGCCTTTCAGACAGCCCTAACCCACAACCCTTAAGCAAAATGGTCTGCTCTGCACTGCACCTGGGGAAGGGGTGAACCCATCGCCTGCCTCTGCTGTGAATTACTGTCTCTGTCTGACAATAGCACACATTCCACCCCTATAAGAGGATGTAGGCTACGCTACAGGTGACAGAGAAATAGCATTTACAGTCTGAGTCGTTAGCTGTAGCCTGCCTAGCCCCTACTGTATGTAGGCCTACGTCTAGCGAACATTGACACATTGTTGATAGTGGAAGAAGGCCAAGTTAGCAGAGACTGCAGGAGTTTTGGCGAATGTCTGCTCAGACCCTCTAGAGCTGCAGACCTAATTTGACATGGACGCATAGGTTCGAGTTAGGTTTTACTGAGAAACAGGTAGAAATGTGGAAATTTGTACCCAACATAACAATAGACAATATCATTATTAACTTAATTAATATCAAAATAATACAATCGAAGTCCAGAATCATTGTGACCTCAATTATTAAATAATATCCTAATTCAATGCACCACACGTCACGGCTGCGTTTTCTAAAACTCCGATGGACAGAATGATCGAAAATAGCCACCAACCACCCAGAGAATAAATACAACACCGTTTATCTAAAACACACGAAATTCAATAAAAAGCTATAAAAAGCTATATTTCGCTTACGCTTGGTCGAGACACTACTGTCACAATGTAATGGTTACATGTTAAACCAATTGTCCTGTCGCTCTTTCGATCGCGCGTTGTAACAATAAATGCGCATATCGGTTTAATTTAAAACAGCAAAGTAGTGTAATAAATGCGTAGTTACTTACATATATCCATCCCCTGTGACTGGGATCCAGTGCAGTTGCAGGAGCAAATGACATTGGAGTTGATGGAGCTGCCCGGTACCGTTATGTTTTGCATGGGGCTCGGGAGTAGCGGGACGCCGGGGCAGAGCCGACGGAAGTGGCCCTACACAGGGCTGACAACTTGTACAGAAGCTCCCGCTGTCAGAGTCGGCCTCTACGGTTCCACATTTCTCACATCATTCCAACCTAGTCACGATGTTGCGATGTTACCTATGGTGAATTGACACCCCACAACTTGACATGTTTTTCTAGCGCCCCTCTCGCATCCATTCAAAAGATTGGCTGTGTTACATGCTCCTGATGTGGGCAGGCTTACACACCACCCCTCCTCCCTCCACTTTCCAAAAGGGGAGCGGTTCCAGACGGGCTGCCAGACATGTGGGGGGGTGTTAGGGGGGTAGAGGTTGGAAAGGAAGCTAGACTGCCTTTGTCCCCAACCAAGGAGGGCCTTCAGCAGCACCTAGATCTTCTGCACAACTGGGCCCTGACAGTAAATCTCAGTAAGTCAAAAATAATGGTGTTCCAAAAAAGGTCCAGTTGCCAGGACCACAAATACAAATTCCATCTAGACACTGTTGCCCTAGAGCCACAAAAAACTATACATACCTAAACATCAGCACCACAGGTAACTTCCACAAAGCTGTGAACGATCTGAGAGACAAGGCAAGAAGGGCCTTCTATGCCATCAAAAGGAACATAACATTCGACCTACCAATTAGGATCTGGCTAAAAATACTTGAATCAGTTATAGAACCTATTATTGTTGGGGGTCCAGAGAGTACCTGACCACTGTGACTGACCCAAACTATGTACAGACTCAGTGAGCATAGCCTTGCTATTGAGAAAGGCCGCCGTAGGCAGACCTGGCTCTCAAGAGGAAGACATGCTATGTGCACACTGCCCACAAAATGAGGTGGAAACTGAGCTGCACTTCCTAACTTCCTGCCAAATGTATGACCACATTAGAGACACATATTTCCCTCAGATTACACAGATCCACAAAGAATTAGAAAACAAACCTAATTTGGATAAACTCCCATATCTACTGGGTGAAATACCACAGTGTTCATCACAGCAGCAAGATGTGTGACCTGTTGTCACAAGGAAAGGTCAACCAGTGAAGAACAAACACCATGTAAAAAAAATAAAAATACAACCCATATATTTATGTTGATTTATTTTCCCTTTTGTACTTTAACTATTTGCACATTGTTACATTGTTAATACTGTATATATACATAATATGACATTTGAGATGTCTTTATTCTTTTGGAACTTCTGAGTGTAATGTTTACTGTACATTTTGTATTGTTTATTTCAATTTTGTTTTATCTATTTCACTTGCTTTGGAAAATGAAACATGTTTCCCATGTCAATAAAGCCACTTAAATTGAAATTGAATTGAGAAAGAGTGAGGGGAGAGGGGCTAGTCTAGTCAGTGGGAGTGGTGAGAGAGAGAGACAGAGAGTGAGGGGAGAGGGGCTGGTCTAGTCAGTGGGAGTGGTGAGAGAGAGAGACAGAGAGTGAGGGGAGAGGGGCTGGTCTAGTCAGTGGGAGTGATGAGAGAGAGAGAGAGACAGAGAGTGAGGGGAGAGGGGCTGGTCTAGTCAGTGGGAGTGGTGAGAGAGAGAGACAGAGAGTGAGGGGAGAGGGGCTGGTCTAGTCAGTGGGAGTGATGAGAGAGAGAGAGAGACAGAGAGTGAGGGGAGAGGGGCTGGTCTAGTCAGTGGGAGTGATGAGAGAGATAGAGACAGAGAGTGAGGGGAGAGGGGCTGGTCTAGTCAGTGGGAGTGATGAGAGAGAGAGACAGAGAGTGAGGGGAGAGGGGCTGGTCTAGTCAGTGGGAGTGATGAGAGAGAGAGACAGAGAGTGAGGGGAGAGGGGCTGGTCTAGTCAGTGGGAGTGGTGAGAGAGAGAGACAGAGAGTGAGGGGAGAGGGGCTGGTCTAGTCAGTGGGAGTGATGAGAGAGAGAGACAGAGAGTGAGGGGAGAGAAGGTAGGTTATAGTGAACAACATGTATAGACTACAGTAGCCTGGGAGTCCAGCTGTCTCTGTTCTCTCCTGCCAGCCTGGGAGTCCAGCTGTCTCTGTTCTCTCCTGCCAGCCTGGGAGTCCAGCTGTCTCTGTTCTCTCCTGCCAGCCTGGGAGTCCAGCTGTCTCTGTTCTCTCCTGCCAGCCTGGGAGTCCAGCTGTCTCTGTTCTCTCCTGCCAGCCTGGGAGTCCAGCTGTCTCTGTTCTCTCCTGCCAGCCTGGGAGTCCAGCTGTCTCTGTTCTCTCCTGCCAGCCTGGGAGTCCAGCTGTCTCTGTTCTCTCCTGCCAGCCTGGGAGTCCAGCTGTCTCTGTTCTCTCCTGCCAGCCTGGGAGTCCAGCTGTCTCTGTTCTCTCCTGCCAGCCTGCGAGTCCAGCTGTCTCTGTTCTCTCCTGCCAGCCTGCGAGTACAGCTGTCTCTGTTCTCTCCTGCCAGCCTGGGAGTCCAGCTGTCTCTGTTCTCTCCTGCCAGCCTGGGAGTCCAGCTGTCTCTGTTCTCTCCTGCCAGCCTGGGAGTACAGCTGTCTCTGTTCTCTCCTGCCAGCCTGGGAGTCCAGCTGTCTCTGTTCTCTCCTGCCAGCCTGCGAGTACAGCTGTCTCTGTTCTCTCCTGCCAGCCTGGGAGTCCAGCTGTCTCTGTTCTCTCCTGCCAGCCTGCGAGTACAGCTGTCTCTGTTCTCTCCTGCCAGCCTGGGAGTCCAGCTGTCTCTGTTCTCTCCTGCCAGCCTGGGAGTCCAGCTGTCTCTGTTCTCTCCTGCCAGCCTGGGAGTCCAGCTGTCTCTGTTCTCTCCTGCCAGCCTGGGAGTCCAGCTGTCTCTGTTCTCTCCTGCCAGCCTGGGAGTCCAGCTGTCTCTGTTCTCTCCTGCCAGCCTGGGAGTCCAGCTGTCTCTGTTCTCTCCTGCCAGCCTGCGAGTACAGCTGTCTCTGTTCTCTCCTGCCAGCCTGGGAGTCCAGCTGTCTCTGTTCTCTCCTGCCAGCCTGGGAGTCCAGCTGTCTCTGTTCTCTCCTGCCAGCCTGGGAGTCCAGCTGTCTCTGTTCTCTCCTGCCAGCCTGGGAGTCCAGCTGTCATACACCGACCTCTGCACATAGTGCTTTGGAGTAGGCCTCAAAGACACTAAAGAGCAATATTAGTATTGACACAATACTCATGTTAGGCCACTAAACATACAAAATACAACTATTAATCTATCCCTCTCAAGAACATTTGAAGATTTCTTCAAATGCAATGTGCAAACCTCACCAGAGAGAGGCAGTGTTGATTCAGTCAGTGATTAATTTGCCACAGAGTCATGCGTCAAATATGTTGGCTAGGCGAAAACTTAGATAGGAATGAGAAGATGGCGGGTACTTCCAAATGATTGTCGGACTTGGAGATGGAGTTAGTGGAACCCATGGAGGTCGGAGGAAAATGGAACACATTAAGAGTAAATATGGAGTGCTGCAGAAGGAAATTGAACATGATGAGAGTGAGTATGAATTAACAGCGGTGGCAGGTGCAGTGAAGACCTCTGAGTTTTAGCCTAGTTCTAATGGTGATTAATATATTTTTGTGTCCAGTGTGAGAGATATAGTCAGTGGGAGCGGTGAGAGAGAGAGACTACTACTACAGAATAGCAGGCTGATGCACCGCCAGTACAGTAGGTGGCGCCAGGCACGTTTGACCGCCATAATACCAAAGAAGAAGAAGAAGAAGAAGAATCTCGCGAGGCTAACAGCGCTGCTGTGTGTCACATTTCCGTGAAGCCTTCGAGCAGCGTTGCCATCCACACCTTTTTGCCAAGACTGAGGTAATGTATAGTATCTTGCTAGCAGCTACATTTATTAGACTATTCTTATATATTTACGATAATCTAGCATTAGTATACCTTATTGTATGTAACGGTATGCCTTTATCACGTACAAACTTGAACGTTGCTAGCTAGACAGTCTGCCATATGGTCAGCTTGAAGCTAACATGTTTGCTAACAACAGAGCTAGCGCTAATTATTTAGTTAGCATACGATCAACCGCCGTTCAGTCAAATATAACGTTACTGATAACTAACGTTCTCTCACAGTGGTTTAGTGAATCGTCACAGTGCGGTATATTTGGGGAATCACCCATATCTAGTTAAAGAACTAGCTACCTATATGTTTATCGGTTTGCTAGCTAGCTAACTAACGTTAACTAGCCAATTTAGTTGTCTGGTTATGTCCGAACTAGCTCTAGTCCATCGCGCGACGACAGAGTTGCCTCTGCGCTTTTAAAATGTGTTTAATGACTGGATATTCAATATACTTTAGTGACTGACCAAAGTGCAGATGTTACTTGAACGTTGTTTTCACTGTGTGTGAAGGGTGTCGTTTCTCCAACACGCGAAACTGACGGATTAGCGTTGATAATATCGTCCCTACGACTAGTTGTCGTCTGCCAATGGACCAGAGCTATCGAACACATAGCTACCTAGCCTTAGCCTGCAGGCTAACTAGTTCTAGTGGCATTCATGTACTATATCCTCGTGGATCAGACCGTAACCTAACTAGTTCTAGTGGCATTCATGTACTATATCCTCGTGGATCAGACCGTAACCTAACTAGTTCTAGTGGCATTCATGTACTATATCCTCGTGGATCAGACCGTAACCTAACTAGTTCTAGTGGCATTCATGTACTATATCCTCGTGGATCAGACTGTAACCTAACTAGTTCTAGTGGCATTCATGTACTATATCCTCGTGGATCAGACCGTAACCTAACTAGTTCTAGTGGCATTCATGTACTATATCCTCGTGGATCAGACCGTAACCTAACTAGTTCTAGTGGCATTCATGTACTATATCCTCGTGGATCAGACCGTAACCTAACTAGTTCTAGTGGCATTCATGTACTATATCCTCGTGGATCAGACCGTAACCTAACTAGTTCTAGTGGCATTCATGTACTATATCCTCGTGGATCAGACTGTAACCTAACTAGTTCTAGTGGCATTCATGTACAATATCCTCGTGGATCAGACCGTAACCTAACTAGTTCTAGTGGCATTCATGTACTATATCCTCGTGGATCAGACCGTAACCTAACTAGTTCTAGTGGCATTCATGTACTATATCCTCGTGGATCAGACCGTAACCTAACTAGTTCTAGTGGCATTCATGTACTATATCCTCGTGGATCAGACCGTAACCTAACTAGTTCTAGTGGCATTCATGTACTATATCCTCGTGGATCAGACCGTAACCTAACTAGTTCTAGTGGCATTCATGTACAATATCCTCGTGGATCAGACCGTAACCTAACTAGTTCTAGTGGCATTCATGTACTATATCCTCGTGGATCAGACCGTAACCTAACTAGTTCTAGTGGCATTCATGTACTATATCCTCGTGGATCAGACCGTAACCTAACTAGTTCTAGTGGCATTCATGTACTATATCCTCGTGGATCAGACCGTAACCTAACTAGTTCTAGTGGCATTCATGTACTATATCCTCGTGGATCAGACCGTAACCTAACTAGTTCTAGTGGCATTCATGTACAATATCCTCGTGGATCAGACCGTAACCTAACTAGTTCTAGTGGCATTCATGTACTATATCCTCGTGGATCAGACCGTAACCTAACTAGTTCTAGTGGCATTCATGTACTATATCCTCGTGGATCAGACCGTAACCTAACTAGTTCTAGTGGCATTCATGTACAATATCCTCGTGGATCAGACCGTAACCTAACTAGTTCTAGTGGCATTCATGTACTATATCCTCGTGGATCAGACCGTAACCTAACTAGTTCTAGTGGCATTCATGTACTATATCCTCGTGGATCAGACCGTAACCTAACTAGTTCTAGTGGCATTCATGTACTATATCCTCGTGGATCAGACCGTAACCTAACTAGTTCTAGTGGCATTCATGTACTATATCCTCGTGGATCAGACCGTAACCTAACTAGTTCTAGTGGCATTCATGTACTATATCCTCGTGGATCAGACCGTAACCTAACTAGTTCTAGTGGCATTCATGTACTATATCCTCGTGGATCAGACCGTAACCTAACTAGTTCTAGTGGCATTCATGTACTATATCCTCGTGGATCAGACCGTAACCTAACTAGTTCTAGTGGCATTCATGTACTATATCCTCGTGGATCAGACCGTAACCTAACTAGTTCTAGTGGCATTCATGTACTATATCCTCGTGGATCAGACCGTAACCTAACTAGTTCTAGTGGCATTCATGTACAATATCCTCGTGGATCAGACCGTAACCTAACTAGTTCTAGTGGCATTCATGTACTATATCCTCGTGGATCAGACCGTAACCTAACTAGTTCTAGTGGCATTCATGTACAATATCCTCGTGGATCAGACCGTAACCTAACTAGTTCTAGTGGCATTCATGTACTATATCCTCGTGGATCAGACCGTAACCTAACTAGTTCTAGTGGCATTCATGTACTATATCCTCGTGGATCAGACCGTAACCTAACTAGTTCTAGTGGCATTCATGTACTATATCCTCGTGGATCAGACCGTAACCTAACTAGTTCTAGTGGCATTCATGTACTATATCCTCGTGGATCAGACCGTAACCTAACTAGTTCTAGTGGCATTCATGTACTATATCCTCGTGGATCAGACCGTAACCTAACTAGTTCTAGTGGCATTCATGTAAACTAGTTCTAGTGGTTCCATAAATAAATCATATTATGCAAATGAGTCACTCAATTTGCATAAGGCAGTCCTTAATACATCATAAGTCATTTAAATCCAGTAATGTAAGGTAGGGTGGCCATATTATTAAGAACGCTTCATGTTTTATACAGAAGATTTTGAAACAATTTATGAAACTTATTTATATATTTTTTTAACTAGGCAAGTCGATTAAGAATAAATTCCTATTTACAATGACGGCCTACACCGACCAAACTCGGACAACGCTGGGCCAATTGTGCGCCGCCCTATGGGACTCCCAGTCACAGCCGGTTGTGATACAGGCTGGATTCGAACCAGGTTGTCTGTAGTGACTCCTCTAGCACTGAGATGCAGTGTCTTAGACCACTGAACCAGGTTGTCTGTAGTGACTCCTCTAACACTGAGATGCAGTGTCTTAGACCACTGAACCAGGTTGTCTGTAGTGACTCCTCTAACACTGAGATGTAGTGTCTTAGACCACTGAACCAGGTTGTCTGTAGTGACTCCTCTAGCACTGAGATGCAGTGTCTTAGACCACTGAACCAGGTTGTCTGTAGTGACTCCTCTAGTACTGAGATGCAGTGTCTTAGACCACTGAACCAGGTTGTCTGTAGTGACTCCTCTAGTACTGAGATGCAGTGTCTTAGACCACTGAACCAGGTTGTCTGTAGTGACTCCTCTAGCACTGAGATGCAGTGTCTTAGACCACTGAACCAGGTTGTCTGTAGTGACTCTAACACTGAGATGCAGTGTCTTAGACCACTGAACCAGGTTGTCTGTAGTGACTCCTCTAGCACTGAGATGCAGTGTCTTAGACCACTGAACCAGGTTGTCTGTAGTGACTCCTCTAACACTGAGATGTAGTGTCTTAGACCACTGAACCAGGTTGTCTGTAGTGACTCCTCTAACACTGAGATGTAGTGTCTTAGACCACTGAACCAGGTTGTCTGTAGTGACTCCTCTAGCACTGAGATGCAGTGTCTTAGACCACTGAACCAGGTTGTCTGTAGTGACTCCTCTAGCACTGAGATGCAGTGTCTTAGACCACTGAACCAGGTTGTCTGTAGTGACTCCTCTAGCACTGAGATGCAGTGTCTTAGACCACTGAACCAGGTTGTCTGTAGTGACTCCTCTAGCACTGAGATGCAGTGTCTTAGACCACTGAACCAGGTTGTCTGTAGTGACTCCTCTAGCACTGAGATGCAGTGTCTTAGACCACTGAACCAGGTTGTCTGTAGTGACTCCTCTAGTACTGAGATGCAGTGTCTTAGACCACTGAACCAGGTTGTCTGTAGTGACTCCTCTAGTACTGAGATGCAGTGTCTTAGACCACTGAACCAGGTTGTCTGTAGTGACTCCTCTAGCACTGAGATGCAGTGTCTTAGACCACTGAACCAGGTTGTCTGTAGTGACTCCTCTAGCACTGAGATGCAGTGTCTTAGACCACTGAACCAGGTTGTCTGTAGTGACTCCTCTAGCACTGAGATGCAGTGTCTTAGACCACTGAACCAGGTTGTCTGTAGTGACTCCTCTAGCACTGAGATGCAGTGTCTTAGACCACTGAACCAGGTTGTCTGTAGTGACTCCTCTAGCACTGAGATGCAGTGTCTTAGACCACTGAACCAGGTTGTCTGTAGTGACTCCTCTAGTACTGAGATGCAGTGTCTTAGACCACTGAACCAGGTTGTCTGTAGTGACTCCTCTAGTACTGAGATGCAGTGTCTTAGACCACTGAACCAGGTTGTCTGTAGTGACTCCTCTAGCACTGAGATGCAGTGTCTTAGACCACTGAACCAGGTTGTCTGTAGTGACTCCTCTAGTACTGAGATGCAGTGTCTTAGACCACTGAACCAGGTTGTCTGTAGTGACTCCTCTAGCACTGAGATGCAGTGTCTTAGACCACTGAACCAGGTTGTCTGTAGTGACTCCTCTAGCACTGAGATGCAGTGTCTTAGACCACTGAACCAGGTTGTCTGTAGTGACTCCTCTAGCACTGAGATGCAGTGTCTTAGACCACTGAACCAGGTTGTCTGTAGTGACTCCTCTAGCACTGAGATGCAGTGTCTTAGACCACTGAACCAGGTTGTCTGTAGTGACTCCTCTAGCACTGAGATGCAGTGTCTTAGACCACTGAACCAGGTTGTCTGTGGTGACTCCTCTAGCACTGAGATGCAGTGTCTTAGACCACTGCGCCACTTGGGAGCAACATACTACTTTATGCAAATTAGACACTTAATACACACAACACACTCACGCAGCACCCCCACCAACACACTCACGCAGCACCCCCACAACACACTCACGCAGCACCCCCACCAACACACTCACGCAGCACCCCCACAACACACTCACGCAGCAATTTGAAACAATTTATGAAATTAGAATACAACTTTTACTACTTCAGGGATTATCAACTAGATTCGGCTGCAGGATGTTTTTTTTTGAGTTTATAGTCGGGGTGCTGGAACATAATTACAAGTAATTTGTAATCTGAAAATTCATCGCAAGAAGCCCAAACAGATATAATAATTCACAAACAATCACTTCAAACCTTGCATAAATGTGTATACACTATATGTCTCCCTGTGTGGGAATACTTCGGAACATGTCCAACAATGAAAATTATAAATAATAAAACATTTATTTTAAATTGCTCAGAAAACTTGGGGGGCCAAGTTTAAACACCCAAATCAAATTGTATTGGTCACATACACGTGTTTAGCAGATGCTATTGCAGGTGTAGCGAAATGCTTGTGTTTCTAGCTCCGACAGTGCAGTATTATCTACCCAATACACACATCTGAGTAAGGAATGGAATTAAGAATATATACACTTGAAATCGGAAGTTTACATACAATTAGGTTGAAGTCATTAAAACTCATTTTTCAACCACTCCACAGATTTCATGTTAACAAACTATAGTTTTGGCAAGTCTGTTAGGACATCTACTTTGTGCATGACACAAGTAATTCTTCCAATTGCTTACAGACAGATTATTTCACTTATAATTCACTATATCACAATTCCAGTGGCTCAGAAGTTTACATACACAGTTGACTGGGCCTTTAAACAGCTTGGAAAATTCCAGAAAATGATGTCATGGCTGTAGGTAGGTAGGTAGGTAGGTAGATAGGTAGGTACTTTATTGATCCCCCGGGGGGGAATTTCATTGTCAAGCAGCTACAACAAAACACAGGGCAGGTGCAAAATGCCACAACGAAATACACAAAAGACAGATACACGGTACATGATACATAGAGCGGCAGTATGAACAAGTATAAAAATACAGGATATCTGGAGTGCAAAACAATCTATAAAAAGACATAGCATAGTATGGGTGGTTGGCTGAATATGTACACTATACATTGGTGGATGTTGGATGGTTAACTATACTATACAGGTCGATGGCAGAGAAATACTTCATTAGCTAAAAATGCGTATGATATGAGCGAGGGTAATAATAGTTTACTTAATAGACAGACTGCCATCAGGGCCTGCCGCTTTCCACTGATGTAGTCTCTCCAGCTCTCTCTTCACTTGGTTGGTGGTGAAAGCCAGCCCAGGTGGGGGGAAGGGGGGTGTTGAGGATCAGTCCAGGGGGGGCAGGGGCGGAGGTGGGGTCACTGATTGTCTCAGCAGAGGTGCTGTGAGCAAAGTGGGGGTGGGACAGCCGTGAGGGTGTGTGGCCTGGGGAGCTGGAGGGGAGGTGGACAGGGCCAGTATCAAACCTGTTAAAAAATTGGTTCAACTCATTGGCTCTGTCCTGGGTCCCCTCCGTCTGCCCACTGTTTGACTTTTTGAAGCCAGTGATATTTCTCATACCCTTCCACACCTCTCTCACCTGGCTCTGCCTCAGCTTGTCCTCCATCTTCTCCTTATACACTCTCTTCCCCTCAGCAAGCCGCAACTTCAGCTCCCTCTGGACGCATTTCAATTTGTCCTTGTCCCTCTCCTTGAAGGCCCTCTTCTTCTCATTCAGCAGGGCCTTCAGGTCGCTGGTGACCCAGGGTTTATTGTTTGGGAAACAGCGTACCTTCCTGGTGGGTACAGTGTTGTCTACACAAAAATTAATATAGTCTGTTATGCAGTCAGTGAGTCCATCGATGTCCTCCCCATGAGCCTCAGAGAGCACATCCCAGTCTGTTGTTTCAAAACAGTCCTGTAGGGCCTCATTCGCCTCCGGGGACCATCTCCTAATAGTCCTGGTGGTTGCAGGCTGCTGTTGGACCAAAGGCCTGTAGAGTGGGGTGAGGTGGACAAGGTTGTGATCCGATCTACCGAGGGGAGGGAGTGCAGTGGAGTTGTATGTAGAAGCTTCTGATTGGCTAATTGACATCATTTGAGTCAATTGGAGGTGTACCTGTGGATTTATTTCAAGGCCTACCTTCAAACTCAGTGTATCTTTGCTCGACATCATGGGAAAATCAAAAGAAATCAGCCAAGACCTCTGAAAAAAATTGTAGACCTCCACAAGTCTGGTTCATCCTTGGGAGCAATTTCCAAATGCCTGAAGGTACCACGTTCATCTGTACAAACAATAGTACGCAAGTATAAACACCATGGGACCACACAGCCGTCATACCGCTCAGGAAGGAGACGCGTTCTGTCTCCTAGAGATGAACGTACTTTGGTGCGAAAAGTGAAAATCAATCCCAGAACAACAACAAAGGACCTTGTGAAGATGCTGGAGGAAATGGGTACAAAAGTATCTATATCCACAGTAAAACGAGTCCTATATCGACATAACCTGAAAGGCCGCTCAGCAAGGAAGAAGCCATTGCTCCAAAACCGCCATAAAAAAGCCAGATTACTGCACATGGGGACAAAGATCGTACTTTTTGGAGAAATGTCCTCTGGTCTGATGAAACCAAAATAGAACTGTTTGGCCATAATGACCATCGTTATGTTTGGAGGAAAAAGGGTGAGCCTTGCAAGCTGAAGAACACCATCCCAACTGTGAAGCACGGGGTGGCAGCATCATGTTGTGGGGGTGCTTTGCTGCAGGAGGGCTGGTGCACTTCACAAAATAGATGGCATCACGAGGAAGGAAAATTGTGGATATATTGAAGCAACATCTCAAGACATCAGTCAGGAAGTTAAAGCTTGGTCTCAAATAGGTCTTCCAAATGGACAATGACCGCAAGCATACTTTCAAAGTTGTGGCAAAATGGCTTAAGGACAACAAAGTCAAGGTATTGGAGTGGCCATCACAAAGCCCTGACCTCAATCCTATATACAATTTGTGGGCAGAACTGAAAAAGCGTGTGTGAGCAAGGAGGCCTACAAACCTGACTCAGTTACACCAGTTCTGTCAGGAGGAATGGGCCAAAATTCACCCAACTTATTGTGGGAAGCTTGTGGAAGGCTAACTGAAACGTTTGACCCAAGTTAAACAATTTAAAGGCAATGCTACCAAATACTAATTGAGTGTATGTAAACTTCTGACCCACTGGGAATGTGATGAAAGAAATAAAAGCTGAAATAAATAATTCTCTCTACTATTATTCTGACATTTCACATTCTTAAAATAAAGTGGTGATCCTAACTCACCTAAGAGGATTAAATGTCAGGAATTGTGAAACTGAGTTTAAATGTATTTGGCTAAGGTGTATGAAAACTGACTTCAACTGTACATATGAGATGAGTAATGCAATATATGTAAACGTTATTAAAGTGACTAGTGTTCCATTTCTTAGTGGCCAGTGATTTCTAGTCTGTCTACAGGCAGCAGCCACTAATAGATAGATACTTTATTGATCCCGGGGGGGAATTTCTTTGTCAAGCAGCTACAACAAAACACAGGGCAGGTGCAAAATGCCAGAACGAAAATATACAAAAGACAGATACACGGTACATGATACATAGAGCGGCAGTATGAAAAAGTATAGAAATACAAGATATCTGGAGTGCAAAACAATCTATAAAAAGACATTGCATAGTATGGGTGGTTGGCTGAATATGTACACTATACATTGTTGGATGGTTAACTATACTATACAGGTCGATGGCAGAGAAATACTTCAATAGCTAAAAATGCGTATGATATGAGCGAGGGTAATAATAGTTTACTTAATATACAGACTGGTTAAATGAACAGGTAAGTGAATATTTTGCGTGGTTAAATTAGCTGTACAGGTAAATATACATGTACAGTATACATGTATGTGTGTATTATATAATTTAGGGTAATAATAATAATTCCCTTAAAATACAGTCCTTAGTGCAGGGTTTAATTACAGACAACTGCACGTATTGCACATTCGATATACTAAAAGCAATGAAAAAAGATACAACTGACAGGATACTAATATACATTCCTGAGTGAATGACTACGTAAGTTAAGTCCAAGAATTACTTACAATATTGCACGTGATATGATATAACAACCGTACATTAATATGTATATACAGACCTGAATGAATAAATAGGTCCTGAGTGAATGAGTGCTGACGGACCAGAGTTACTCACGGATGGATGCATAATTGTTAAACTAGGTCCTAGCACCCCAACAGTTCCAGGTCTGTGTTGCCGACGGCACGGCACCCCGGTAAGACATTATATAGTCTAATAGCCGCTTGCAGGAAGGACCTCCTGTAGCGCTCTCTGGCACACCGTGGTGGGATCAGTCTGTGACTGAAGGTGCTCCTCTGCGTCATAACCATGGCATGCAGAGGGTGGGTGACGTTGTCCATGAAGGCCAGCAGTTTGGCCAGGATCCGTCTCTCCACCACCTCCTCTAGAGTGTCAAGGCTCATCCCCAGGACAGAGCTAGCCTTCCTGATCAGCTTATTTACCCGAGAAGCATCACCGGATTTTATGTTGGCTCCCCAGCAAACCCCTGCAAAAAAGATGGCACTGGCCACCACAGACTGGTAGAAGGTATGCATTAGTTTACTGCACACGTTGAAGGACCTGAGCCTCCTCAGAAAGTAGAGTCGGCTCTGGCCCTTTTTGTACAGGGCCCCGGTGTTACCAGCCCATTCCAGCCTGTTGTCCATATGGACTCCCAGGAACTTGTATGACCCAACCATTTCCACATCCATCCCCTGTGTAGGGACTGCAGTCAGTTGGGCCTTGGTTCTCCTGAAGTCCACCACCATCTCCTTTGTTTTGCTGATGTTGAGCTGAAGGTAGTTCTGCTCACAATCACTGATTGTGCTCCTGTACTCCTCCTCCTGCCAACCCCTGATGCACCCTACAATAGCAGAATCATCCGAGAACTTCTGTAGGTGGCATGTTTTTGAGTTATATCTGAAGTCCGAGGTGTAGATGGTGAACAGGAAGGGGGACAGGACCGTTCCCTGGGGGGCCCCTGTGTTGCTAACTGCCCGTTCTGACATACAGCTCTGTAGTCGCACAAATTGTGTCCTACCGGTCAGGTAGTCCGTGACCCAGGAGACTAAGGGTGCTTCCACTTTCATCCTCTTCATCTTCTCACCCAGTAGCAGGGGCTGAATGGTGCTAGTGATGGCTATTTAACAGTCTGATTGCCGTACCAGGCGGTGATACAGCCCGACAGGATGCTCTTCACACCTTTGACATCAGCAGCTCTACCTGGACGCCCACACGATGCTTGTACAGTGTAACTCTGGGTCTTCCTTTCCTGTGGCGGTCCTTATTAGATTTGAAGGATATGATCTGGGGGTCTCCTTGCCAACCAGCAGCCAAATCGAATGCTCTGCACCGTATTGTGACGTTTTATTGATAACCACCTATTCAGTAACACTCACCCAGCCTGTTTGCTTGTACCTCCAGCTCTAGGACCAGACATGGCACGTGGTCATCAAAAAGTCCAGTCTCAGCAGAAGAATGCCAAGAAACAAGCCGAGGCCAAGAAGGCCAAGGGACATGACCAGAAGACGGCGGCCAAGGCGGCTTTAGTGCACACCTGCGGTGTCTGCCTGGTGAGTTCCTTATTAAAGACCTATGAAACATTTGGCTTGCAGGATCAAGGGGTCGTATTCATTAGTGCTCGCCGTAACAAAATGTAGTACTGTTTCTTATTGGAAAGAAGAGGTTGTTCCTCCCTTTTTCAGTCTGTTTTCTTCCGTTTGGTGTCTAGTGAATACGACCGTGGTGATCTACACTAGTCCAGGTAGAGCTGGTGATCTACACTAGTCCAGGTAGAGCTGGTGATCTGCACTAGTCCAGGTAGAGCTGGTGATCTGCACTAGTCCAGGTAGAGCTGGTGATCTGCACTAGTCCAGGTAGAGCTGGTGATCTGCACAAGTCCAGGTAGAGCTGCCGATCTGCACTAGTCCAGGTAGAGCTGCCGATCTGCACTAGTCCAGGTAGAGCTGCCGATCTGCACTAGTCCAGGTAGAGCTGCCGATCTGCACTAGTCCAGGTAGAGCTGCCGATCTGCACTAGTCCAGGTAGAGCTGCCGATCTGCACTAGTCCAGGTAGAGCTGCCGATCTGCACTAGTCCAGGTAGAGCTGCCGATCTGCACTAGTCCAGGTAGAGCTGCCGATCTGCACTAGTCCAGGTAGAGCTGCCGATCTGCACTAGTCCAGGTAGAGCTGCCGATCTGCACTAGTCCAGGTAGAGCTGCCGATCTGCACTAGTCCAGGTAGAGCTGCCGATCTGCACTAGTCCAGGTAGAGCTGCCGATCTGCACTAGTCCAGGTAGAGCTGCCGATCTGCACTAGTCCAGGTAGAGCTGCCGATCTGCACTAGTCCAGGTAGAGCTGCCGATCTGCACTAGTCCAGGTAGAGCTGCCGATCTGCACTAGTCCAGGTAGAGCTGCCGATCTGCACTAGTCCAGGTAGAGCTGCCGATCTGCACTAGTCCAGGTAGAGCTGCCGATCTGCACTAGTCCAGGTAGAGCTGCCGATCTGCACTAGTCCAGGTAGAGCTGCCGATCTGCACTAGTCCAGGTAGAGCTGCCGATCTGCACTAGTCCAGGTAGAGCTGCCGATCTGCACTAGTCCAGGTAGAGCTGGTGATCTGCACTAGTCCAGGTAGAGCTGCCGATCTGCACTAGTCCAGGTAGAGCTGCCGATCTGCACTAGTCCAGGTAGAGCTGCCGATCTGCACTAGTCCAGGTAGAGCTCTGTTTATACAGTTTCCCAAATACAGCAGCTCTTGTTTTCAACCATATTTCTCAATCATGCATTATTTGTTCTGGTTTGTTACTTAACTCAATTGTAGTGGTATTTCACCCTTTATCCAGTTGAAATAGCAACATAATCCTATGAAATAAGTTGAATGCAAGTGATTGACGACCCTGTCCTGTGCATTGCCTCTACACAGTCACAGATGCCGGACCCCAAAACCTTCAAGCAGCATTTTGAGAGTAAACACCCCAAGTCCCCCATGCCCCCAGAGCTGGTCGATGTAGACTCTGGCATCTGAACCGGACTCCCACTGAAGACCCCAGCTATGTTCCTTGTTTAAGGCAAACTGTCAATGCAGAAAACAAACCTGTCTCTTCTCCACACCTTCATACAGAAAACAAACCTGTCTCTTCTCCACACCTTCATGCAGAAAACAAACCTGTCTCTTCTCCACACCTTCATACAGAAAACAAACCTGTCTCTTCTCCACACCTTCATGCAGAAAACAAACCTGTCTCTTCTCCACACCTTCATACAGAAAACAAACCTGTCTCTTCTCCACACCTTCATGCAGAAAACAAACCTGTCTCTTCTCCACACCTTCATACAGAAAACAAACCTGTCTCTTCTCCACACCTTCATGCAGAAAACAAACCTGTCTCTGTTAAATACCTAATGTCTCTTAGTTAATCTGTCAGTTTGTCCCTGTGGATTACCTAGTAATAGACATTGTTTCTTTCAGTTTATAATTCTATTTTGGGTAGAATCGAGCAGATTTATAATCCCAGTTGTGAACGATTGAGATTGAAGATAATCTCTGATCTGATGTTCTTAAGATTTGTAGCATTCTTCTCTCTAATCAATGCTTAGTTTTTGGCTGATCAAACCAACCATTCTGGACAGCGAAGTTCCAAGTTGAAACATGTTGACTTGTTTTCTTATTTACATCAAACTCCTCAACATAAATTGTACACTTGGAAAACGCATTCATGCCCCAATGATGTAATATAACATTCAATAAAGTTGGCTTTGTTTAGTCTCTGTTTCATCCTGTGGCAGAGCATTGTTATGGGAACTGTTCTGTAACACGTGGTCAAACAACACGGGTTTTGTTTTCTCCACTAAGTGGCGCCATGTTCAGTTTATATTTTTTTTATTGATATTTTTTATTTCACCTTTATTTAACCAGGTAGGTTTTATTTCACCTTTATTTAACCAGGTAGGTTTTATTCCACCTTTATTTAACCAGGTAGGCCAGTTGAGAACTAGTTCTCATTTACAACTGTGACCTGGCCAAGACAAAGCAAAGCAGTGAGACAAAAAACAACAGTTACACATGAGAATAAACAAACGTACAGTCAATAACACAATAGAGAATCTATATACAGAGTGTGTAAATGTAGTTAGATTAGGAAGGTAAGACAATAAATAGTCCGTAGTGGTGAAATAATTACAATTTAGCATTAACACTGGAGTGATAGATGTACAGATGATGATGTGCAAATAGAGATACTGGAGTGCAAATGAGCAAAAATAACAATATGGGGATGAGGTAGTAGTGTGGGCTATTTACAGAAGGGCTGTATACAGGTGCAGTGATCGATAAGCAGCTTTGACAACTGATGCTTAAAGTTAGTGAGGGAGATAGGAACCTCCAGCTTCAAGGATTTCTGCAGTTCGTTCCAGTCATTGGCAGCAGAGAACTGGAAGGAATGGCGGCCAAAGGAGGTGTTGGCTTTGGGGGTGACCAGTGAAATATACCTGCTGGAGCGCATGCTACGGGTGGGTGTTGCTATAGTGACCAGTGAGCTGAGATAAGGCGGAGATTTACCTAATAAAGACTTATAGATGACCTGGAGCCAGTGGGTTTGGCAACAAATATATAATGAAGGCCAGCCAACGAGAGCATACAGGTCGCAGTGGTGGGTAGTATATGGGGCTTTGGTAACAAAACGGATGGCACTGTGATAGACTACATCCAATTTGCTGAGGAGACTGTTGGAGGCTATTTTGTAAATGACATCGCCGAAGTCAAGGATCGGTAGGATAGTCAGTTTTACAAGGGCATGTTTGGCAGCATGAGGAAGCCGATTCTAGATGCATAATGTGAGTCTGAAAGGAGAGTTTACAGTCTTAACTAGACACCTAGGTATTTGTAGGTGTCCACGTATTCTAAGTCAGACCCGTCGAGAGTAGTGATGATAGTCCGATGGGCGGGTACGGGCAGCGTTGGATTGAAAAGCAACATCCAGTGTACCACTACAGGAGTGTTGGATCTTTTGATGATGAAAAAGCATAGTTAATGTAAAGTCCATCTAGACATTTACTGGAAAGAGAGGCCAAGGAAAGAATACTGACCCATACACATGAAAGTACTGGTCCTTAATGCTGTTCTGTCTCGTACAGAACCAGTCAAAAGTTTGGACACCTACTCATTCAAGGGTTTTTCTTTAATTTCTACATTTTAGAATAATAGTTAAGACATCAAAACTATGAAATAACACATGGAATCATGTAGTAACCAAAAATGTGTTAAACAAATCAAAATATTTTATATTTGAGATTCTTCAAAGTAGCCACCCTTTGCCTTGAAGACAGCTTTGCACACTTGGCAATCAAGTCTCTTCTTCTTATTGGTGTCCTTTAGTAGTGGTTTCTTTACAGCAATTCGACCATGAAGGCCTGATTCACACAGTCTCCTCTGAACAGTTGATGTTGAGATGTGTCTGTTTCTTGAACTCTGTGAAGCATTTATTTGGGCTGTAATCTGAGGCTGGTAACTAATGAACTTATCCTCTGCAGCAGAGGTAACTCTGGGTCTTCCATTCCTGTGGCGGTCCTCATGAGAGCCAGTTTCATCATAGCGTTAGATGGTTTCTGTGACTGCACTTGAAGAAACTTTAAACTGACCATGTCTTAACTGACCATGTCTTAAAGTAATGACGGACTGTTGTTTCTCTTTGCTTATTTGAGCTGTTCTTGCCATAATATGGGCTATCTTCTGTATACCACCTCTGCCTTGTCACAACACAACTGATTGTGTCCAGGGATACCAGACAGGGCTTTTATTAGATTAGAAGGATACCAGACAGGGCTTTTATTAGATTAGAAGGATACCAGACAGGGCTTTTATTAGAAGGATACCAGACAGGGCTTTTATTAGAGTAGAAGGATACCAGACAGGGCTTTTATTAGAGTAGAAGGATACCAGACAGGGCTTTTATTAGAGTAGAAGGATACCAGACAGGGCTTTTATTAGATTAGAAGGATATCAGACAGGGCTTTTATTAGATTAGAAGGATACCAGACAGGGCTTTTATTAGATTAGAAGGATACCAGACAGGGCTTTTATTAGATTATAAGGATACCAGACATGGCTTTTATTAGATTAGAAGGATACCAGACAGGGCTTTTATTAGAGTAGAAGGATACCAGACAGGGCTTTTATTAGATTAGAAGGATACCAGACAGGGCTTTTATTAGATTAGAAGGATACCAGACAGGGCTTTTATTAGAGTAGAAGGATACCAGACAGGGCTTTTATTAGAAGGATACCAGACAGTGCTTTTATTAGAAGGATACCAGACAGGGCTTTTATTAGATTAGAAGGATACTAGACAGGGCTTTTATTAGAAGGATACCAGACAGGGCTTTTATTAGAAGGATACTAGACAGGGCTTTTATTAGAAGGATACCAGACAGGGCTTTTATTAGAAGGATACCAGACAGGGCTTTTATTAGATTAGAAGGATACTAGACAGGGCTTTTATTAGATTAGAAGGATACTAGACAGGGCTTTTATTAGAAGGATACCAGACAGGGCTTTTATTAGAGTAGAAGGATACCAGACAGGGCTTTTATTAGATTAGAAGGATACCAGACAGGGCTTTTATTAGAGTAGAAGGATACCAGACATGGCTTTTATTAGATTAGAAGGATACCAGACAGGGCTTTTATTAGAAGGATACCAGACAGGGCTTTTATTAGATTAGAAGGATACCAGACAGGGCTTTTATTAGAAGGATACCAGACAGGGCTTTTATTAGATTAGAAGGATACCAGACAGGGCTTTTATTAGATTATAAGGGTACCAGACAGGGCTTTTATTAGAAGGATACCAGACAGGGCTTTTATTAGAGTAGAAGGATACCAGACAGGGCTTTTATTAGATTAGAAGGATACCAGACAGGGCTTTTATTAGATTAGAAGGATACCAGACAGGGCTTTTATTAGAGTAGAAGGATACCAGACAGGGCTTTTATTAGAGTAGAAGGATACCAGACAGGGCTTTTATTAGAGTAGAAGGATACCAGACAGGGCTTTTATTAGAAGGATACCAGACAGGGCTTTTATTAGAGTAGAAGGATACCAGACAGGGCTTTTATTAGAAGGATACCAGACAGGGCTTTTATTAGATTAGAAGGATACCAGACAGGGCTTTTATTAGAGTAGAAGGATACCAGACAGGGCTTTTATTAGAAGGATACCAGACAGGGCTTTTATTAGATTAGAAGGATACCAGACAGGGCTTTTATTAGATTATAAGGATACCAGACAGGGCTTTTATTAGAGTAGAAGGATACCAGACATGGCTTTTAGAGACCAGTCATGTACTGGAGTTAAAGAGAGACCAGTCATGTACTAGAGTAAAAGAGAGACCAGTCATGTACTAGAGTAAAAGAGAGACCAGTCATGTCCTGGAGTAAAAGAGAGACCATCATGATGGAGTTATACTGGAGTAAATATTACAGAAAGAAACAAGCTATGATGGAGTTATACTGGAGTAAATATTACAGAAATGATCAAGCTTAGAGCTAAGATGAAGTTACAGTGGAGTAAATATTACAGAAAGAGTCAAGCTTAGGGCTAAGATGGAGTTATACTGGAGTAAATATTACAGAAAGAAACAAGCTAAGATGGAGTTATACTGGAGTAAATATTACAGAAAGAAACAAGCTATGATGGAGTTATACTGGAGTAAATATCACAGAGAGAAACAAGCTAAGATGGAGTTATACTGGAGTAAATATTACAGAAAGATTGAAAAGGCTAATATTAAGTTATACTGGAATAAATACTACAGAAATAATCAAGCTTAGAGCTAAGATAGAGTTATACAGGAGTAAATATTACAAAAAGTATCAAAGATGTCAAATCAAATCGTTATTGGTCACATACACATGGTTAGCAGATGTTAATGCGGGTGTAGAGAAATGCTTGTGCTTCTAGTTCCGACAGTGCAGTATATCTAACAGTAGGAATGAATTAGGCCTACAGTGGGGAGAACAAGTATTTGATACACTGCTGATTTTGCAGGTTTTCCTACTTACAAAGCATGTAGAAGTCTGTAATTTTTATCATAGGTACTCTTCAACTGTGAGTGACGGAATCTAAAACAAAAATCCAGAAAATCACATTGTATGATTTTTAAGTAACTCATTTGTATTTTATTGAATGACATAAGTATGTGATACATCAGAAAAGCAGAACTTAATATTTGGTACAGAAACCTTTGTTTGCAATTACAGAGATCATACGTTTCCTGTAGTTCTTGACCAGGTTCGCACACACTGCAGCGGGGATTTTGGCCCACTCCTCCATACAGATCCTTCAGGTTTCGGGGCTGTCGCTGGGCAATACGGACTTTCAGCTCCCTCCAAAGATTTTCTATTGGGTTCAGGTCTGGAGACTGGCTAGGCCACTCCAGGACCTTGAGATGCTTCTTACGGTGCCACTCCTTAGTTGCCCTGGCTGTGTGTTTCGGGTTGTTGTCATGCTGGAAGACCCAGCCACGACCCATCTTCAATGCTCTTACTGAGGGAAGGAGGTTGTTGGCCAAGATCCCGCGATACATGGCCCCATCCATCCTCCCCTCAATACGGTGCAGTCGTCCTGTCCCCTTTGCAGAAAAGCATCCCCAAAGAATGATGTTTCCACCTCCATGCTTCACAGTTGGGATGATGTTCTTGGGGTTATACTCATCCTTCTTCTTCCTCCAAACACGGCGAGTGGAGTTTAGACCAAAAAGCTATATTTTTGTCTCATCAGACCACATGACCTTCTCCCATTCCTCCTCTGGATCATCCAGATGGTCATTGGCAAACTTCAGACGGGCCTGGACATGCGCTGGCTTGAGCAGGGGGACCTTGCGTGCGCTGCAGGATTTTAATCCATGACGGCGTAGTGTGTTACTAATGGTTGTCTTTGAGACTGTGGTCCCAGCTCTCTTCAGGTCATTGACCAGGTCCTGCCGTGTAGTTCTGGGCTGATCCCTCACCTTCCTCATGATCATTGATGCCCCACGAGGTGAGATCTTGCATGGTGCCCCAGACCAAGGGAGATTGACCGTCATCTTGAACTTCTTCCATTTTCTAATAATTGTGCCAACAGTTGTTGCCTTCTCACCAAGCTGCTTGCCTATTGTCCTGTAGCCCATCCCAGCCTTGTGCAGGTCTACAATTTTATCCCTGATGTCCTTACACAGCTCTCTGGTCTTGGCCATTGTGGAGAGGTTGGAGTCTGTTTGATTGAGTGTGTGGAGAGGTGTCTTTTATACAGGTAACGAGTTCAAACAGGTGCAGTTAATACAGGTAATGAGAGGAGAACAGGAGGGCTTCTTAAAGAAAAACTAACAGGTCTGTGAGAGCCGGAATTCTTACTGGTTGGTAGGTGATCAAATACTTATGTCATGCAATAAAAATTAATTATAAAAAAAAAAATCATACAATGTGATTTTCTGGATTTTTGTTTTAGATTCCATCTCTCACAGTTGAAGTGTACCTATGATAACAATTACAGACTTCTACATGCTTTGTAAGTAGGAAAACCTGCAAAATCGGCAGTGTATCAAATACTTGTTCTCCCCACTGTATATACATAAGGACTAGCGGCATGGACTAAGATACAGTAGAATAGTATAGAATACATTATATACATATGAGATGAGTAATGTCAGATATATAAACATTATTAAAGTGACTAAGATACAGTAGAATAGTATAGAATACAGTATATACATATGAGATGAGTAATGTCAGATATATATACATTATTAAAGTGACTAAGATACAGTAGAATAGTATAGAATACAGTATATACATATGAGATGAGTAATGTCAGATATATATACATTATTAAAGTGACTAGTGTTCCATTTCTTACAGTGTCCAGATTTCTAGTCTGTGTCTATATGGCAGCAGCCTCTAATGTGTTAGTGATGGCTATTTAACAGTCTGATGGTCTTGAGATAGAAGCTGTTTTTCAGTCTCTCTGTCCCAGCTTTGATGCACCTGTACTGACCTCATCTTCTGGATGATAGCGGGGTGAACAGGCAGTGGCTTGGATGGTTGATGTCCTTGATGATCTTTTTGACCTTCCTGTGACATCGGGTGCTGTAGGTGTCCTGGAAGTTTTCCCCCGGTAATGTGTTGAGCCTCCTGAGGTTGAAGAGGCTCTGTTGTGCCTTCTTCACCACACTGTCTGTGTTCCATTTCAGTTTATCAGTGATGTGTACACCAAGGAACTTGAAGCTTTCCACCTTCTCCACTGCGGTCCTGTCGATGTGGATAGGGTGATGCCCCCTCTGCTGTTTCCTGAAGTCCACGATCATCTCCTTTGTTTTTTCTGACGTTGAGTGAGAGGTTATTTTCCTGGCACCACACTCCCAGAGCCCTCACCTCCTCCCTATAGGCTGTCTCGTCATTGGTTGGTAATCAAGCCTACTAGTGTTGTGTCGTCTGCAAACTTGATGATTGAGTTGGAGGCGTGCTTGGCCACGCAGTCATGGGTGAACAGGGAGTACAGGAGGGGGCTGAGCACACATCCTTGTGGGGCCCCAGTGTTGAGGATCAGCGAGGAGGAGGTGTTGTTTCCTACCTTCACCACCTGGGGGCGGCCCAACAGGAAGTCCATGACCAGTTGCACAGGGCAGGGTTCAGGCCCAGGGCCTCAAGCTTATTGATGAGCTTGGAGGGGACTATGGTGTTGAATGCTGAGCTATAGTCAATGAACAGCATTCTTACATAGGTATTCCTCTTATCCAGATGGGACAGGGCAGTGTGTAATGTGGTGGTGATTGCATCATCTGTGGATCTATTGGGACGGTAAGCAAATTGAAGTGGGTCTAGGGTGGCAGGTAAGGTGGAGGTGATATGATCCTTGACTAGTCTCTCAAAGCACTTCATGATGACAGAGGTGATGCTACAGGGTGATAGTCATTTAGTTCAGTTACCTTTGCTATCTTAGGTACAGGGATAATGGTGGCCATCTTGAAGCATGTGGGGACAACAGACTGGGATAGGGAGAGATTGAATAGGCTTGTAAACACACCAGCCAGCTGGTCTGAGCATGCTCTAAGGATGGGGCTAGGTATACCGCCTGGGCTGGCAGTCTTGGGAGGGTTAACACATTTAAATATTTTCCTCACATCGTCCACGGAGAAGGAGAGCCCACAGTCCTTGGTAGCGGGCCGCGTCGGTGGCACTGTGTTATCCTCAAAGCGGGTAAAGAATGTGTTTAACCGTCTGGAAGGGAGGCGTCTCTCAGCAATGTGGTTGTTTTTCCTTTTATAATCCGTGATTGTCTGTAGTTCCTGCCACATACGTCTGGTGTCTGTAGTTCCTGCCACATACGTCTGGTGTCTGTAGTTCCTGCCACATACGTCTGGTGTCTGTAGTTCCTGCCACATACGTCTGGTGTCTGTAGTTCCTGCCACAAATGTCTGGTGTCTGTAGTTCCTGCCACATACGTCTGGTGTCTGTAGTTCCTGCCACATACGTCTGGTGTCTGTAGTTCCTGCCACATACGTCTGGTGTCTGTAGTTCCTGCCACATACGTCTGGTGTCTGTAGTTCCTGCCACATACGTCTGGTGTCTGTAGTTCCTGCCACATACGTCTGGTGTCTGTAGTTCCTGCCACATACGTCTGGTGTCTGTAGTTCCTGCCACATACGTCTGGTGTCTGTAGTTCCTGCCACATACGTCTGGTGTCTGTAGTTCCTGCCACATACGTCTGGTGTCTGTAGTTCCTGCCACATACGTCTGGTGTCTGTAGTTCCTGCCACATACGTCTGGTGTCTGTAGTTCCTGCCACATACGTCTGGTGTCTGTAGTTCCTGCCACATACGTCTGGTGTCTGTAGTTCCTGCCACATATGTCTGGTGTCTGTAGTTCCTGCCACATACGTCTGGTGTCTGTAGTTCCTGCCACATACGTCTGGTGTCTGTAGTTCCTGCCACATACGTCTGGTGTCTGAGCTGTTTAATTGTGACTCCACTTTATCTCTATATTGACGTTTTTCTTGTTTGATTTCCTTACGGAGGGAATAACTACACTTTGTATTTTTCCATATTCCCAGTCACCTTGCCGTGGTTAAAGGCGGTGGTTCGCGCTTTCAGTTTTGCGCGAATGCTACCATCTATCCAAGGTTTCTGATTGGGTTAAATATCAAGATTAGAACTAAGATGAAGTTATACTGGTGTGAATATTACAGAAAGAATGAAAAAGCTAAAATGGAGTTACACTGAAATAAATATTACAGAAAGGATCAAGGTAAAATGAAGTTATATTGGAGTAAATATCACAGAAAGAATCATGCTAAGAATAGAACTGGACCATCATCAACAGGATGTAAACATTAGTAATGAGCTGGACCATCATCAACAGGATCTAAACATTAGTAATGAGCTGGACCATCATCAACAGGATCTAAACATTAGTAATGAGCTGGACCATCATCAACAGGATCTAAACATTAGTAATGAGCTGGACCATCATCAACAGGATCTAAACATTAGTAATGAGCTGGACCATCATCAACAGGATCTAAACATTAGTAATGAGCTGGACCATCATCAACAGGATCTAAACATTAGTAATGAGCTGGACCATCATCAACAGGATCTAAACATTAGTAATGAGCTGGACCATCATCAACAGGATCTAAACATTAGTAATGAGCTGGATCATCATCAACAGGATCTAAACATTAGTAATGAGCTGGACCATCATCAACAGGATCTAAACATTAGTAATGAGCTGGACCATCATCAACAGGATCTAAACATTAGTAATGAGCTGGACCATCATCAACAGGATCTAAACATTAGTAATGAGCTGGACCATCATCAACAGGATCTAAACATTAGTAATGAGCTGGACCATCATCAACAGGATCTAAACATTAGTAATGAGCTGGACTATCATCAACAGGATCTAAACATTAGTAATGAGCTGGACCATCATCAACAGGATCTAAACATTAGTAATGAGCTGGACCATCATCAACAGGATCTAAACATTAGTAATGAGCTGGGCCATCATCAACAGGATCTAAACATTAGTAATGAGCTGGACCATCATCAACAGGATCTAAACATTAGTAATGAGCTGGACCATCATCAACAGGATCTAAACATTAGTAATGAGCTGGACCATCAACAGGATCTAAACATTAGTAATGAGCTGGACTATCATCAACATGATCTAAACATTAGTAATGAGCTGGACCATCATCAACAGGATCTAAACATTAGTAATGAGCTGGACAATCATCAACAGGATCTAAACATTAGTAATGAGCTGGACCATCATCAACAGGATCTAAACATTAGTAATGAGCTGGACCATCATCAACAGGATCTAAACATTAGTAATGAGCTGGACCATCATCAACAGGATCTAAACATTAGTAATGAGCTGGACCATCATCAACAGGATCTAAACATTAGTAATGAGCTGGACCATCATCAACAGGATCTAAACATTAGTAATGAGCTGGACCATCATCAACAGGATCTAAACATTAGTAATGAGCTGGCCCATCATCAACAGGATCTAAACATTAGTTATGAGCTGGACCACCATCAACAGGATCTAAACATTAGTAATGAGCTGGACCATCATCAACAGGATCTAAACATTAGTAATGAGCTGGACCATCATCAACAGGATCTAAACATTAGTAATGAGCTGGACCATCATCAACAGGATGTAAACAGTGATCATCAACAGGATGTAAACAGTGATCATCAACAGGATGTAAACAGTGATCATCAACAGGATGTTAACAGTGATCATCAACAGGATGTTAACAGTGATCATCAACAGGATGTAAACAGTGATCATCAACAGGATAAAACAGTGATCATCAACAGGATGTAAACAGTGATCATCAACAGGATGTTAACAGTGATCATCAACAGGATGTAAACAGTGATCATCAACAGGATGTTAACAGTGATCATCAACAGGATGTAAACAGTGATCATCAACAGGATATAAACAGTGATCATCAACAGGATGTAAACAGTGATCATCAACAGGATGTAAACAGTGATCATCAACAGGATGTAACAGTGATCATCAACAGGATGTTAACAGTGATCATCAACAGGATGTTAACAGTGATCATCAACAGGATAAAACAGTGATCATCAACAGTATGTTAACAGTGATCATCAACAGGATGTAAACAGTGATCATCAACAGGATGTTAACAGTGATCATCAACAGGATGTAAACAGTGATCATCAACAGGATGTAAACAGTGATCATCAACAGGATGAAAACAGTGATCATCAACAGGATGTAAACAGTGATCAGTGATCATCAACAGGATGTAAACAGTGATCATCAACAGGATAAAACAGTGATCATCAACAGGATGTTAACAGTGATCATCAACAGGATGTAAACAGTGATCATCAACAGGATGTTAACAGTGATCATCAACAGGATGTAAACAGTGATCATCAACAGGATGTAAACAGTGATCATCAACAGGATGTAAACAGTGATCATCAACAGGATGTAAACAGTGATCAGTGATCATCAACAGGATGTAAACAGTGATCATCAACAGGATGTAAACAGTGATCATCAACAGGATGTAAACAGTTGTCATCAACAGGATGTAAACAGTGATCAGTGATCATCAACAGGATGTTAACAGTGATCATCAACAGGATGTAAACAGTGATCATCAACAGGATGTTAACAGTGATCATCAACAGGATGTAAACAGTTGTCATCAACAGGATATAAACAGTTGTCATCAACAGGATATAAACAGTGATCATCAACAGGATGTAAACAGTGATCATCAACAGGATAAAACAGTGATCATCAACAGGATGTAAACAGTGATCATCAACAGGATGTTAACAGTGATCATCAACAGGATGTAAACAGTGATCAGTGATCATCAACAGGATGTAAACAGTGATCATCAACAGGATGTAAACAGTGATCATCAACAGGATGTAAACAGTTGTCATCAACAGGATGTAAACAGTGATCATCAACAGGATGTAAACAGTGATCATCAACAGGATGTTAGCAGTGATCATCAACAGGATGTAAACAGTGATCATCAACAGGATGTAAACAGTGATCATCAACAGGATGTTAACAGTGATCATCAACAGGATGTAAACAGTGATCATCAACAGGATGTAAACAGTTGACATCAACAGGATGTAAACAGTGATCATCAACAGGATGTAAACAGTGATCATCAACAGGATGTAAACAGTGATCATCAACAGGATGTAAACAGTGATCATCAACAGGATGTAAACAGTTGTCATGTCTGGTATAAAGGAAACAATAAGAGGTCTCTCTTCATCGTGTTATAAATGTACATCACTTTTAATTAGTGATTAAAGCCTAAAGAGCCTTAAGAGTTCATGATCTCTGTGTTCTTTCAACTCGTATGTCATTGTCACCAAACGGCACAAAGTGATTATTCATGATGTATTCAGGTTGTGTTATAAACCTCTCCATTGAAACCATGTAAATGATAATTGTTCTCCCTGTGTTGACTCGTGGTACCTTTAGAAAACGCTGCTTCTGTTTCCTCCTCATCCTGTGCCTTCAAAACATAAAGTGTGTCCCAAATGGCTCTCTATGTAGTGCACTACTTTAGGGCTCTGGTCAAAAATAGTGCACTATATACGGAATAGGATGCCATTTGGGACGCAACCAAAGAAATGTAGAAAAAAACAATGTCTGTAAGGGTTGTGGTTGGTATCGCTACAGACACTAACCATCCTCATCCTCATTGTGTTTAACAAGTGAAGACATGCTAATGGAACATCAAGCTGGTAACCACCTAGCCTACCAAAGACAGAACAGCACTCAGGCTGCTGTGGTTCAACCCTCCTCACTGCTGAGGACCCTTGATGAGGTGTGTAGTGTTGCTATGCAGAGCAGACAGAGGTTGTGTCCCAAATGGCACCCAATTCCCTATATACTGGAGTGTACTACACTACTTTTGAAGTGCACTACATAGGGAATAGGGTGCCATTTAGGTCACACATAGTATGGTGGGTCAACCATTCTGCCAAGGGGTACATGGTCATGATCTTCACTTATTCATGAGAAACATTCACATATAGCTTAGTGTTTATTTTAAAGAAAATAAATTGGGGGAAGCGCTTCAGCTGTACTGTTCCCTTTCACTTCTCCACTGTATTTAACAAAGGTATTTTCTTGGGTACAGTCAAGTGGTTCAATGTCAAGAATGGCTATGGTTTCATCAACAGGAATGAGACAACAGAAGAAGTCTTCAGAGAGGAGGGAAAACGTATTCTTTGACATATTTAGGAATGAGGTACATTCATGTACCTGCAATGCTCAGAATGCATGGATGGATGTTCTAAACTAAAAGTTGACCCCTGACCTGTTCATTTATCTGCTGTTGTGGTGCTGCTCAACTATCAGTCTGGATTGATAACATGCCACAAGCTGCAGTTTGTCTGTTTTGACCACACTTTTTCCACTTGTGATTCTGTATGCTACTTTGAAGACTAGTGCCAGGCCTCATGTCTAACTTGTAGAGAGAGATTGGAGCTTATGGTATTTGTATATTTGTTTCATAATATGCGTGTAAATGCATATTTCAGAAAGATAAAACCTAAGTGGACAATGAATATTTCCTTTTTCAGCCTGGTCCCAGATCTGGTTGGCATGACAATGAGTGACAAGGAGTTTGCAAGATAGCTCAAACAGACTGGCACTCACTCTGAACATACTAAATGGATTTGTCATCAGGACAACTAAAATACTGAGTCATCAAGTAAGTTGCTGCATATCATCAGTCCTACTGACTGCATGAGGTCAAATCTAGACATCTTCCAGAATGAACACATGGTATACAGTACAAAACAGAACTGTTTAATCATCAGCAACCTCCTCCGTGGGTTCTAAGTTCTAAATAGACCAATCTGTGGTAAAGCAGAGCATTCAACGCATTCAACACATGCAGCTTGTTATTAATCAGTTTCAGACACTAACTGAAATACTTCTAACTCAACAAATAACATCTGAAGGAGGTTTGGGGGTTTTATGAAGCAGCAGAACAACGTCTGACGGAGGTTTGGGGGTTTTATGAAGCAGTAGAGCAACATCTGAAGGAGGTTTGGGGGTTTTATGAAGCAGTAGAACAACGTCTGAAGGAGGTTTGGGGGTTTTATGAAGCAGCAGAACAACGTCTGACGGAGGTTTGGGGGTTTTATGAAGCAGTAGAACAACATCTGAAGGAGATTTGGGGGTTTTATGAAGCAGTAGAGCAACATCTGAAGGAGATTTGGGGGTTTTATGAAGCAGTAGAACAACATCTGAAGGAGGTTTGGGGGTTTTATGAAGCAGTAGAGCAACATCTGAAGGAGATTTGGGGGTTTTATGAAGCAGTAGAACAACATCTGAAGGAGGTTTGGGGGTTTTATGAAGCAGTAGAACAACATCTGAAGGAGGTTTGGGGGTTTTATGAAGCAGTAGAACAACATCTGAAGGAGGTTTGGGGGTTTTATGAAGCAGTAGAACAACATCTGAAGGAGGTTTGGGGGTTTTATGAAGCAGTAGAACAACATCTGAAGGAGGTTTGGGTTTTTTATGAAGCAGTAGAACAACATCTGAAGGAGGTTTGGGGGTTTTATGAAGCAGTAGAACAACATCTGAAGGAGGTTTGGGTTTTTTATGAAGCAGTAGAACAACATCTGAAGGAGGTTTGGGTTTTTTATGAAGCAGTAGAACAACATCTGAAGTAGGTTTGGGTTTTTTATGAAGCAGTAGAACAACATCTGAAAACTAGCAGTTCAGTGTTTGACTACTATACACATTTACCTAGCTCTGGTCCAGGCCGTTACAATTCCTCTAATGCCATGGACCAGAGCTAACATTTACCATACAATCATGGTCACGTTCAAGACTGAACCTGAGATTAAGAGCATACAGTACATGATATACACAGTTGTCCATTTGTCATTATGCATTAACTAGCCAACAGTGTCCCTTATGGTTCAGTTTATTACATATACACTGGGGGCCAAAAGTTTGGAATATTACTCAATCAAGGGTTTTTCTTTATTTGCATTTTTTACATTATAGAATAAAAGTGAAAACATCAAAACTATGACACAACACATATGGAATTATGTAGTAACCAAAAAAGTGTTAAACAAATCAAAATATATTTTATATTTGAGATTTTTCAAATAGCCACCCTTTGCCTTGATGACAGCTTTGCATACTCTTGGCATTCTCTCATCCAGCTTCACCTGGAATGCTTTTCCATCAGTCTTGAAGGAGTTCCCACATATGCTGAGCACTTGTTGGCTGATTTTACTTTACTGTGGTCCGACTCATCCCAAAACCATCTAAATTTGGTTGAGGTTGGAACTGAAAATCTCAAATTTGGACTCCAGACCAAAGGACACATTTCCACTGGTCTAATGTCCATTGCTCGTATTTCTTGGCCCAAGTCTCTTCTTCTTATTGGTGTCCTTTAGTAGTGGTTTCTTTGCAGCAATTCGACCAAGAAGGCCTGATTCACACAGTCTCCTCTGAACTTGTGTGGTGTGAGCAGAACCACCTTCAGCTCAACATCAGCAAAACAAAGGAGATGGTGGTGGACTTCAAGAGAACCAAGGCACAACTGACTGCAGTCCCTATACAGGGGATGGATGTGGAAATGGTTGGGTCATACAAATTCCTGGGAGTCCATATGGACAACAGGCTGGAATGGGCTGGTAACACCGGGGCTCTGTTCAAAAAGGGCCAGAGCCGACTCTACTTTCTGAGGAGGCTCAGGTCCTTCAACGTGTGCAGTAAACTACTGCATACCTTCTACCAGTCTGTGGCCAGTGCCATCTTTTTTGCAGTGGTGTGCTGGGGAGCAAACATCAAAGCCGGTGTTGCTTCTCTGGTAAATAAGCTGATCAGGAAGGCTAGCTCTGTCCTGGGGATGAGCCTTGACACTCTAGAGGAGGTGGCGGAGAGACGGATCCTGGCCAAACTGCTGGCCATCATGGACAACGTCACCCACCCTCTGCACGCTATGGTTATGACGCAGAGGAGCACTTTCAGTCACAGACTGATCCCACCACGGTGTGCCAGAGAGCGCTACAGGAGGTCCTTTCTGCCGGCGGCTATTAGACTATATAATGCCTCACCGGGGTGCCGTGCCGTCGGCAACATAGATCTGGAACTGTTGGGGTGCTAGGACCTAGTTTAACAATTATGCATCCGTCCGTGAGTAACTCTGGTCCGTAATCACTCATTCACTCAGGACTTATTTATTCATTCAGGTCTGTATATACATATTCATGCACAGTTGTTATATCATATCACGTGCAATATTGTAAGTAATTCTTGGACTTAACTTACGTAGTCATTCACTCAGGAATGTATATTAGTATCCTGTCAGTTGTATCTTTTTTCATTGCTTTTAGTATATCGAATGTGCAATACGTGCAGTTGTCTGTAATTAAACCCTGTGCACTAAGGACTGTATTTTAAGGGAATTATTATTATTACCCTAAATTATATCATACACACATTTAGCTATTTAAGTATCTCTTCCTGTCATTTACCTGTACAGTTAATATAACCATGCAAGTATTCACTTATCTGTTGATAAAGGAATTTGTATGTTTAATGTTAATGACTAAGATGTTTCACCCTGAAACTGTGTATGTGTAAGATGTATTAGAGATTACATATACAATGGTTAGAATGTTACCATTTGGTAAATCAGTCAGGATGTAGTTCTTAGGCTAGCAGGAGATTAGCCATAAAAGTTTACCACCCTCATCTATCAGAGTGGGGGTCTTGTCTCTGAGGTGTAAACATTAGCCACTGAGGGATGCCTTGGAGGGGAGTGACCTGAGATAACAGGACAGTGTTTTTGAAGGCAGTTCCTGAGAAACTTGCAGGCCATAAAACAGGGTGGGGGCTTGACTGTGAATGGATATAAAAGGGTGTTGTGTTTTCCTTTCGGCAGAGCTCTCTGAATAAACGACTGATCTGTTGCAGACTGAGACTTTGCTTAATTCTTTATTAACCAGAATCTTACAACCTCTGGGAATTAATCAAAGCTAGAGTAATAGTTCATTTAGAACATTGAGACAGAAATTCTCGTGACATCTGTAAATATAACTGTATATTTACCTGTACAGCTAATTTAACCATGCAAAATATTCACTTACTTGTTCATTTAACCAGTCTGTATATTAAGTAAACTGTTATTACCCTCACTTATATCATACGCATTTTTAGCTATTTAAGTATTTCTCTGCCATCGACCTGTATAGTATAGTTAACAATGCAAATACTCCTTATTTATCTACATCAACTTGCAATATTTTTATAATTTATTTTCACCTAACACTCTGTAACAATGTATAGTGTACATATTCAGCCATACTATGCAATGCCTTTTTATAGCTTTTTTGCACTCCAGACTTCTTGTATTTTTATACTTTTTCATACTGCCGCTCTATGTGTCATGTATCGGTCTTTTGTGTATTTAGTTCTGGCATTTTGCACCTGCCCTGTGTTTTTTCGTAGCTGCTTGACGAAGAAATTTCCCCTCGGGATCAATAAAGTACCTATCTATCTATCTATCTATCTATCTATCTATCTATCTATCTATCTATCTATCTATCTATCTATCTATCTATCTATCTATCTATCTATCTATCTATCTATCTATCTATCTATCTATCTATCTATCAGTTGATGTTGAGATGTGTCTGTTACTTTGTGAAGCATTTATTTGGGCTGTAATCTGAGGCTGGTAACTCTAATGAACTTATCCTCTGCAGCAGAGGTATTTCTGGGTCTTCCATTCCTGTATCGGTCCTCATGAAGCTGGTTGAGAGAATGCCATGAGTGTACAAAGCTGTAATCAAGGCAAAGGGTGGCTACTTTGAAGAATCTCAAATATAAAATATATTTAGATTTGTTTAACACATTTTTGGTTACTACATGATTCCATATGTGTTATGTCATAGTTTTTATGTCTTCACTTTTATTCTACAATGTAAAAAATTGTGCAAATAAAGAAAAACCCTTGAATGAGTAATATTCCAAACTTTTAACCCCCAGTGTATATAAGGAGGTTCAGATTACACTTCCAAAATATTTGGTTCAACTTGAATCTCGCACACCACATCTCTCCCACATTGTGTTCTTGTGTTTTTCTAGACCATCTGTTGAATGCCTCTCCAATCTGTAATAACGCCTGTGTGCTTAATCTGCTGTTAGTGGGAAGAAATCAAATACTTCTGCAAGAAAGCTAGTCACTCGTAGCTTTAAGATTTTTTGGGAGACCCAAATGGCACTCTATTCCCTATCTATCTATCTATCTATCTATCTATCTATCTATCTATCTATCTATCTATCTATCTATCTATCTATCTATCTATCTATCTATCTATCTATCTATCTATCTATCTATCTATCTATCTATCTATCTATCTATCTATCTATCTAGTGCACTACATTTGATTATAGCCCTATGAGCCCTGGTCAAATATAGTGCACTTTATAGGGAATAGGGCCCCATTTGTGACGCATCCTTTCTCTACAGTGTGTTGCTGCAGGGTCTTAGCATGCTGAGATAAGTCACTGGATAAGAGCGTCTGCTAAACGGCTAAGATGTCAATGTAAGAAGCTGCATTGCATCTAAAGTCTCTTTAGAGTCTCCAGAATGGAAATGAAGGATGCAGCTGCCTGCAGTGAATTAGTGAACACTCCGCCGTCACAAAGCTTTAATGGTGCCCTTTGAAGGCAGATGAGTCAGAACCAGCCAGAGTTCACCTTAGTTCATGTCAACTCTGTAAGGGATGATGAGTTGAGGCCTGAACAGTCTCCCTGTGGTCACTGCCAGGTCTCCATCAATCTCTCTCTTCATCAGGCTCCTATAGTCTTCTGTCGCAGTCTACTCTCTGCCATCAAACCTGAGATAGAAGAAAGAGTTGGGTACCTACCCTGGGTGTGTTGGGTACCTACCCTGGGTGTGTTGGGTACCTACCCTGGGTGTGTTGGGTACCTACCCTGGGTGTGTATTGAGTACCTACCCTGGGTGTGTATTGAGTACCTTCCCTGGGTGTGTGTTGGGTACCTACCCTGGGTGTGTATTGAGTACCTACCCTCGGTGTGTATTGAGTACCTACCCTCGGTGTGTATTGAGTACCTACCCTCGGTGTGTATTGAGTACCTACCCTCGGTGTGTATTGAGTACCTACCCTGGGTGTGTGTTGAGTACCTTCCCTGGGTGTGTGTTGAGTACCTTCCCTGGGTGTGTGTTGGGTACCTACCCTGGGTTTGTGTTGCGTACCTACCCTGGGTGTGTGTTGCGTACCTACCCTGGGTGTGTGTTGCGTACCTACCCTGGGTGTGTTTTGGGTACCTACCCTGGGTGTTTGTTGAGTACCTACCCTGGGTGTGTTGGGTACCTACCCTGGGTGTTTGTTGAGTACCTACCCTGGGTGTGTTGGGTACCTACCCTGGGTGTTTGTTGGGTACCTACCCTGGGTGTTTGTTGAGTACCTACCCTGGGTGTTTGTTGGGTACCTACCCTGGGTGTTTGTTGAGTACCTACCCTGGGTGTTTGTTGAGTACCTACCCTGGGTGTGTTGGGTACCTACCCTGGGTGTTTGTTGAGTACCTACCCTGGGTGTTTGTTGGGTACCTACCCTGGGTGTGTTGGGTACCTACCCTGGGTGTTTGTTGAGTACCTACCCTGGGTGTTTGTTGGGTACCTACCCTGGGTGTTTGTTGAGTACCTACCCTGGGTGTGTTGGGTACCTACCCTGGGTGTTTGTTGGGTACCTACCCTGGGTGTTTGTTGGGTACCTACCCTGGGTGTTTGTTGGGTACCTACCCTGGGTGTGTGTTGGGCTCCATCCATGAGGCTCTGTCTGAGCAGACCTGTCACAGTCTCCAGCTCTTGTTCAGCCTCGTGGACATTAGGGTCCAGCTGTAACACCTCCTGGAGGTCACTGCTGGAAGACAGGTAGTCCTGGGCAGGGAGGGAGAGGGGGAGAAGGGAGGATGAAGAACAGGTGAGAATGGGGTAGAGAGAGAAAGAGTGAGACAAGGAGGGGGAGGTAGAATGCCAAAAAGCGGTTAAAAATCTATGGTATTTGGCATTTTATTAGGATCCTCATTAGCTGCGATAGCAGCAGCTACTCTTCCTGGGTTCCACACGATACATGACATGATACAGAACATTAATGGACAACAGCTCAAGGACAGAACTACATACATTTAGAAAACAGCACATGTAGCCTAGATATCAATACACACACACTATCTAGGTGTAATAGAGGAGAGGTGTTGTGCCATGAGATGTTGCTTTATCTGGTTTTAAACCAGGTTTGCTGTTTATTTGAGCAATATGAGATGGAACGGAGTTTCATGCTATAATGTCTTTATATAATACTGTACACTTTCTTGAATTTGTTCTGGATTTGGGGACTGTGCAAAGACCCCTGGTGGCATGTCTGGTGGGATAAGTGTGCAAAGACCCCTGGTGGCATGTCTGGTGGGATAAGTGTGAAAAGACCCCTGGTGGCATGTCTGGTGGGATAAGTGTGAAAAGACCCCTGGTGGCATGTCTGGTGGGGTAAGTGTGAAAAGACCCCTGGTGGCATGTCTGGTGGGGTAAGTGTGAAAAGAGCCCTGGTGGCATGTCTGGTGGGGTAAGTGTGAAAAGAGCCCTGGTGGCATGTCTGGTGGGGTAAGTGTGAAAAGACCCCTGGTGGCATGTCTGGTGGGGTAAGTGTGAAAAGACCCCTGGTGGCATGTCTGGTGGGGTAAGTGTGTGTGTCAGAGCTGTGTGTAAGTTGACTATGTAAACAATTTGGAATTTTCAACACAATGTTTCTTATAAAAGGAAGAAGTGATGCAGTCAGTCTTTCCTCAACTCTTAGCCAGGAGAGACTGGCATGCAGAGTATTTATATCAGCCCTCTGATTACAATGAAGAGTAAAACACGCTCCTCTGTTCTGGACCAGCTGCAGCTTAACTAGGTCTTTGCAACACTGGACCATATGTCTTGACAATAATAATTAAAACAATTGTTAATCTCATCTATCGTCAAGGGTGATAGTGTCCATTGGTTTTCCTTGTTCTTCACACAAAAACATGGGTGCAAAAACAATTATTTTCCAGAACAAATCAGCATTTTCCAAATGCACAACCCACACTTCCTGTCCCTTCAAAATAAGAGTTCATCCTTCTAACTTCATTCTATTAATCTACTATCTATTAAGTAATCTATTACCAGTGGTGTAAAGTACTTAAGTAAAAATAGTTTTGTGGGGTATTTGTAAAGTACTACTTACTGTAAGTCGATATTTTGGGGTATCTTTACCTTACTTGACAATTGATGTGTTATTGGTGTTATTGATGTTTTTGAGCGGATCGTTTGTCTCTGTGCTGTTTGTTACTTCTTGGCTTCCTGCCAAGCTTTACGTTTTTTTTATAACCGTTTAATCAATCTTCCTTTAACACATTTACCAACGTCTTAGTTATTTTAATTTTTTCCTCGTGTATTTTTTTAAATTATTATTTTCTTTCATTCAACTTTTTTATCCCGGACGCTTTATCTGGACATGGTTCTACAGGACTTCCACCACCTGAAGCTAAGTAGTAACATTATTAACACTATGTCATCTGACGTTAACTGCAGTCACTGTATTCATAACATACAGGAAAACTATCACCTTCTGGTGAGGATAGCCTCGCTGCAAGCCCAGCTTCAGACGCCATCGTTAGGTAAGGGCAATTAGGAAAGGATGAAACAGCGTCTGTGCCACAAGTAAGTACAGATAGTAGTATAAATCCCCTCCACAGTCCCCACCAGTAAGTACAGATAGTAGTATAAATCCCCTCCACAGTCCCCACCAGTAAGTACAGTTACTAGTATAAATCCCCTCCACAGTCCCCACCAGTAAGTACAGATAGTAGTATAAATCCCCTCCACAGTCCCCACCAGTAAGTACAGTTACTAGTATAAATCCCCTCCACAGTCCCCAACAGTAAGTACAGTTACTAGTATAAATCCCCTCCACAGTCCCCACCAGTAAGTACAGTTACTAGTATAAATCCCCTCCACAGTCCCCACCAGTAAGTACAGTTACTAGTATAAATCCCCTCCACAGTCCCCACCAGTAAGTACAGTTACTAGTATAAATCCCCTCCACAGTCCCCACCAGTAAGTACAGTTACTAGTATAAATCCCTTCCACAGTCCCCACCAGTAAGTACAGATAGTAGTATAAATCCCCTCCACAGTCCCCACCAGTAAGTACAGATAGTAGTATAAATCCCCTCCACAGTCCCCACCAGTAAGTACAGATAGTAGTATAAATCCCCTCCACAGTCCCCACCAGTAAGTACAGTTACTAGTATAAATCCCCTCCACAGTCCCCACCAGTAAGTACAGTTACTAGTATAAATCCCCTCCACAGTCCCCACCAGTAAGTACAGATAGTAGTATAAATCCCCTCCACAGTCCCCACCAGTAAGTACAGTTACTAGTATAAATCCCCTCCACAGTCCCCACCAGTAAGTACAGTTACTAGTATAAATCCCCTCCACAGTCCCCACCAGTAAGTACAGATAGTAGTATAAATCCCCTCCACAGTCCCCACCAGTAAGTACAGATAGTAGTATAAATCCCCTCCACAGTCCCCACCAGTAAGTACAGTTACTAGTATAAATCCCCTCCACAGTCCCCACCAGTAAGTACAGATAGTAGTATAAATCCCCTCCACAGTCCCCACCAGTAAGTACAGTTACTAGTATAAATCCCCTCCACAGTCCCCACCAGTAAGTACAGATAGTAGTATAAATCCCCTCCACAGTCCCCACCAGTAAGTACAGTTACTAGTATAAATCCCCTCCACAGTCCCCACCAGTAAGTACAGATAGTAGTATAAATCCCCTCCACAGTCCCCACCAGTAAGTACAGTTACTAGTATAAATCCCCTCCACAGTCCCCACCAGTAAGTACAGATAGTAGTATAAATCCCCTCCACAGTCCCCACCAGTAAGTACAGTTACTAGTATAAATCCCCTCCACAGTCCCCACCAGTAAGTACAGTTACTAGTATAAATCCCCTCCACAGTCCCCACCAGTAAGTACAGTTACTAGTATAAATCCCCTCCACAGTCCCCACCAGTAAGTACAGTTACTAGTATAAATCCCCTCCACAGTCCCCACCAGTAAGTACAGTTACTAGTATAAATCCCCTCCACAGTCCCCACCAGTAAGTACAGTTACTAGTATAAATCCCCTCCACAGTCCCCACCAGTAAGGACAGTTACTAGTATAAATCCCCTCCACAGTCCCCACCAGTAAGTACAGTTACTAGTATAAATCCCCTCCACAGTCCCCACCAGTAAGGACAGTTACTAGTATAAATCCCCTCCACAGTCCCCACCAGTAAGGACAGTTACTAGTTAAATCCCCTCCACAGTCCCCACCAGTAAGGACAGTTACTAGTATAAATCCCCTCCACAGTCCCCACCAGTAAGTACAGATAGTAGTATAAATCCCCTCCACAGTCCCCACCAGTAAGTACAGTTACTAGTATAAATCCCCTCCACAGTCCCCACCAGTAAGTACAGTTACTAGTATAAATCCCCTCCACAGTCCCCACCAGTAAGTACAGATAGTAGTATAAATCCCCTCCACAGTCCCCACCAGTAAGTACAGATAGTAGTATAAATCCCCTCCACAGTCCCCACCAGTAAGTACAGTTACTAGTATAAATCCCCTCCACAGTCCCCACCAGTAAGTACAGTTACTAGTATAAATCCCCTCCACAGTCCCCACCAGTAAGTACAGATACTAGTATAAATCCCCTCCACAGTCCCCACCAGTAAGTACAGTTACTAGTATAAATCCCCTCCACAGTCCCCACCAGTAAGTACAGTTACTAGTATAAATCCCCTCCACAGTCCCCACCAGTAAGGACAGTTACTAGTATAAATCCCCTCCACAGTCCCCACCAGTAAGTACAGATAGTAGTATAAATCCCCTCCACAGTCCCCACCAGTAAGTACAGTTACTAGTATAAATCCCCTCCAGTCTCCACCAGTAAGTACAGATAGTAGTATAAATCCCCTCCACAGTCCCCACCAGTAAGGACAGTTACTAGTATAAATCCCCTCCACAGTCCCCACCAGTAAGTACAGATAGTAGTATAAATCCCCTCCACAGTCCCCACCAGTAAGTACAGTTACTAGTATAAATCCCCTCCACAGTCCCCACCAGTAAGTACAGTTACTAGTATAAATCCCCTCCACAGTCCCCACCAGTAAGTACAGTTACTAGTATAAATCCCCTCCACAGTCCCCACCAGTAAGTACAGTTACTAGTATAAATCCCCTCCACAGTCCCCACCAGTAAGTACAGTTACTAGTATAAATCCCCTCCACAGATAGATAGATAGATAGGTAGGTACTTTATTGATCCCCCGGGGGGGAAATTTCATTATCAAGCAGCTACAACAAAAACACAGGGCAGGTGCAAAATGCCACAACGAAAGTACACAAAAGACAGATACACGGTACATGATAAATAGAGCGGCAGTATGAAAAAGTATAGAAATACAGGATATCTGGAGTGCAAAAAAAAGCTATAAAAGGACATTGCATAGTATGAGTGGTTGGCTGAATATGTACACTATACATTGGTGGATGTTGGATGGTTAACTATACTATACAGGTTGATGGCAGAGAAATACTTCAGTAGCTAATGCGTATGATATGAGCGAGGGTAATAATAGTTTACTTAATAGACAGACTGGGTAAATTAACAGGTAAGTGAAAATTTTGCATGGTTAAATTAGCTGTACAGTTAGGTATACAGTTATATTTACAGATGAATAAGTGAATACTTGCATGTTTACACAAACTGTACAGGTAAATGACAGGAAGAGATACTTTAATAGCTAAATGTGTGTATGATATCATTGGGGTAATAATAGTAATTCCCTTAAAATACAGTCCTTAGTGCGCAGGGTTTAATTACAGACAACTGCACTTATTGCACATTTGATATACTAAAAGCAATGAGAAAAGGTGCAACTGGCAGGATACTAATAATATGCATTCCTGAGTGAATGCCTAGGTCCAATAATTACTTACAATATTGCATGTGATATAATATAACAACTGTACATGGGTATGTATATACAGACCTGTATGAATAAGTAGGTCCTGAGTGGATGAGTGCTGACGGAACAGAGTTACTCACGGATGGATGCATAATTGTTAAACTAGGTCCTAGCACCCCAACAGTTCCAGATCTATGTTGCCGACGGCACGGCACCCCGGTGAGGCATTATATAGTCTCATAGCCGCCGGCAGGAAGGACCTCCTGTAGCGCTCTCTGGCACACCGTGGTGGGATCAGTCTGTGACTGAAAGAGCTCCTCTGCGTCATAACCATAGCGTGCAGAGGGTGGGTGACGTTGTCCATGATGGCCAGCAGTTTGGCCAGGATCCGTCTCTCCGCCACCTCCTCTAGAGTGTCAAGGCTCATCCCCAGGACAGAGCTAGCCTTCCTGATCAGCTTATTTACCCGAGAAGCATCACCGGCTTTGATGTTTGCTCCCCAGCACACCACTGCAAAAAAGATGGCACTGGCCACCACAGACTGGTAGAAGGTATGCAGTAGTTTACTGCACACGTTGAAGGACCTGAGCCTCCTCAGAAAGTAGAGTCGGCTCTGGCCCTTTTTGTACAGGGCCCCGGTGTTACCAGCCCATTCCAGTCTGTTGTCCATATGGACACCCAAGAACTTGTATGACTCAACCATTTCCACATCCATCCCCTTTATAGGGACTGCAGTCAGTTGTGCCTTGGTTCTCCTGAAGTCCACCACCATCTCCTTAGTTTTGCTGATGTTGAGCTGAAGGTGGTTCTGCTCACACCGCAACACAAAGTCACTGATTGTGCTCCTGTACTCCTCCTCCTGCCCACCCCTGATGCACCCTACAATAGCAGAGTCATCCGAGAACTTCTGTAGGTGGCATGTTTCAGAGTTATATCTGAAGTCTGAGGTGTAGAGGGTGAACAGGAAGGGGGACAGGACCGTACCCTGGGGGGCCCCTGTGTTGCTAACTGCCCGTTCTGACACACAGCTCTGTAGTCGCACAAATTGTGGCCTACCGGTCAGGTAGTCCGTGACCCAGGAGACTAAGGGTGCTTCCACTTTCATCCTCCTCATCTTCTCACCCAGTAGCAGGGGCTGAATGGTATTGAAGGCACTGGAGAAGTCAAAAAACATGACCCTCACAGTGCAACCTGCGTTGTCCAGGTGAGAGTAGGCCCTCTGCAGAAGGTAGATGATTGCATCATCCACCCCGATGTTGCGCTGGTATGCAAACTGCAGGGGGTCCATTGATGAACACACCAGGGGTCTGAGGTGAGCGAGGACTAACCTTTCCAGGGTCTTCATGATGTGGGATGTTAGCGCTACAGGTCTGAAGTCATTCAGGACAGTGGGGTGTGCCTTCTTGGGCACTGGGACGAGGCAGGATGTTTTCCACAGCACAGGGACCCTTTCTAGGCTCAGGCTAAGGTTGAAGAGACGCTGGAGTATTCCACACAGTTGGTCAGCACAGACCCTCAGCACCCTTGGGCTGATGCCATCAGGGCCCGCCGCTTTCCACTGGTGTAGTCTCTCCAGCTCTCTCTTCACTTGGTTGGTGGTGAAATCCAGCCCAGGAAGGGAGGTGGGGGGAAGGGGGGTGTTGAGGATCAGTCCAGGGGGGGCAGGGGCGGAGGTGGGGTCACTGATTGTCTCAGCAGAGGTGCTGTGAGCAAAGTGGGGGTGGGATAGCCGTGAGGGTGTGTAGTCTGGGGAGCTGGAGGGGAGGTGGACAGGGCCAGTATCGAACCTGTTAAAAAATTGGTTCAGCTCATTGGCTCTGTCCTGGGTCCCCTCCGTCTGCCCACTGTTTGACTTTTTGAAGCCAGTGATATTTCTCATACCCTTCCACACCTCTCTCACCTGGCTCTGCCTCAGCTTGTCCTCCATCTTCTCCTTATACACTCTCTTCCCCTCAGCAATCCGCAACTTCAGCTCCCTCTGGACGCATTTCAATTTGTCCTTGTCCTTCTCCTTGAAGGCCCTCTTCTTCTCATTCAGCAGGGCCTTCAGGTCGCTGGTGACCCAGGGTTTATTGTTTGGGAAACAGCGTACCTTCCTGGTGGGTACAGTGTTGTCTACACAAAAATTAATATAGTCTGTTATGCAGTCAGTGAGTCCCCACCAGTAAGTACAGTTACTAGTATAAATCCCCTCCACAGTCCCCACCAGTAAGTACAGTTACTAGTATAAATCCCCTCCACAGTCCCCACCAGTAAGTACAGATAGTAGTATAAATCCCCTCCATAGTCCCCACAGCCGGACAGTTTTCTCAGGGCTTCTGGAAAGAAATGCAGTCGGCATGTTCAACCGGTGTCGCTCATTCAGCCGACAGAAACCTTCAACTCGTTCTCCCCGTTAAGCAACGAGTCGGAGCCAGAGACTTCTCAGGTCTCTCCTCCTCCCGTTACGGGGTCTGAGCCACCGAAGCCTCCCACCATTAGCTCTGACTAATTGAAAACCCTAGTCATTGGCGACTCCATTACCAGCAATATTAGACTTAATAAGAATCATCCAGGATCATACAGTGTTAACCAGGGGTCAGGGTACCAACGTAAAGGCTCATCTGAAGATGGTGCTGGCTAAAACAACATCTGGTGAGTGTAGAGAGTATAGGGATATTGTTATCCACGTCGACACCAACGATGTTAGGATGAAACAGTCAGAGATCACCAAGCACAACATAGCTTCAGTGTGTAAATTAGCTAGAAAGATGTGTCAGCATGGAGTAACTGTCTCTGGCTCCTCCCAGTTAGGGGGAGTGATGAGCTCTACAGCAGAGTCTCACAACTCAATCGCTGGTTGAAAACTGTTTTCTGCCCCTCCCAAAGGATAGAATTTGTAGACAATTGATTATCTTTCTGGGACTCACCCACGAACAGGACCAAGCCTGGCCTGCTGAGGAGTGACGGACTCCATCCTAGCTGGAGGGTGATCTCATTTTATCTATGAACATAGACGAGGCTCTAACTCCTCTAGCTCCACTATGAGATAGGGTGCAGGCCAGGCAGCAGGCTGTTAGCCAGCCTGACAGTTTAGTGGAGTCTGCCACTAGCATAGTCAGTGTAGTCAGCTCAGTTACCCCCATTGAGACCGTGTCTGTGCCTCGATCTAGGTTGCGCAAACCTAAACATGGCGGTGTTCGCCTTAGTAATCTCACTGGAATAAAGACCTCCTCCATTCCTGTCATTATTGAAAGAGGTTGTGATATCTCACTTCTTAAAATAGGGTTACTTAATGTTAGATCCCTCACTTCCAAGGCAGTTATAGTCAATGAACTAATCACTGACCATAATCTTGATGTGATTGGCCTGACTGAAACATGGCTTAAGCCTGATGAATTTACTGTGTTAAATGAGGCCTCTCCTCCTGGTTACACTAGTGACCATGTCCCTCGCGCATCCCACAAAGGTGGAGGTGTTGCTAACATTTACGATAGCAAAATTCAATTTACCCCCCAAAAAAGGACAGCGTTTTCATCTTTTGAGCTTCTAGTCATGAAATCTAAGCAGCCTACTCAATCACTTTTTATAGCTACTGTTTACAGGCCTCCTGGGCCTTATACAGAGTTCCTTACTGAGTTCTCTGAATTCCTATCAGACCTTGTCGTCATGGCAGATAATATTCTCATTTTTGGTGACTTTAACATTCACATGGAAAAGTCCACAGATCCACTACAAAAGGCTTTCGGCGCCATCATCGACTCAGTGGGTTTTGACCAACATGTCTCCGGACCTACTCATTGCCACAGTCATACCCTGGATCTAGTTCTGTCCCGTTGAATAAATATTGTGGATATAAATGTTTTTCCTCATATTCCTGGACTATCGGACCACCATTTTATTACGTTTGCAATCACAACAAATAATCTGCTCAGACCCCAACCAAGGATCATCAAAAGCTGTGCTATAAATTCTCGGACAACCCAAAGATTCCTAGATGCTCTTCCAGACTCACTCCACCTATCCAAGGACGTCAGAGTACAAAAATCAGTTAACAATCAAACTGAGGATCTAAATGTAACCTTGCGTAATACCCTAGATGTAGTCGCACCCCTAAAAACTAAAAACATTTGCCAAAAGAAACTAGCTCTCTGGTACACAGAAAATACCCAAACTTCAGAAAACTGGAACGGAAATGGCGCTCCACCAAACTGGAAGTCTTCCTACTAGCTTGGAAAGAAAGAACAGTGCAATATGGAAGAGTCCTCACTGCTGCTCGATCATCCTATTTTTCCAACCTAATTGAGGAGAATAAGAATAATCCTACATTTCTATTTGATACTGTTGCAAAGCTAACTAAAAAGCAGCATTCCCCAAAAGAGGATGCCTTTCACTTCAGCAGTGATGAATTCATGAACTTCTTCAATGAAAAGATCATTATCATTAGAAAGCAAATTACGGACTCCTCTTTGAATCTGCGTATTTCCCCAAAGCTCAGCTGTCCTGAGTCTGACAGAACTGCCAGGACCTCGGATCAATGGAGACACTCAAGTGTTTTAATCCTATATCTCTTGACACATTCATGAACATTGTCATGGCCTCTAAACCTTCAACCTGCATACTGGACCCTATTCCAACTAAACTACTGAAAGAGCTACTTCCTGTGCTCGGCCCTCCTATGCTGAACATAATAAATGGCTCCCTCTCCACCGGATGTGTACCAAACTCTCTAAAAGTGGCAGTAATAAAGCCTCTCTTGAAAAAGCCAAGCCTTGACCCAGAAAATGTAAAAAACTATCGGCCTATATCGAATCTCCCATTTCTCGCAAAAATCTTAGAAAAAGCTGTTGCGCAGCAACTCACTGCCTTCCTGAAGACAAATAATAATGTATATGAAACACTTCAGTCTGGTTTTAGACCCTATCATGGCACTTAGACTGCACTCGTGAAGGTGGTAAATGGCCTTTTAATGGCATCAGACCAAGGCTCTATATTTGTCCTCGTGCTCTTAGACCTTAGTGCTGCTTTTGACATCATCGACCACCATATTATTTTGGAGAGATTGAAACCTTAATTGGTCTACACGGACAAGTTCTTGCCTGGTTTAGATCTTATCTGTCGGAGAGATATCAGTTCGTCTCCATGGATGGTTTGTCCTCTGACAAATCAATTGTAAGTTTCGCTGTTCCTCAAGGTTCCGTTTCAGGGCCACTATTGTTTTCACTATATATTTTACCTCTAGGTGATGTCATTTGGAAACATATTGTTAACTTCCATTGCTATGCGGACGACACACAGCTGTACATTTCGATGAAACATGGTGATGATACAAAATTGCCTGCCCTGGAAGCCTGTGTTTCAGACATAAGGAAGTGGATGGTGGCAAATGTTTTACTTTTAAACTCTGACAAAACAGAGATGCTAGTTCTAGGTCCCAAGAAACAAAGAGATCTGCTTTTGGATCTGACAATTAATCTTGATGGTTGTACAGTCGTCCACTAAAAAACTGTGAAGGACCTCGGCGTTACTCTGGACCCTGATCTCTCTTTTAATGAACATATCAAGAATATTTCAAGGACAGCTTTTTTCCATCTTTGTAACATTGCAAAAATGAGACACTTTTTGTCCAAAAATGATGCAGAAAAGCTAATCCATGGTTTTGTCACTTCTAGATTAGATTACTGCAATACTCTACTCTCCGGCTACCCGGATAAAGCACTAAATAAACTTCAATTAGTGCTAAACACGGCTGCTAGAATCCTGACTAGAACCAAATAATTTGATCATATTACTCCCGTGCTAGCCTCTCTACACTGGCTTCCTGTTAAGGCTAGTGCTGATTTCAAGGTTTTACTGCTAACCTACAAAGCATTATATGGGATTGCTCCTACTTACAGCGGGTGAAATAAGTATTGAACTCGTCACCATTTTTCTCAGTAAATATATTTCCAAAGGTGCTATTGACATGAAATTTTCACCAGATGTTGGTAACAACCCAAGTAATCCATACATACAAAACAAATAAGTTCAGAAATTAGGTTATGTGTAATAATGTGAAATTACACAGGGAAAAAGTATTGAACACACTTACTGATATTTATTTAATACTTTGTACAAAAGCCTTTGTTGGTAATGACAGCTTCAAGACGCCTCCTGTATGGAGAAACTAGTCGCATGCATTGCTCTGGTGTGATTTTGGCCCATTCTTCCACACAAACAGTCTTCAAATCTTGAAGGTTCCGTGGGCCTCTTCTATGAATCTTGATCTTCAGTTCTTTCCATAGATTTTCAATGGGATTTAAGTCAGGTGATTGGCTGGGCCATTCTAGCAGCTTTATTTTCTTTCTTTGAAACCAATTGAGAGTTTCCTTGGCTGTGTGTTTGGGATCATTGTCTTGCTGAAATGTCCACCCTCGTTTCATCTTCATCATCCTGGTAGATGGCAGCAGATTTTTGTCAAGAATGTCTCGGTAAATTTGCCCATTCATCCTTCCTTCAATTATGTGAAGTTTGCCAGTACCATTTGCTGAAAAGCAGCCCCACACCATGATGTTCCCACCTCCAAACTTTCACTGTTGGCATGGTGTTTTTAGGGTGATGTGCAGTGCCATTTCTCCTCCTAACATGGTGTGTATGACACACACCATGACATCCAAACAGTTCAATTTTGCTCTCATCTGACCACACTATATTCTCCCAGTATTTCACTGGCTTTTCCAAATGTTGTGCAGCAAACTTTAAACGAGCTTCAACATGCTTTTTTTTCAGCAATGGAGTCTTGCGTGGTGAGCGTGTATACAGAACATGGCGTTGGAGTGCATTACTTACTGTTTTATTTGAGACAACAGTACCTGCTAATTGCAGGTCTTTTTGAAGCTCTCCACAAGTGGTCCTTGGCTATTGGACAACTCTTCTGATTATTCTTTTCACTCCTCTGTCAGAAATCTTGCGAGGAGCACCTGGTCGAGGCAAATTTATGGTGAAATGATTGTCTTTCCACTTCCGTATTATGGTCCCAACAGTGCTCACTGGAACATTCAGAAGCTTAGAAATGCACCTATAACCAATGCCATCATTATGTTTTGCAACAATTAGGTTGTGAAGGTCTTGAGACAGCTCTTTGCTTTTACCCATCATGAGACCTTTTTGTAGGCCATCAGTTCGGACTGAACCAGCTGATATTAATTTGCACTGACAGAGGGCTGGATTGCTTTTTAATTACTGATAGTTTTCAGCTGTTGTCTTGGCTTTCCATGCCTTTTTGCACCTCCCTTTCTTCATGTGTTCAATACTTTTTCCCTGTGTCATTTCACATTATTACACATAACTTAATTTCTGAACGTATTTCTTCTGAATGGTTTCTTTGTATGTATGGATTACTTGGGTTGTTACCAACATCTGGTGAAAATGTCATGTCAATAGCACCTTTGGAAATATATTTACTGAGAAAAATGGTTTTGTGTTCAATACTTATTTCACCCGCTGTATCTCTCAGATTTGGTCCTGCCGTACATACCTACACGTACGCTCCGGTCACAAGACGCAGGCCTCCTTATTGTCCCTAGAATCTCTAAGCAAACAGCTGGAGGCAGGGCTTTCTCCTATAGAGCTCCATTTTTATGGAATGGTCTACCTATCCATGTGAGAGACGCAGACTCCGTCTCAACCTTTAAGTCTTTACTGAAGACTCATCTCTTCAGTAGGTCCTATGATTGAGTGTAGTCTGGCCCAGGGGTACAAGGGTGAACGGCAAGGCACTGGAGCGACAAACCACCCTTGTGTCTCTGCCTGGCCGGTTCCCGTCTCTCCATTGGGATTCTCTGCCTCTGACCCTATTACGGGGGCTGAGTCACTGGCTTACTGGTGCTTTCCATGCCATTTCTAGGAGGGGTGCATCACTTTCTGTCCGGTTTGTCGCCCCCTCGGGCTTGTGCAGTGGAGGGGATCTTTCGTGGACTATACTCAGCCTTGTCTCAGGGTAGTAAGTTGGTGGTTGTTGATATCCCTCTATTGGTGTGTGGGCTGTGCTTTGGCAGAGTGGGTGAGGTTATATCCTGCCTGGTTTGGCCCTGTCCGGGGGTATTGTCTGGGTATTGTCGGAGGGGGCCACAGTGTCTCAGCCTCCAGTATCTATGCTGCAATAGTCTATGTGCCGGGGGGCTAGGGTCAGTTTGTTAAATCTGATGTTATTATCCAGTGTCTTGTGTGAATTTAAGTATGCTCCCTCTAATTCACTCTCTCTCCCACTCTACCTCCTCTCCCGGAGGACCTGAGCCTACCCAGAGGACCATGCTTCAGGACCACCTGCCCTGATGACTCCTAGCTGTCCCCAGTCCACCTGGTCGTGCTGCTGCACCGGTTTCAACTCTTCTGCCTGCGGTTATGGAACCCTGACCTGTTCATTGGACGTGCCACCTTGACCAAGACCTGCTGTATACATCTCTCTCTCTCTCTCTCTCTCTCTCTCTCTACCGTACCTGCGCTCTCTACCGCATCTAAATGACTGGCTATGAAAAGCCAAGTACAACCACTATTATTATTATTTGACCCTGCTGGTAATGTTTGAACATCTTGGAGAAAGAACTGGCCTTAATGGCCATGAATTGTTATAATCTCCACCCGGCACAGCCAGAAGAGGACTGGCCACCCCTCAGAGCCTGGTTCCTATCTAGGTTTCTAATCTCCACCCGGCACAGCCAGAAGAGGACTGGCCACCCCTCAGAGCCTGGTTCCTCTCTAGGTTTCTTCCTAGGTTTTGCCTTTCTAGGGAGTTTTTCCTAGCCACCGTGCTTCTACATCTGCATTACTTGCTATTTGGGGTTTTAGGCTGGGTTTCTGTATAGCACTTTGTGACATCGGCTGATGTAAAAAGGGCTTTATAAATGAATTTGATTGATTGATTGATATTGTTGATAGCTTTTACTTTTACCCCACTAGATTCCTAAATAAAATAAAATGTACTTTTAACTCCCTGACACCCAAAGGTAGTCTTTACATATAGAATGCTGAGATAGTCAGCAATATGGTCTTATTCACTCACCTAGCAATATAGCACACTGTCATCCCTACTGCCTCTGAGCTGGTGGACTCACTTAACAAATACTGCGTTTATTTATTTTTTATCTTTATTTAACTAGGCAAGTCAGTTAAGAACAAATTCTTATTTACAATGACGGCCTACACCAGCCAAACTTGGACGACGCTGGGCCAATTGTGCACCGCCCTATGGGACTCCCAATCACAGCCTGTTGTGATACAGTCTGGATTCAAACCAGGGTGTCTGTAGTGACTCCTCTAGTACTGAGATGCAGTGTCTTAGACCACTGAACCAGGTTGTCTGTAGTGACTCCTCTAGCACTGAGATGCAGTGTCTTAGACCACTGAACCAGGTTGTCTGTAGTGACTCCTCTAACACTGAGATGCAGTGTCTTAGACCACTGAACCAGGTTGTCTGTAGTGACTCCTCTAGTACTGAGATGCAGTGTCTTAGACCACTGAACCAGGTTGTCTGTAGTGACTCCTCTAGTACTGAGATGCAGTGTCTTAGACCACTGAACCAGGTTGTCAGTAGTGACTCCTCTAGCACTGAGATGCAGTGTCTTAGACCACTGACCCACTTGGGAGCCCGGTGTAGGTGTCACTACAGTAAATGATGTCTGAGTATTGGAGTGTGTCCCTGTCTGTCCGTAAATAAATAAATAAATACAACCGTGTCGTCTGGTTTGCTTAATATAAGGAATTTGATGTATAGCATTTGCTTTTTACTTTCACTCAAGTATAATAATTGAGTACTTTTTCCATCACTGTACTTAAGCTCATTTAAACCCAGATACCTTCTGATTTTTACTTAAGTAGTATTTTACTGGGTGACTTTCACTTTTACTTGAGTCATTTTCTATTAAGGTATCTTTACTTTTACTCAAGTATGAAAACTGAGTACTTTTACCACCAAGATAAAGTGATTCCATTTCTATTTTAGATGAAAGATTAAAGTGTTTATTTCCAGAGGATAACAGAGGAAGCAAGGATTTGACAGCCAGTGACTGAATGATGAGTGAGTGAGTGAATGAGTGAGTAGCCGTGATACCCAGGCCCTGTCCAGACAACCCCAGCCTGAGAAGGATTAACCCAGGCCCTGTCCAGACAACCCCAGCCTGAGAAGGATTAACCCAGGCCCTGTCCAGACAACCCCAGCCTGAGAAGGATTAACCCAGGCCCTGTCCAGACAACCCCAGCCTGAGAAGGATTAACCCAGGCCCTGTCCAGACAACCCCAGCCTGAGAAGGATTGACCCAGGCCCTGTCCAGACAACCCCAGCCTGAGAAGGGTTGACCCAGGCCCTGTCCAGACAACCCCAGTCTGAGAAGGATTAACCCAGGCCCTGTCCAGACAACCCCAGCCTGAGAAGGATTGACCCAGGCCCTGTCCAGACAACCCCAGCCTGAGAAGGATTGACCCAGGCCCTGTCCAGACAACCCCAGCCTGAGAAGGGTTGACCCAGGCCCTGTCCAGACAACCCCAGCCTGAGAAGGATTAACCCAGGCCCTGTCCGGACAACCCCAGCCTGAGAAGGGTTGACCCAGGCCCTGTCCAGACAACCCCAGCCTGAGAAGGGTTGACCCAGGCCCTGTCCAGACAACCCCAGTCTGAGAAGGATTAACCCAGGCCCTGTCCAGACAACCCCAGCCTGAGAAGGATTGACCCAGGCCCTGTCCAGACAACCCCAGCCTGAGAAGGATTGACCCAGGCCCTGTCCAGACAACCCCAGCCTGAGAAGGGTTGACCCAGGCCCTGTCCAGACAACCCCAGCCTGAGAAGGATTAACCCAGGCCCTGTCCGGACAACCCCAGCCTGAGAAGGGTTGACCCAGGCCCTGTCCGGACAACCCCAGCCTGAGAAGGGTTGACCCAGGCCCTGTCCAGACAACCCCAGCCTGAGAAGGGTTGACCCAGGCCCTGTCCAGACAACCCCAGCCTGAGAAGGATTAACCCAGGCCAGTCCAGACAACCCCAGCCTGAGAAGGATTAACCCATGCCCTGTCCGGACAACCCCAGCCTGAGAAGGATTGACCCAGGCCCTGTCCAGACAACCCCAGCCTGAGAAGGATTGACCCATGCCCTGTCCGGACAACCCCAGCCTGAGAAGGATTGACCCATGCCCTGTCCGGACAACCCCAGCCTGAGAAGGATTGACCCATGCCCTGTCCAGACAACCCCAGCCTGAGAAGGATTGACCCATGCCCTGTACGGACAACCCCACCCTGAGAAGGATTGACCCATGCCCTGTCCAAACAACATGATACCAGATAGCACCAGAGCCCCACCATCTATTTTCTTCCCCACCTACACACAATACCCCATAATGACAAAGTGAATACCTGTTTTTAGAAATGTTTGCAAATTGTATTGAACATTATATACAGAAATATCAAATTTACATAATTATTCACACCAGAGTCAATACAACCAACTTTTCTGGTTAAGTCTCTAAGAGCTTTGCACACCTGGATTGCACATTATTCCATTAAAAATTCTTAAAGTCTTGCCATACCGATTTAAGTCAAAATTGTAACTAGGCCACACAGGAACATTTTCTCCCAGTGTACAGTATGTTGGAAAGAAGACCAAACCTGACTGATGTCTTAAGATGTTGCTTCAATATATCCACAGAATTTTCCTTCCTCATGATGCCATCTATTTTGTGAAGTGCACCAGCCCTCCTGCAGCAAAGCACCCCACAACATGATGCAGCCACCCGTGCTTCACGGTTGGGATGGTGTTCTTCAGCTTACAAGTCTCCCCCTTTTTCCTCCAAACATAACGATGGTCATTATGGCCAAACAGTTCTATTTTTGTTTCATCAGACCAGAGGACATTTCTCCAAAAAGTACTATCTTTGTCCCCATGTGCAGTTGCAAACCGTAGTCTGGCTTTATTATGGCGGTTTTGGAGCAGTGGCTTCTTCATTATTAAGCGGCCTTTCAGGTTATGTCGATATAGGACTTGTTTTACTGTGGATATAGATACTTTTGTACCGGTTTCCTCCAGCATCTTCACAAGGTCCTTTGCTGTTGTTCTGGGATTGACTTGCACTTTTCGCACCAAAGTACGTTCATCTCTAGGAGACAGAACGCGTAAAGAGGCACTGAGTTTGAAGGTATGCCTTGAAATACATCCACAGGTACACCTCCAATTGACTCAAATGATAGGCACAGTCAACTTAGTGTATGTACACTTCTGACCCACTGGAATTGTGATATAGTGAATTATAAGTGAAATAATCTGTCTGTAAACAATTGTTGGAAGAATTACTTGTGTCATGCACAAAGTAGATGTCCTAAACGACTTGCTAAAACTATAGTTTGTTAACATGAAATCTGTGGAGTGGTTGAAAAATGAGTTTTAATGACTTCAACCTAAGTGTATGTAAACTTCTGAATTCAACTGTAGTTCCACTGTAGATAGATGTAGTTCCATATATAGTTCCACTGTAGATAGATGTAGTTCCATATACAGTATAGTTCCACAGTAGAGAGATGTAGTTCCATATACAGTATAGTTCCACTGTAGATATATGTAGTTCCATATACAGTATAGTTCCACTGTAGATAGATGTAGTTCAATATACAGTATAGTTCCACTGTAGATAGATGAAGTTCCATATATAGTTCCACTGTAGATAGACGTAGTTCCATATATAGTTCCACTGTAGATAGACGTAGTTCCATATATAGTTCCACTGTAGATAGACGTAGTTCCATATATAGTTCCACTGTAGATATATGTAGTTCCATATACAGTATAGTTCCACTGTAGATATATGTAGTTCCATATACAGTATAGTTCCACTGTAGATAGATGTAGTTCCATATATAGTTCCACTGTAGATAGATGTAGTTCCATATATAGTTCCACTGTAGATAGATGTAGTTCCATATACAGTATAGTTCCACTGTAGATAGATGTAGTTCCTTATATAGTTCCACTGTAGATAGATGTAGTTCCATATATAGTTCCACTGTAGATAGATGTAGTTCCATATATAGTTCCACTGTAGATAGATGTAGTTCCATATACAGTATAGTTCCACTGTAGATAGACGTAGTTCCATATATAGTTCCACTGTAGATAGACGTAGTTCCATATACAGTATAGTTCCACTGTAGATATATGTAGTTCCATATACAGTATAGTTCCACTGTAGATATATGTAGTTCCATATACAGTATAGTTCCACTGTAGATAGATGTAGTTCCATATATAGTTCCACTGTAGATAGACGTAGTTCCATATATAGTTCCACTGTACATAGACGTAGTTCCATATACAGTATAGTTCCACTGTAGATATATGTAGTTCTATATACAGTATAGTTCCACTGTAGATATATGTAGTTCCATATACAGTATAGTTCCACTGTAAATATATGTAGTTTCATATACAGTATAGTTCCACTGTAGAAAGATGTAGTTCCATATACAGTATAGTTCCACTGTAGATAGATGTACTTCGACTGTAGATAGACGTAGTTCCATATACAGTATAGTTCCACTGTAGATAGATGTAGTTCCATATATAGTTCCACTGTAGATAGATGTAGTTCCATATACAGTATAGTTCCACTGTAGATAAATGTAGTTCCATATACAGTATAGTTCCACTGTAGAGAGATGTAGTTCCATATACAGTATAGTTTCACTGTAGATAGATGTAGTTCCACTGTAGATAGATGTAGTTCCATATACAGTATAGTTCCACTGTAGAGAGATGTAGTTCCATATACAGTATAGTTTCACTGTAGATAGATGTAGTTCCACTGTAGATAGATGTAGTTCCATATACAGTATAGTTCCACTGTAGATAGATGTAGTTCCATATATACATTAGTTCCACTGTAGATATATGTAGTTCCATATACAGTGTAGTTCCACTGTAGATAGATGTAGTTCCATATATAGTTCCACTGTAGATAGATGTAGTTCCATATATAGTTCCACTGTAGATAGATTTAGTTCCAAATACAGTATAGTTCCACTGTAGATAGACGTAGTTCCATATATAGTTCCACTGTAGATAGATGTAGTTCCATACATAGTTCCACTGTAGAGAGATGTAGTTCCATTTCCAGTATAGTTCCACTGTAGATAGATGTAGTTCCATTTCCAGTATAGTTCCACTGTAGTTAGATGTAGTTCCATATATACATCAGTTCCACTGTAGATAGATGTAGTTCCACTGTAGATAGATGTAGTTCCATATACAGTATAGTTCCACTGTAGATAGATGTAGTTCCATATACAGTATAGTTCCACTGTAGATAAGATGTAGTTCCATATACAGTATAGTTCCACTGTAGATAGATGTAGTTCCATATACAGTATAGTTCCACTGTAGATAGATGTAGTTCCATATACAGTATAGTTCCACTGTAGATAGATGTAGTTCCATATATACATTAGTTCCACTGTAGATAGATGTAGTTCCATATACAGTATAGTTCCACTGTAGATAGATGTAGTTCCATATATACATTAGTTCCACTGTAGATAGATGTAGTTCCATATACAGTATAGTTCCACTGTAGATAGATGTAGTTCCATATACAGTATAGTTCCACTGTAGATAGATGTAGTTCCATATACAGTATAGTTCCACTGTAGATAGATGTAGTTCCATATATACATTAGTTCCACTGTAGATAGATGTAGTTCCATATACAGTATAGTTCCACTGTAGATAGATGTAGTTCCATATATACATTAGTTCCACTGTAGATAGATGTAGTTCCATATACAGTATAGTTCCACTGTAGATAGATGTAGTTCCATATACAGTATAGTTCCACTGTAGATAGATGTAGTTCCATATACAGTATAGTTTCACTGTAGATAGATGTAGTTCCATATATAGATAGATGTAGTTCCACACACAGGAGTCCAGGCGCAATTTAGATGTTGGCCACTAGATGGCAGCAGTGTATGAGCAAAGTTTTAGACTGATCCAATGAACCATTGCATTACTGTTCAAAATATTGTAATAAGTCTACCCAAATGTGCCTAATTGGTTTATTGATACATTTTCATGTACATAACTGTGCACTCTCCTCAAACACTAGCATGGTATTATTTCACTGTAATAGCTACTGTAAATTGGACAGTGTAGTTAGATTAACAAGCATTTAAGCTTTCTGCCCATATAAGATATGTCTATGTCCTGGGAAATTGTCTTGTTACCTACAACCTCATGCTAATCACATTAGCGCACGTTAGCTCAACCATCCTGAGGGCGGGACACGATCCTGTAGAGGTTAATATGAATCTCACCCTGCCCTCTACCTCTTCATTGTCACTGTTGAGTGATGTCATTCTCTGACCCCTCCTTTCCTCAACAGACAGAACAGCATCACCAGCAGAGCTACAGCACTGTTCATTCTGAAATCCCTCTTCAGAAATATTATAGTCTATGATGCTCAGATTACTAATGGTTAACTAGGGAGCTAGGATATATCAGTTAGCTAACCATTTACAGTAACTGCAGTTCATTAATAGGTCAATCTTTAATCTAAAATAAAAATTGAGAAATATAAATGTATCTTGACATTAATAGATTAATAAATAGCTATTAATTGATGACTTAATAGATAGTAGATTAAGTTAGAAGGGTGAACTCCTATTTTGAAGGGACAGGAAGTGTTGCTTGTACATTTGGCCAATGATATGCATTCCACATGTAACCCCACCCACTTTTTAAAATCGAAATATGAAGTTGTTTTTTGTTCATCTGCAAAAAAAACGAGAACAAAAAAACAAGCAATTCTTCTGTTTTAGAAAACACAGTGTTCATCTGTTTTCCTTTTTCTTCACACAACAATATGCGCTGAACCAACTAGGACTGAATAATAGATAACCACCTGTAAGCCTTTAAACGCCAGCGCCCGTCTATAGAAGGCCTTCTTATTGGTTGGTTCCAGCTTGAGTGCGGAGTCACAGTCCTGTCTGGCCTCTTCAAAACAGCCCAGTCTCAGGTAACAGATGGCTCTGGAGGTGAACGGTAGGGGTTAGGGACTGATAGTGGGCTTGAAAGTGGTAATTTGTCATGGCAACTTGTGTGTACAGTACACTGATAAAGAACTATGCTTACAATCATATAAAAATAAATAAAATAAATGCCACTCGCACTTGACTTTCCCCTACTAATACTGACATTACTGAGATATGTGGTTGTGATTAATTCACTAACTGTAAGTGGCTCTGGATAAAAACATCTGCTAAATAACTCAAATGTAAATTGTGTCTAAAAGCACTTCCTATCTACTGTAAGTATTAACTTAGGTTTGATCTGAAGGGATAGTGTTAGGGTTAGGGGTCACCTGTTGCTAACGCAGGAACACTTGTCAGGTTAGGGTTATGGTTAGTAAGCTAGCAGGGTTAGGATTAGTATGCTAGAAGGGTTAGGGTTAGTATGCTAGCAGGGTTAGGATTAGTATGCTAGCAGGGTTAGGGTTTGTATGTTAGCAGGGTTAGGGTTAGTATTCTAGCAGGGTTAGGGTTAGTATGTTAGCAGGGTTAGGGTTAGTATGCTAGCAGGGTTAGGGTTAGTATTCTAGCAGGGTTAGGGTTAGTATGCTAGCAGGGTTAGGGTTAGTATGCTAGCAGGGTTAGGGTTAGTATTCTAGCAGGGTTAGGGTTAGTATGCTAGCAGGGTTAGGGTTAGTATGCTAGCAGGGTTAGGATTAGTATGCTAGAAGGGTTAGGGTTAGTATGCTAGCAGGGTTAGGATTAGTATGCTAGCAGGGTTAGGGTTTGTATGTTAGCAGGGTTAGGGTTCGTATGCTAGCAGGGTTAGAATTAGTATGTTAGCAGGGTTAGGGTTTGTATGCTATCAGGGTTAGGGTTAGTATAATAGCAGGGTTAGGGTTAGTATGCTATCAGGGTTAGTTAGTATGCTAGCAGGGTTAGGGTTAGTATGCTAGCAGGGTTAGGGTTAGAATGCTAGCAGGGTTAGGGTTAGTATGCTAGCAGGGTTAGTTGGTATGCTAGCAGGGTTAGAATGCTAGCAGGGTTAGGATTAGTTTGCTAGCAAGGTTAGGGTTAGAATGCTAGCAGGGTTAGGATTAGTATGCTAGCAAGGTTAGGGTTAGTATGCTAGCAGGGTTAGGTTTAGTATGCTAGCAGGGTTAGGGTTAGTATGTTAGCAGGGTTAGGGTTTGTATGCTATCAGGGTTAGGGTTAGTATAATAGCAGGGTTAGGGTTAGTATGCTAGCAGGGTTAGGGTTAGAATGCTAGCAGGGTTAGGGTTAGTATGCTAGCAGGGTTAGGGTTAGTATGCTAGCAGGGTTAGTTAGTATGCTAGCAGGGTTAGAATGCTAGCAGGGTTAGGATTAGTTTGCTAGCAAGGTTAGGGTTAGAATGCTAGCAGAGTTAGGGTTAGTATGCTAGCAGGGTTAGGGTTAGAATGCTAGCAGGGTTAGGTTTAGTATGCTAGCAGGGTTAGGGTTAGTATGCTAGCAGGGTTAGTATGCTAGCAGGGTTAGGGTTAGTATGCTAGCAGGGTTAGGGTTAGTATGCTAGCAGGGTTAGGGTTAGTATGCTAGCAGGGTCAGTTAATATGCTAGAAGGGTTAGGGTTAGTATGCTACTAGGGTTAGGGTTAGTATGCTAGCAGGGTTAGGGTTAGTATGCTAGCAGGGTTAGGGTTAGTATGCTAGCAGGGTTAGGGTTAGTATGCTAGCAGGGTTAGTTAATATGCTAGAAGGGTTAGGGTTAGTATGCTAGCAAGATTAGGGTTAGTATGCTAGCAGGGTTAGGGTTAGTATGCTAGCAGGGTTAGGGTTAGTATGCTAGCAGGGTTAGTTAGTATGCTAGCAGGGTTAGGGTTAGTATGCTAGCAGGGTTAGTATGCTAGCAGGGTTAGGGTTAGTATGCTAGCAGGGTTAGTATGCTAGCAGGGTTAGTATGCTAGCAGGGTTAGGGTTAGTATGCTAGCAGGGTTAGGGTTAGTATGCTGTTAGGGTTAGTATGCTAGCAGGGTTAGGGTTAGTATGCTAGCAGGGTTAGGGTTAGTATGCTAGCAGGGTTAGGGTTAGTATGCTAGCAGGGTTAGGGTTAGTATGCTGTTAGGGTTAGTATGCTAGCAGGGTTAGTTAATATGCTAGCAGGGTTAGGGTTAGTATGCTAGCAGGGTTAGGGTTAGTACGCTAGCAGGGTTAGGGTTAGTATGCTAGCAGGGTTAGTATGCTAGCAGGGTTAGGGTTAGTATGCTAGCAGGGTTAGTATGCTAGCAGGGTTAGGGTTAGTACGCTAGCAGGGTTAGGGCTAGTATGCTAGCAGGGTTAGTATGCTAGCAGGGTTAGGGTTAGTACGCTAGCAGGGTTAGGGTTAGTATGCTAGCAGGGTTAGTATGCTAACAGGGTTAGGGTTAGTATGCTAGCAGGGTTAGTATGCTAGCAGGGTTAGGGTTAGTATGCTAGCAGGGTTAGTTAGTATGCTAGCAGGGTTAGGGTTAGTATGCTAGCAGGAATAGGGTTAGTGATCACCTGTTGGTAAAGCAGGAACACTCGTCAGGTTTGATCTGAAGGCATTCGCTGTACTTCTCTAGACCGTCACGGAACTGGCTTTTCCTCACATGCTCATTTCCTTCTGTTTTGAGAGATGCAAAGCGGGCCTCTGCTTTTTTGGCTGCGAAGAGAGAGAAGCGGTTATCAGCAGTGACGCAAGAGGAAATCTGCTGACTAAGAGCAACATGATCTGTTTTTTAACTAATCAAACTACTTCTAGCTGACTGTAAATATAAAAACCTTTCCTACAATAACTTGATGTCAATGAGCAAAAAACAGTCCCTGTGTTACTCATCTTTATCTATTTCTGACTAATCTGCAAGACAATCTGCCGGTCTGACTCTGGAGAGGAGGTCAAAACTAACGGTCTGATAATCAACATTTTATTTTATTTCACCTTTATTTAACCAGGTAGGTTTTATTCCACCTTTATTTAACCAGGTAGGTTTTATTCCACCTTTATTTAACCAGGTAGGTTTTATTCCACCTTTATTTAACCAGGTAGGTTTTATTCCACCTTTATTTAACCAGGTAGGTTTTATTCCACCTTTATTTAACCAGGTAGGTTTTATTCCACCTTTATTTAACCAGGTAGGTTTTATTCCACCTTTATTTAACCAGGTAGGTTTTATTCCACCTTTATTTAACCAGGTAGGTTTTATTCCACCTTTATTTAACCAGGTAGGTTTTATTTCACCTTTATTTAACCAGGTAGGTTTTATTTCACCTTTATTTAACCAGGTAGGTTTTATTCCACCTTTATTTAACCAGGTAGGTTTTATTCCACCTTTATTTAACCAGGTAGGTTTTATTTCACCTTTATTTAACCAGGTAGGCCAGTTGAGAACTAGTTCTCATTTACAACTGTGACCTGGCCAAGACAAAGCAAAGCAGTGAGACAAAAAACAACACAGTTACACATGAGATGAACAAACGTACAGTCAATAACACAATAGAGAATCTATATACAGAGTGTGTAAATGTAGTTAGATTAGGAAGGTAAGACAATAAATAGTCCGTAGTGGTGAAATAATTACAATTTAGCATTAACACTGGAGTGATAGATGTACAGATGATGATGTGCAAATAGAGATACTGGAGTGTAAATGAGATAAAATAATAATATGGGGATGAGGTAGTAGGATGGACTATTTACAGAAGGGCTATATACAGGTGCAGTGATCGATAAGCAGCTCTGACAACTGATGCTTAAAGTTAGTGAGGGAGATAGGGGGTGACCAGTGAAATATACCTGCTGGAGCGCATGCTACGGGTGGGTGTTGCTATGGTGACTAGTGAGCTGAGATAAGGCGGGGATTTACCTAGTAAAGACTTATAGATGACCTGGAGCCAGTGGGTTTGGCAACAAATATATAATGAAGGCCAGCCAACGAGAGCATACAGGTCGCAGTGGTGGGTAGTATATGGGGCTTTGGTAACAAAACGGATGGCACTGTGATAGATTACATCCAATTTGCTAAGGAGACTGTTGGAGGCTATTTTGTAAATGACATCGCCGAAGTCAAGGATCGGTAGGATAGTCAGTTTTACAAGGGCATGTTTGGCAGCATGAGGAACAAGGGCATGTTAACTAGACACCTAGGTATTTGTAGGTAGGATAGACACCTAACACCTACACTAGACAACATGAGTGAAGGACGCTTTGTAGCGATTTAATTTTGGATTGGAGATGTTTTATGTGAGTCTGGAAGTTGAGTTTACAATGTTGTCATGCTGAAGACTGAAGGGGGTTACACTCTATATTACCCCCACACTGTGACTGGCTGATCCGGGGGTATCAGGTTACACTCTATATTACCCCCACACTGTGACTGGCTGACCCGGGGGTATCAGGTTACACTTTATATTACCCCCACACTGTGACTGGCTGAACCGTGGGTATCAAGTTACACTCTACATAACTTCTACACTGTGACTGGCTGACCCGTGGGTATCAGGGTACTTTCTACATAACTACCGCACTGTGACTGGCTGACCCCTGGGTATCAGGTTACACTCTACATACAGTGGGGAGAACAAGTATTTGATACACTGACGATTTTGCAGGTTTGCATTTTATTGCATGACATAAGTATTTGATCACCTACCAACCAGTAAGAATTCCGGCTCTCACAGACCTGTTAGTTTTTCTTTAAGAAGCCCTCCTGTTCTCCACTCATTACCTGTATTAATTTCACCTGTTTGAACTCGTTACCTGTATAAAAGACACCTGTCCACACACTCAATCAAACAGACTCCAATCTCTCCACAATGGCCAAGACCAGAGAGCTGTGTAAGGACATCAGGGATAAAATTGTAGACCTGCACAAGGCTGGGATGGGCTACAGGACAATAGGCCAGCAGCTTGGTGAGAAGAACTGTTGGCGCAATTATTAGAAAATGGAAGAAGTTCAAGATGACGGTCAATCTCCCTCGGTCTGGGGCACCATGGAAGATCTCACCTCGTGGGGCATCAATCATCATGAGGAAGGAGGGATCAGCCCAGAACTATACGGCAGGACCTGGTCAATGACCTGAAGAGAGCTGGGACCACAGTCTCAAAGAAAACCATTAGTAACACACTATGCTGTCATGGATTAAAATCCTACAGCGCACACAAGGTCCCCCTGCTCAAGCCAGCGCATGTCCAGGCCCGTCTGAAGTTTGCCAATGACCATCTGGATGATCCAGAGGAGGAACGGGAGAAGGTCATGTGGTCTGATGAGACAAAAATAGAGCTTTTTGGTCTAAACTCCACTCGCCGTGTTTGGAGGAAGAAGAAGGATGAGTACAACCCCAAGAACACCATCCCAACCGTGAAGCATGGAGGTGGAAACATCATTCTTTGGGGATGCTTTTCTGCAAAGGGGACAGGACGATTGCACCGTATTGAGGGGAGGATGGATGGGGCCATGTATCGCGAGATCTTGGCCAACAACCTCCTTCCCTCAGTAAGAGCATTGAAGATGGGTCGTGGCTGGGTCTTCCAGCATGACAATGACCCGAAACACACAGCCAGTGCAACTAAGGAGTGGCTCCGTAAGAAGCATCTCAAGGTCCTGGAGTGGCCTAGCCAGTCTCCAGACCTGAACCCAATAGAAAATCTTTGGAGGGAGCTGAAAGTCCATATGGCCCAGCGACAGCTCCGAAACCTGAAGGATCTGGATGGAGGAGTGGGCCAAAATCCCTGCTGCAGTGTGTGCAAACCTGGTCAAGAACTACAGGAAACGTATGATCTCTGTAATTGCAAACAAAGTTTTCTGTACCAAATATTAAGTTCTGCTTTTCTGATGTATCAAATACTTATGTCATTCAAGAAAATGCAAATTAATTATTTAAAAATCATACAATGTGATTTTCAGGATTTTTGTTTTAGATTCCGTCACTCACAGTTGAAGAGTACCTATGATAAAAATTACAGACTTCTACATGCTTTGTAAGTGGGAAAACCTGCAAAATCGGCAGTGTATCAAATACTTGTTCTCCCCACTGTAACTACCACACTGTGACTGGTTGACCCGTGGGTATCAGATTACACTCTATATAACTACCACACTGTGACTGGCTGACCCGTGGGTATCAGATTACACTCTATATAACTACCACACTGTGACTGGCTGACCCGTGGGTATCAGATTACACTCTATATAACTACCACACTGTGACTGGCTGACCCGTGGGTATCAGGCTACACTCTATATAACTACCACACTGTGACTGGCTGACCCGTGGGTATCAGATTACACTCTATATAACTACCACACTGTGACTGGCTGACCCGTGGGTATCAGATTACACTCTATATAACTACCACACTGTGACTGGCTGACCCGTGGGTATCAGATTACACTCTATATAACTACCACACTGTGACTGGCTGACCCGTGGGTATCAGATTACACTCTATATAACTACCACACTGTGACTGGCTGACCCGTGGGTATCAGGCTACACTCTATATAACTACCACACTGTGACTGGCTGACCCGTGGGTATCAGATTACACTCTATATAACTACCACACTGTGACTGGCTGACCCGTGGGTATCAGATTACACTCTATATAACTACCACACTGTGACTGGCTGACCCGTGGGTATCAGATTACACTCTACATAACTACCACACTGTGACTGGCTGACCCGTGGGTATCAGATTACACTCTACATAACTACCACACTGTGACTGGCTGACCCGTGGGTATCAGATTACACTCTATATAACTACCACACTGTGACTGGCTGACCCGTGGGTATCAGGCTACACTCTATATAACTACCACACTGTGACTGGCTGACCCGTGGGTATCAGGCTACACTCTATATAACTACCACACTGTGACTGGCTGACCCGTGGGTATCAGGCTACACTCTATATAACTACCACACTGTGACTGGCTGACCCGTGGGTATCAGATTACACTCTATATAACTACCACACTGTGACTGGCTGACCCGTGGGTATCAGGCTACACTCTATATAACTACCACACTGTGACTGGCTGACCCGTGGGTATCAGATTACACTCTACATAATTAATTGATTCCCCTTGAGAAACCTCATCAGGAATACTTCCACTACTTAACCTTCCATTCACTCAGATTCGCTGTCATTTTTTCAAATACATTTTATTTAACCTTTATTTAACTAGGCAAGCCAGTTAAGAACAAATTCTTATTTACAATGACTGGGCCAGTTGTGCGCCGCCCTATGGGACTCCCAATCACAGCCGGATGTGAACCAGGGACTGTAGTGACATCTCTTGCACTGAGATGCAGTGCCTTAGACCACTGCGCCACTCCGGAGCCCCAATCATTAGATCAAACTGTTTGATATCTGCTAAGTCTGAGCTAGTGGACAGAAAGTAGTGTTCCATATCTGATTATTCCACGGTAAGGCTAGCCAGTAACCAGGAAGTGATGTGGCTAGCCAGTAAACAGGAAGTGACCTCTGACCTTCTCTAGCCTGGACCAGCTCAGCGCTGGGGTCTTTCTGCCTGTGGTGCTGCTGAGCTGACAGTGGGACTAGAGGGATCTCCGGAAGCTTCTGTCTCCAGTCAGGGCCGTCCTGCTCTATAAGCTGCTTGGTGATCCTGGAGGAAAACACACTCAGGTCACACAGTTCAGTTCACATCTTAAGATAAACCCTGACACCATCTTGAAATGAGCAGAGACAACTGCAAGTAAATTTTCACTTCAGAATTTCACTGCAAGGGAACCTCTATTTTCTGTAAGACACTATCATGGTTGTATGGCCAATGAGCTTGGTTTACCTGTGGACACTGTCGTGTGCCGCCTGCACCCCGATGTCTATCTGCAGAACAGTCTTAAAATCCACGTAGGCCTGTCGGTAACGTTCCATTGACTCATAGGCCATGGCCCTACGGAGGAGGGGCTTCAGGGAGAAGGGCTGAAGCTCCAATGCCCTGGGTTTAATAGGATCAGAGAGAGAGAGAGACAGCGAGAGAGAGAGAGGATCACAACCCCCACTTTGCGTTTGGTCACGTTGTGTTCCAGGACAAGACTTCTCCTCAGTCCTGACACACTCTAGGCTGTAGCAGATAATGTCTGCCATTTAGAAACACGTGAGAGTATGAGATGGTGTGCATGGATGGAAACCTGAATCACATGCCATATAGATAGATAGATAGATAGATAGATAGATAGATAGATAGATAGATAGATAGATAGATAGATAGATAGATAGATAGATAGATAGATAGATAGATAGAGGCAGACAGTCTGTCAACAGATGTAGACAGTCTCTAAACAGAGTCAGACCATCTGTAAACAGAGTCAGACCGTCTGTAAACAGAGTCAGACCGTCTGTAAACAGAGGCAGACCGTCTGTAAAGAGAGGCAGACAGTCTGTAAACAGAGGCAGACAGTCTGTAAACAGAGGCAGACAGTCTGTAAACAGAGGCAGACAGTCTGTAAACAGAGGCAGACCATCTGTAAACAGAGGCAGACAGTCTGTAAACAGAGGCAGACAGTCTGTCAACAGATGTAGACAGTCTCTAAACAGAGGCAGACCATCTGTAAACAGAGTCAGACCGTCTGTAAACAGAGTCAGACCATCTGTAAACAGAGTCAGACCATCTGTAAACAGAGGCAGACCATCTGTAAACAGAGTCAGACCATCTGTAAACAGAGTCAGACAGTCTGTAAACAGAGTCAGACAGTCTGTAAACAGAGGCAGACAGTCTGTAAACAGAGGCAGACAGTCTGTAAACAGAGGCAGACAGTCTGTAAACAGAGGCAGACCATCTGTAAACAGAGGCAGACAGTCTGTAAACAGAGGCAGACAGTCTGTAAACAGAGGCAGACCATCTGTAAACAGAGGCAGACAGTCTGTAAACAGAGGCAGACAGTCTGTAAACAGAGGCAGACCATCTGTAAACAGAGGTTAGAGTAGAGAATACACAGATCCTCTCCACTCTCTATACCTTTAACAACAAACAGTTCTGTTAGAGTAGAGAATACACAGATCCTCTCCACTCTCTATACCTTTAACAACAAACACAGCTTGTATTTCAAAGCATAGAAAGTCAAACTTGTTAATAGGATAGACTACTCTGTGGTGTTGAGTGGCTGGGCGTACACACTGCACAGTTTGCATGGTCAATCCATTTACAGGGAAAAGGCTACATCTAGCGTAGGCCTGTGTCCTGTTAAAACATCTAGTGTAGGCCTGTGTCCTGTTAAAACATCTAGTGTAGGCCTGTGTCCTGTTAAAACATCTAGTGTAGGCCTGTGTCCTGTTAAAATATCTAGTGTAGGCCTGTGTCCTGTTAAAACATCTAGTGTAGGCCTGTGTCCTGTTAAAACATCTAGTGTAGGCCTGTGTCCTGTTAAAATATCTAGCGTAGGCCTGTGTCCTGTTAAAACATCTAGTGTAGACATGTGTCCTGTTAAAACATCTAGTGTAGGCCTGTGTCCTGTTAAAACATCTAGTGTAGACATGTGTCCTGTTAAAACATCTAGTGTAGGCCTGTGTCCTGTTAAAACATCTAGTGTAGGCCTGTGTCCTGTTAAAATATCTAGTGTAGACATGTGTCCTGTTAAAACATCTAGTGTAGGCCTGTGTCCTGTTAAAACATCTAGTGTAGACATGTGTCCTGTTAAAACATCTAGTGTAGGCCTGTGTCCTGTTAAAACATCTAGTGTAGACATGTGTCCTGTTAAAACATCTAGTGTAGGCCTGTGTCCTGTTAAAACATCTAGTGTAGGCCTGTGTCGTGTTAAAACATCTAGTGTAGGCCTGTGTCCTGTTAAAACATCTAGTGTAGGCCTGTGTCCTGTTAAAACATCTAGTGTAGGCCTGTGTCCTGTTAAAACATAGATAGATAGATAGATAGATAGATAGATAGATAGATAGATAGATAGATAGATAGATAGATAGATAGATAGATAGATAGATAGATAGATAGATAGGTACTTTATTGATCCCCGGGGGGGAAATTTCATTGTCAAGCAGCTACAACAAAACACAGGGCAGGTGCAAAATGCCAGAACTAAATACACAAAAGACAGATACACGGTACATGATACATAGAGCGGCAGTATGAAAAAGTATAAAAATACAAGAAGTATTATAATAAAAAAAGCTATAAAAAGTAGTATGGGTGGTTGGCTGAATATGTACACTATACATTGGTGGATGTTGGATGGTTAACTATACTATACAGGTCGATGGCAGAGAAATACTTCAATAGCTGAATGTGCGTATGACCTATAAACAGAGGCAGACAGTCTGTAAACAGAGGCAGACAGTCTGTCAACAGATGTAGACAGTCTCTAAACAGAGGCAGACCATCTGTAAACAGAGTCAGACCGTCTGTAAACAGAGTCAGACCATCTGTAAACAGAGTCAGACCATCTGTAAACAGAGGCAGACCATCTGTAAACAGAGGCAGACCATCTGTAAACAGAGGCAGACAGTCTGTAAACAGAGGCAGACAGTCTGTAAACAGAGGCAGACAGTCTGTAAACAGAGGCAGACAGTCTCTAAACAGAGGCAGACAGTCTGTAAACAGAGGCAGACAGTCTGTAAACAGAGGCAGACCGTCTGTAAACAGAGTCAGACCATCTGTAAACAGAGTCAGACCATCTGTAAACAGAGGCAGACCATCTGTAAACAGAGGCAGACCATCTGTAAACAGAGGCAGACAGTCTGTAAACAGAGGCAGACCATCTGTAAACAGAGGCAGATAGTCTGTTAACTACTACAACAACCACATGATGATTATTAATGAGTCTAATAGAGACTGGAAATGTGTCTCTCTCAGACAGACTAATACTCTCCTGCTGCCATTAACATGTTTACTGGGCCCAGGGAGAGGTGGCACCCTATTCCATATATAGTGCACGATACATGGGCCCTGGTCAAAAGTAATGCACTTTATCAGGAATAGGGTGCCATTTGGGACGCAGATGTAGAAGAATATTGACATGTAGAAGGGACGATAGCAAGGCCTCCTCACCTGGTGCAGTCCTGGATACACTCTGTGTTGCTTCCATCCTTCAGGTAGCAAGCAGCTCTGTTAGAGTAGAGAATACACAGATCCTCTCCACTCTCTATACCTTTAACAACAAACAGTTCTGTTAGAGTAGAGAATACACAGATCCTCTCCACTCTCTATACCTTTAACAACAAACAGTTCTGTTAGAGCAGAGAATACACAGATCCTCTCCACTCTCTATACCTTTAACAACAAACAGTTCTGTTAGAGTAGAGAATACACAGATCCTCTCCACTCTCTATACCTTTAACAACAAACAGTTCTGTTAGAGTAGAGAATACACAGATCCTCTCCACTCTCTATACCTTTAACAACAAACAGTTCTGTTAGAGTAGAGAATACACAGATCCTCTCCACTCTCTATACCTTTAACAACAAACAGTTCTGTTAGAGTAGAGAATACACAGATCCTCTCCACTCTCTATACCTTTAACAACAAACAGTTCTGTTAGAGTAGAGAATACACAGATCCTCTCCACTCTCTATACCTTTAACAACAAACAGTTCTGTTAGAGTAGAGAATACACAGATCCTCTCCACTCTCTATACCTTTAACAACAAACAGTTCTGTTAGAGTAGAGAATACACAGATCCTCTCCACTCTCTATACCTTTAACAACAAACACAGCTTGTATTTCAAAGCATAGAAAGTCAAACTTGTTAATAGGATAGACTACTCTGTGGTGTTGAGTGGCTGGGCGTACACACTGCACAGTTTGCATGGTCAATCCATTTACAGGGAAAAGGCTACATCTAGCGTAGGCCTGTGTCCTGTTAAAACATCTAGTGTAGGCCTGTGTCCTGTTAAAACATCTAGTGTAGGCCTGTGTCCTGTTAAAACATCTAGTGTAGGCCTGTGTCCTGTTAAAACATCTAGTGTAGGCCTGTGTCCTGTTAAAACATCTAGTGTAGGCCTGTGTCCTGTTAAAACATCTAGTGTAGGCCTGTGTCCTGTTAAAACATCTAGTGTAGGCCTGTGTCCTGTTAAAACATCTAGTGTAGGCCTGTGTCCTGTTAAAACATCTAGTGTAGGCCTGTGTCCTGTTAAAACATCTAGTGTAGGTCTGTGTCCTGTTAAAACATCTAGTGTCGGCCTGTGTCCTGTTAAAACATCTAGTGTAGGCCTGTGTCCTGTTAAAACATCTAGTGTAGGCCTGTGTCCTGTTAAAACATCTAGTGTAGGCCTGTGTCCTGTTAAAACATCTAGTGTAGGCCTGTGTCCTGTTAAAACATCTAGTGTAGGCCTGTGTCCTGTTAAAACATCTAGTGTAGGCCTGTGTCCTGTTAAAACATCTAGTGTAGGCCTGTGTCCTGTTAAAACATCTAGTGTAGGCCTGTGTCCTGTTAAAACATCTAGTGTAGGCCTGTGTCCTGTTAAAACATCTAGTGTAGGCCTGTGTCCTGTTAAAACATCTAGTGTAGGCCTGTGTCCTGTTAAAACATCTAGTGTAGGCCTGTGTCCTGTTAAAACATCTAGTGTAGGCCTGTGTCCTGTTAAAACATCTAGTGTAGGCCTGTGTCCTGTTAAAACATCTAGTGTAGGCCTGTGTCCTGTTAAAACATCTAGTGTAGGCCTGTGTCCTGTTAAAACATCTAGTGTAGGCCTGTGTGTATGCCTGTGTCCTGTTAAAACATCTAGTGTAGGCCTGTGTCCTGTTAAAACATCTAGTGTAGGCCTGTGTCCTGTTAAAACATCTAGTGTAGGCCTGTGTCCTGTTAAAACATCTAGTGTAGGCCTGTGTCCTGTTAAAACATCTAGTGTAGGCCTGTGTCCTGTTTTCTGTGACGACAGAGTAAATTATTATGCAGCCTCAGAGGGGTGCCCAAACGTTTTCATACGACTGTACATGTTTCATACTGGTCAAGACATCTCCACTACAGGACCTTGATGAGTGTGGATGTAGAATAGTGTCATGTTTCTTGTAGTGACTGAAAGGGTCAGTTGTCTGTGTGTCCCCAAGGAGTAGGAGTCCAAAGTAAGTTAGGAGATACCTAGTCTAGGAGTATGTGTCCTGTTAAAACATCTAGTGTAGGCCTGTGTCCTGTTAAAACATATAGTGTAGGCCTGTGTCCTGTTAAAACATCTAGTGTAGGCCTGTGTCCTGTTAAAACATCTAGTGTAGACATGTGTCCTGTTAAAACATCTAGTGTAGGCCTGTGTCCTGTTAAAACATCTAGTGTAGGCCTGTGTCCTGTTAAAACATCTAGTGTAGGCCTGTGTCCTGTTAAAACATATAGTGTAGGCCTGTGTCCTGTTAAAACATCTAGTGTAGGCCTGTGTCCTGCTGTCAGAGGTCTGACATTTGGTTGTGCAGTCGAATACCGACCAGGCATGCAGGGCACATGTCCAGGGGCCCAGACCTCCAGGGGCCCAGACCTCCAGGGGCCCAGACCTCCAGGGGCCCAGACCTCCAGGGGCCCAGACCTCCAGGGGCCATGACCTCCAGGGGCCATGACCTCCAGGGGGCCAGACCTCCAGGGGGCCAGACCTCCAGGGGGCCAGACCTCCAGGGGCCCAGACCTCCAGGGGCCCAGACCTCCAGGGGGCCAGACCTCCAGGGGGCCAGACCTCCAGGGGGCCAGACCTCCAGGGGGCCAGACCTCCAGGGGGCCAGACCTCCAGGGGGCCATGACCTCCAGGGGGCCAGACCTCCAGGGGGCCAGACCTCCAGGGGGCCAGACCTCCAGGGGGCCAGACCTCCAGGGGGCCAGACCTCCAGGGGGCCATGACCTCCAGGGGGCCATGACCTCCAGGGGCCCAGACCTCCAGGGGCCCAGACCTCCAGGGGCCCAGACCTCCAGGGGGCCATGACCTCCAGGGGGCCAGACCTCCAGGGGGCCCCATTCACAGCAAAATGTATAGAATTGCAGGAAATTTGCTCTAAAACGGCAAAATAAATCTCTAAATCCCATGGTAAAATGGGTAGAATTGCACAAACAAATCTCTGCCCCATGGGAAAATTTGTAGAATAAGAATAGCAGAAAATGTGTTTTAACACTCCAATGCAGCAGTTTTTATTTAAATATCAAATAATTTCTTGTAACATTTAAATACCTTACAGGGACTTTCAATTAAAATGGTTAAAAATAAACTAAAATAGTTTCTTAGCAAAGAGCAATTTCTCAATCAAGAATTTAGCTAGAACTGTCCGGGAGTGGTCTGAGCGGCGAGGGGAAAACAGAAAATTAGCTGTTATTGACAGAGAGGTTTACTGATCTAATTTACCACATGGTGATGTCACAATGGACATTTCAGGCTTTTCAAACAGCGCTTACACAAGTTGTGGGGCCCCCCAACCAAATCTCGCTTAGGGCCCCCAAAAGGCTAGAGCCGGCCCTGACTGAGTTGACACGCTGCTGCCTGCTGAGATGAAACAGACATCAAAGACATGTATGAGGTCATGAACTCTGAGACTAAACCCCATCCTGAGGCATCTAACTCTGTAACAAGCCACTGCTATTGATTGTACTCCACCTGCGTCACAGCAGCCATCGATGGCCGCAGAGTATTTCTCCACAGCATCTGCAAACTGTCCGTATTTGAAGAGGTGGTTACCCTCGTTCTTGAGCCGGCCCAGGTGGGGCGGCAGGGCTCCGGCGGGGGTGTCCAGATAGCTGGTGTCTGGTGGAGTGTCCTTACTCTGGTTCCTGTCCCCCTGGGTGGCTCCGTTGGCCATCGACCCCTTCTCTGGGGGACCCTTCCCTGCCCTGGGCTTCTCCGTACTCCCGGCCCTGCTTCTCCTCCTGAATCCTGGGGTGGCCTGGTCCGTTTTAGCCCCCCCGGTTCCAGAGGGCTTATCCTGTGCATTCCCCATTTTTATCTCTGCACGCTGCAGTGTCAAAGCTCTCCTCGCCCTAGAGCAGCAGCCTAGTCTAAGCTGGATGGAAGATCTTCTGTCAGGACACGCCCCTACTGTTGGGAGTCAGCAGTGACATCACAGAAGGGGGCGGTGTTGTTGCATTGCAGTGCTGACAGAGGAGCGGAGTTTCATGAGGCCACTGCATTAACGAGGGAGAACTGGCACTTGGCAGGAGAGAGAAGCCAGTTATGTAGCCAGCAGTTAGGTGATGTCAGGGAAGAATAAGGATCTACCTCTGGGGACACTTTAGGTCTGGAACAGAACACTCTGGGAAACCAGTGAAAAAGGATCCCAGGATCCCAAATGTAACCCTATTCCCTATGTAGTGCCCTGCTTCTGACCAAGGCCCATAGGCCTCGGTATTCAGTTCAAATTCATATCCAGTTGGCATTAATATTAATAATAGAGTGCTATGAATGATATCGCTCCAGTATCTCTTTAGAATGTTGAAATAATTTGCATATTTATAGATGTGTAAGGTTATACTCCTAGACTAGGTATCTCCTAACTTACTTTGGACTCCTACTCCTTGGGGACACACAGACAACTGACCCTTTCAGTCACTACAAGAAACATGACACTATTCTACATCCACACTCATCAAGGTCCTGTAGTGGAGATGTCTTGACCAGTATGAAACATGTACAGTCGTATGAAAATGTTTGGGCACCCCTCTGAGGCTGCATAATAATTTACTCTGTCGTCACAGAAAATGATCACAGTGGCATGCCATTCATTTTCTAATAAAAGCTGAGTACTGGGGTATTGTCAAGACGAAGATTTTTAGTGTAGCAATATTAAGTTGTATGAAATTAAATCAGATGTGAAAAATAGGCTATGCAAAAATTTGGGCACCCTTGTCATTCTGTTGATTTGAATACCTGTAACTACTTAGCACTGATTAATTGGAACACACAATTGGTTTGGTGAGCTCATTAAGCCTTGAACTTCATAGACAAGTGCATCCAATCATGAGAAAAGGTATTTAAGGTGGCCAATTGCAAGTTGTTGTTCTTTTTGACTCTCCTCTGAAGAGTGGCAACATGGGGGCCTCAAAACAACTCTCAAATGACCTGAAAACAAAGATTGTTCAACATTATGGTTTAGGGGAAGGCTACAAAAAGCTATCGCAGAGATGTAAGCTGTCAGTGTCCACTGTGAGGAACATAGTGAGGAAATGGAAGACCACAGGCACAGTTCTTGTTAAGGCCAGAAGTGGCAGGCCAAGTAAAATATCAGAGAGGCAAAGGCGAAGGATGGTGAGAAAGGTCAAAAACAGCCCATAGACCACCTCCAAAGACCTACAACATCATCTTGCTGCAGATGGTGTCACTGTGCATCGTTCAACAATTCAGCGCACTTTGCACAAGGAGAAGCTGTACGGGAGAGTGATGCGGAAGAAGCCTTTTTCTGAACACACGCCACAAACAGAGTCGCTTGAGGTATGCAAACCCACATTTGGACAAGCCAGCTTCATTTTGGAATAAGGTGCTGTGGACTGATGAAACAAAGATTTAGTTATTTGGTCATAACAAGGGGCGTTATGCATGGCGGCAAAAGAACACATCGTTCCGAGAAAAACACTTGCTACCCACAGTAACATTTGGTGGGGGTTCCATCATGCTGTGGGGCTGTGTGGCCAGTGCCGGTACTGGGAATCTTGTTAAAGTTGAGGGTTGCATGGATTCCACTCAATATCAGCAGATTCTTGGGAATAATGTTGAAGAATCAGTCACAAAGTTGAAGTTACGCCGGGGCTGGATATTTCAACAAGACAACGACCCAAAACACTGCTCAAAATCTACCTGTGCATTTATGCAGAGGAACAAGTACAATGTTCTGGAATGGCCATCCCAGTCCCCAGACCTGAATATCATTGAGAATCTGTGGGATGATTTGAAGCGGGCTGTCCATGCTCAGCAACCATCAAACCTAACGGATTAATACATTCTATACATTAGTTTATACTGGATTAATACATTCTATACATTAGTTTATACTGGATTTATACATTCTGTACATTAGTTTATACTGGATTAATACATTCTATACATTAGTTTATACTGGATTTATACATTTTGTACATTAGTTTATACTGGATTAATACATTCTATACATTAGTTTATACTGGATTAATACATTCTATACATTAGTTTATACTGGATTAATAAATTCTATACATTAGTTTATACTGGATTAATACATTCTATACATTAGTTTATACTGGATTAATACATTCTATACATTAGTTTATACTGGATTAATACATGCTGTACATTAGTTTATACTGGATTAATACATTGTATACATTAGTTAATACTGGATTAATACATTCTATACATTAGTTAATACTGGATTAATACATTCTAAAGCAAATTAGTTACTTAAAAATCATACAATGTGATTTTCTGGATTTTTGTTTTAGATTGCGTCACTCACAGTTGAAGTGTACCTATGATAAAAAATTACAGACCTCTACATGCTTTGTAAGTGACAGAATCAGCAGTGTATCAAATACTTGTTCTCCCCACTGTAGGTAGCAAGTAAAAGCCTTGGTACAATTCCAAGTCTGGAAGATTAAAACCACCCTCAGATTTAGGAAGATTAATTCTATGAATTTGATTTGCCCATATAAAGGTCTATTAGTATACTTTTTATAAAGAATGTCTTCGGTGAAGTAATTGGTATTATCGAGAATAAATATAACATCTTTGGGAGCCATGCCATTCTAAAGAGGTTTATTCTACCTGTAAGATTTATGGGAAGATTGTTGCATTTAATTAGATCTGCTTTCATGTTGTTGAGTAATGGGATAAAGTTATCTTTATATATGTGTTGTTGTCACTTATTAAGCATCCTACGTTTTTAATATTTTGTGGACCACTTAAAGCACAAGTGTCAAACTCATTCCACGGAGGGCGGAGTGTCTGAGGGTTTTAGCTCCTCCCTTGTACTTGATTGATGAATTAAGGTCACTAATTAGTAAGGACCTCCCCTCACCTGGTTGTCTAGGTCTTAGTAAGGAACTGTCTTCACCTGGTTGTATAGGTCTTAGTAAGGAACTCCCCTCACCTGGTTGTCTAGGTCTTAGTAAGGAACTCCCCTCACCTGGTTGTCTAGGTCTTAGTAAGGAACTCCCCTCACCTGGTTGTCTAGGTCTTAGTAAGGAACTGTCTTCACCTGGTTGTCTAGGTCTTAGTAAGGAACTCAACTCACCTGGTTGTCTAGGTCTTAGTAAGGAACTCAACTCACCTGGTTGTCTAGGTCTTAGTAAGGAACTCAACTCACCTGGTTGTCTAGGTCTTAGTAAGGAACTCCCCTCACCTGGTTGTCTAGGTCTTAGTAAGGAACTCCCCTCACCTGGTTGTCTAGGTCTTAGTAAGGAACTCCCCTCACCTGGTTGTCTAGGTCTTAGTAAGGAACTGTCTTCACCTGGTTGTATAGGTCTTAGTAAGGAACTCAACTCACCTGGTTGTCTAGGTCTTAGTAAGGAACTCCCCTCACCTGGTTGTCTAGGTCTTAGTAAGGAACTCCCCTCACCTGGTTGTCTAGGTCTTAGTAAGGAACTCCCCTCACCTGGTTGTCTAGGTCTTAATTGAAAGGAAAAACCAAAACCCAGCAGATACTAGGTACTCCATGGAATGAGTTTGACACCCCTGACTTAAAGGACTGCTGTAGATCATGAGTTATGAGTTTGACACCCCTGACTTAAAGGACTGCTGTAGATCATGAGTTATGAGTTTGACACCCCTGACTGTAGATCAGTTTCCATGTTCATTTTATATTCTGAGATTTTAGAGCATTCGGGAAATGGTTTTTTGCATTGAGTTTCCAATACTGGTCAGGTATATCAGGAGATCATCTGTTTAGTTTATATTCATGTTTTTTTTTTTACCTTTATTTAACCAGGTAGGCCAGTTGAGAACTAGTTCTCATTTGCAACTGCGACCTGGCCAAGACAAAGCAAAGCAGTGCGACAAAAACAACACAGAGTTACACAGTAAACAAACATAGTCAAAAACACAATAGAAAATCTATATACAGAGTGCAAAATGTAGTGCAAAATGCAGTAAGGTTAGGAGGTAGGACAATAAATAGGCCATAGTGGTGAAATAAATTACAGATTATCATCATTAACACAGGAATGAAGGATGTTACCAATACTGGTCAGGTATATCAGGAGATCATCTGTTTAGTTTATATTCATGTTTCCAATACTGGTCAGGTATATCAGGAGATCATCTGTTTAGTTTATATTCATGTTACCAATACTGATACCTGTTACGTTTGGATCCTGTCTAATTCTTTCGGCAAGTGGTTCTATTGTCAGTGCAAACAGGAGGGGAGAGGGGACATCCCTGTCTAGTGCCCCTTTCTAAAGAAATTTCATCAGATAATGTTTTATTTGTTTATATATTTTTGCTTTAGAACATTTATAGAATATTTTGTATTAAATGTATTATTTCAGCTGGAAAGTTGAATGCTTCCAAAGTTTTGAATAGAACAGGTCATTCAAGATGGCCGAAAGCCTTTTCGGCATCAACAGCCATTATTGATCAATCTAGATCTTGTTTTTTTAGCATATTGTATTAAACTGAAACATGTTCTTGTATTTTTTTGTGTCCATTTTTAATAAATCCTGTTTGATTGACATGTATCAAGTCTGGTAAGACATTCTGTTGCTTTATGAGCTTAGTTATTATTTTATTGTCACAATGTATTCAAGTTATGGGTCTGTAATCAGCAGGGACTCCAGGTTTTAACAGAACTGAAATAACTGTTTGATACATGGAACTAGGAAATACTGAATTGAGTGACGTGTTGTCGTTTCTATGGGAAAGCCATCCATCCTGGTGCTTTCCTCCATGCGAATGTTTTAACAGTGTCTAATATTTATTTTTGCGTAATATGGATTTTTTGTGTTTCTTTTTTGTCTGCTGATAGTTGCTTCATAGTCGTTGAGTCGACCAACTGTTGTTTAAATCTGATTTATATAGATGTTCATATACGTTTTTTAAATTGTCATTAATCGTGCTGTTTCTAATTAACATATTTGCATCTTTATCTTTTAAAATGATAAAAGATTGTTATCTGTTTCTTTTCTTGATGTGCAAAAACCACAAGTTCAATCAATCAGAATGTATTTTATAAACCATATCTAGCATTGAGAACAGTTGCAGAAACATATCCAACCAACAGAGCACCTATCCTGGCACCGCTTTCCAAACATGTGGGATTTCCTAGAAAGAATATGAATTGTTGGTGACTTGGTGCCTCACTGACACACTAAAAACTAACAGAACAAAAATGAGTCAATGTTGTCGTTGTCCACTTCACCGTGCGTCAAACACAACCACTGGAGTCTGGGAGTCGAGGAATATCAACAAGAATGGAAAATATTATTTCAAAACAGATATGGAAAATTGCATTTTTCATATAGTATGCAGCCTTGCACGAGCCTTGGCTTGTGCCAGCCGTAGCAGCTCATATGAGCAGGAGCCCATCTCCTGTTTTTGTAAAGTGAGGCAGCTTGATGTACAAGTACACCCCCTGGACAGGACGGTAGTCTATCGCAGGGCAATTTTCTATAATGTATACTAATGATTCACTCATACAGAGTGGTTTCAAAGCATCAATTTCAAATCTGTGAACATCTGTGCATATATTTTAAAGCAGTGTTTACTCTGGAAAACTTTGCAGCAGTGGGAGGGGGAAAGTTCTGGAGGGGGGGGGGTCTCCTATAATTTTTATGTAAAAGGACTAAGAAGCTCAGTTCTGGTGACTTTTTAAAAGGACATTCTACTCCAAAATGCCATCTAAAATATAATTTCCACCCCCAAAAATGAGCCCAATAACATATCGGTAAAATTATTTGTTAAAATTATGTATATTTGTTTTCGCGACTGAAAGAATTGTTGTGCATTGACTGCTTGTCAGAATCCATGTTTCCTTCCCTATGACACTCGTAACTTGAATGCGCCACAAGACAATATTCCTCTGGCATAGAATATAACAAGCCGACTAGGAAAATAGATAAACTATTCCACTATGGGCTAGTCTGGTTTCTCTATTAATTACCCGTTTTGTTTGCAGAGGAAAAGTAAATGCGGACTGTTCTAGCATCTTCAAGTGCGCCTCTGCAGAAATGTATTTTCATGTTCCATATTTTTTTTGGCTTGGTTGCAATGATTTTACTGTTACGCAAGGCCACAGCTAAATCAGTGCAGCAGAAACACTGTGTAAAAGGATACATCTCTTTGTTCTCTTCTTGTACATGATTCTGTATCCACACTCTCTGCATCTGATTGGATCACGGGCCTTAATTTCATTTTCAGTGTGGCATTCTGTTTGCGGAAAAAACAATGTTTAAGTAGCTACTACACCCCAAACATACTGGTAAGCATTCTGTAAGGCAGGAGCTGCAGAGTACATAAATCATGTAGATACATGTGTAGATATGGGGGAACAAAACATCGGCACACAAGGGGCATGTTATGAAAAGTCACTGTAACAGTCTTAGTTACAGTGCAAAGACAAAGCATGGATTTTAGAAAAATGGCACCCCTTGTACAGTATAATAGCATGTATAATATAACAGTTTCATAAGAGTCAACATTACCCCCACATATGTAGATCATAGGCTGTTGCTTGGGGGGTTGCACGTCTTTTTGAGAGTCCATGCTTGAATCTGGAGAAAAATTAGGTGAAACATTGTCAGTACCGTGTAAGAGTGTATTTGTATTTATTATGGATCCAAGCTACTCTTCCTGGGGTCCAACAAAATGAAGGCAGTTATACAATTTTAAAAAGTTATAATACATTTCACAACACAATAAGCATGTGCCCGCAGACCACTACTCTACTACCACACAATATCATTGTGTACATGTGTGTATAGTGCGTATGTTATCATGGGTGTGTGTATGCAAATCTAATCTCATTTTATTGGTCACATACACGTGTTTAGCAGATGTTATGCGGGTGTAGCGAAATGCTTGCATGTGACCAATTTCTGTGAAATAGTCCAAACAACATGGCTTATAAATGAGATTGTAATGACTAGATAACATATAACAGGTTTACTAAGTGAGTCAAGATCATAATATTCTCACAGCAATTTAGCCAAATAACGCTATTATAATAAATAAGCCCTTTTATCTGCGGTTTAGCCTTAGCTAGCTAGCCTGCTAGGGGGCTATGAATGGTTTCCTGGCTAGCGTTAGCAGGCTAACATCAACATAATAACTGAGAAATATCAAAGCATACATCGCGTGTTTAAAATCAATTCAATATGGCATAATTAGTCATTTAGGTAACCCACCGGTTTAGAAAGTTGATAAATATGTTTATTTGTTTCTCACATGCCCGCGTGCGCAGTCGTACTGGACGTTGCAACAACGTGATTAATGATTGGTTGTTTAATCCTCCATTGTAATTGGTCCATCATGCTTGGCTAGTGCTGATTTATTCCATTTATTTTATATCAGTTTTATGTCCAATTAAATAGAACAATCGGTCCATATATGACTTATATGTTTGTCTCTAGATATATGTAGTTTATTTTTTTCTCCATGGACTGGATGATTTGACGTTCATAGCTCCAGGACAGCGGAGTACTGTTCTGTTCATGTAAGCGCCATGACACACTGCACATCCAGAGACGATACCACCACGGATGGATGTGTAGCAACGAGTATGTCTTCTGCTTGTTTCATGTTTTAGGGATTCCTGAAACAACCAGCAAACCAGGCTGTCGTCTTGTGAAACAGTGGAGGTAAAGAATCTAGCTAGCTAAAGCATTTACTGAATGTGATGTACAATTTTGTAAGCTTGCCTTGCTGATATTTGCCATGCAATACAGATGAAGTATCTATTTTCTTGCTTATTGTGCAGTGGAGGATAGAAATACCTGTATGCCTATGGATGAATAGCTAGCTATGTAGCCGATCTGTGTATGGACCCTAAAACGTTTGGTATACAGTCGTGGTCAAAAGTTTTGAGAATGACACAAGTATTGGTCTCCACAAAGTTTGCTGCTTCAGTGTTCTTAGATCTTTATGTCAGTAGTTACTATGGTAACACTGAAGTATAATTACAAGTATTCCATAAGTGTCAAAGGCTTTCATTGACAATGACATTCACTTTATGCAAAGAGTCAATATTTGCAGTGTTGACCCTTCTTTTTCAAGACCTCTGCAATCCGCCCTGGCATGCTGTCAATTAACTTCTGGGCCACATCCTGACTGATGGCAGGCCATTCTTGCATAATCAATGCTTGGAGTTTGTCAGAAGTTGTGGGTTTTTGTTTGTCCACCCGCCTCTTGAGGATCGACCACAAGTTCTCAATGGGATTAAGGTCTGGGGAGTTTCCTGGCCATGGACCCAAAATGTCGATGTTTTGTTCCCCGAGCCACTTAGTTATCACTTTTGCCTTATGGTTGGGAGAAGTTGCTCTCGGAGGATGTGTTGGTACCATTCTTTATTCATGGCTGTGTTCTTAGGCAAAATTGTGAGTGAGCCCACTCCCTTGGCTGAAAAGCAACCAAACACATGAATGGTCTGAGGATGCTTTACTGTTGGCATGACACAGGACTGATGGTAGCGCTCACCTTGTCTTCTCCGGACAAGGTGTTTTCCGGATATCCCAAACAATCGGAAAGGGGATTCATCAGAGAAAATTATGCTTGCTGGACTTTCTTGGGCGCCCTGACGCCTTCTTCACAACAATTGAACCTCTCTCCTTGAAGCTCTTGATGATCCGATAAATTGTTTTTTTATTTCACCTTTATTTAACCAGGTAAGTCAGTTGAGAACAAGTTCTCATTTGCAACTGCGACCTGGCCAAGACAAAGCAAGGCGACAAAAAAACAACAACACAGAGTTACACATGGGAAATAAACAAACGTACAGTCAATATCCTTGCCAGTGAAGCCCTTTTTGTGCAAAGCAATGATGACGGCACGTGTTTCCTTGCAGGTAACCATGGTTGACAGAGGAAGAACAATGATTTCAAGCACCACCCTCCTTTTAAAGCTTCCAGTCTGTTATTCTGACTCAATCAGAATGACAGAGTGATCTCCAGCCTTGTCCTCGTCAACACTCTCACCTGTGTTAACGAGACAATCACTGACATGATGGCAGCTGGTCCTTTTGTGGCAGGGCTGAAATGCAGTGGAAATATTTTTGGGGATTAAGTTCATTTTCATGGCAAAGAGGGACTTTGCAATTAATTGCAATTCATCTGATCACTCTTCATGACATTCTGGAGTATATGCAAATTACCATCATCAACACTGAGGCAGCACACTTTGTGGAGACCAATACTTGTGTCATTCTCTCTTGGGATTAAAAATATAACTACATTAAATATAAATATAGGACCAAACACACATCATGACAAGAGAGACACCACAACACTACATAAAGAGAGACAAAACAACACTACATAGAGAGAGACAACACAACACTACATAAAGAGAGACAAAACAACACTACATAGAGAGAGACAACACAACACTACATAGAGAGAGACAAAACACCACTACATAAAGAGAGACAACACAACACTACATAAAGAGAGACAAAACAACACTACATAAAGAGAGACAAAACAACACTACATAAAGAGAGACAAAACAACACTACATAGAGAGAGACACCACAACACTACATAAAGAGAGACAAAACAACACTACATAGAGAGAGACAACACAACACTACATAAAGAGAGACAAAACAACACTACATAGAGAGAGACAACACAACACTACATAAAGAGAGACAAAACAACACTACATAAAGAGAGACCAAACAACACTACATAAAGAGAGACAACACAACACTACATAAAGAGAGACAACACAACACTACATAGAGAGAGACAACACAACACTACATAAAGAGAGACAAAACAACACTACATAAAGAGAGACCAAACAACACTACATAAAGACAACACAACACTACATAAAGAGAGACAAAACAACACTACATAGAGAGAGACAACACAACACTACATAAAGAGAGACAAAACAACACTACATAAAGAGAGACAAAACAACACTACATAAAGAGAGACAACACAACACTACATAAAGAGAGACAAAACAACACTACATAGAGAGAGACAACACAACACTACATAGAGAGAGACAAAACACCACTACATAAAGAGAGACAACACAACATAAAGAGAGACACCACAACACTACATAAAGAGAGACACCACAACACTACATAAAGAGAGACAAAACAACACTACATAGAGAGAGACAACACAACACTACATAAAGAGAGACAACACAACACTACATAGAGAGAGACAAAACACCACTACATAAAGAGAGACAACACAACATAAAGAGAGACACCACAACACTACATAAAGAGAGACAAAACAACACTACATAAAGAGAGACAAAACAACACTACATAAAGAGAGACAAAACAACACTACATAAAGAGAGACAAAACAACACTACATAAAGAGAGACCTGAGACAACAACATAGCAAGGCAGCAACACATGACAACACAGCATGGTAGCAACACAACATTACAACAACATGGTAGCAACACAACATGACAACAACATGGTAGCAACGTAACATGACAACAACATGGTAGCAACACATCATGACAACAACACAACATGGTACAAACATTATTGGGCACAGACAACAGCACAAAGTGCAAGAAGGTAGAGACAATACATCACGCAAAGCATATACATGTAATTATGACCATGCATGAGATCCCCACATTGTAACCTGTACATTTTAAAATATTCACTGATCATGTTTTTATTTTTATTTTTTTTTATTTCACCTTTATTTAACCAGGTAGGCCAGTTGAGAACAAGTTCTCATTTGCAACTGCGACCTGGCCAAGACAAAGCAAAGCAGTGCGACAAAAACAACACAGAGTTACACAGTAAACAAACATAGTCAAAAATATTAATTATTTATTATTATTATTATTATTAATATTCAAATTAATACAGATAGAGATGTAGTAGTCCCAGAGTTAATGATCCCAGGTCAGTTTAATACAGATAGAGATGTAGTAGTCCCAGAGTTAATGATCCCAGGTCAGTTTAATACAGAGAGAGGTGTAGTAGTCCCAGAGTTAATGATCCCAGGTCAGTTTAATACAGAGAGAGGTGTAGTAGTCCCAGAGTTAATGATCCCAGGTCAGTTTTGCATTTCACCTCCTGATGATGATGACTGACAGTGTTAGAATTTAAAAGAAAACACAAGGTTTAAACATGGTATTTCTCTCTCCATCTGTCTATTGTCTGCAGGTATGTTTTGATGTGAGAGAGGAAGCCAGTCCCGTCATCGCCACCTCACCCGCTCTTAAGATAACCTTCGGGCCGACTGGGAGCCCAAGGCTGGTTAGGAGACACCGCTAGAGATACTATGTAATTGTGATGAACTGAGAATATTAGGGTATCACTGTAATTCATGAATCATATGCTGTCTTCCCTGCTCCTCTGTTCTTACCTCTTTCCCTTCCTGTCTTCTACACCTCTCTCGCCACCTCCTCTTTGGCCCTCTGTTTTTATAATATTATTATTATTATTATTATTATTATTAATATAACACTTGGATAATGAACTTCTTTCAATAAAGCGTTTCACATTCTCCACTGGTTGAAATTAAGTCTCTTATTTTATGAAATACTTCACCTATCTAGGGTTTATCAGATCAATGCAGATGAAGGAGATTAGATATTAAGATGAACCAGTTTTAGAGTATTTACATGATGCATAGAAGTGTAGTGTAGTGTTTTTTAAATTCTATTTCTGTATTGTTAGATCGCGTCAATTCAAATCTGGTATTGGAATAAGATAAGACATCAGGAGCTGTTTCAAACTAAGCTAGGTTTATTAAATGCAAATGTATAGCTGATAAATATGAAGGTTCGTATACGGGCTCACTGTAACACCTCGCAGGGCAGACAGGGAACTGACCACAGTGTTACGTGTTCTTCTTTAAATACCCCAGACAGAGTTAGTTCCGGTTTCCGAACAGACCAGTCAGGGTAGAGGCTGAGTGTGGTTTAGACTTACTCAGCCTATCCGTTGGCGCACGGGTTGGTCCCAACCCCTTGGCGCTCTGTCTCCGGGCAAAGTTGTTGTTTCGAGCAGCCAAGTACACCTACAGCAACACCCTGATATTATGTTAACAAAGCATGAATAGGTTATTAACTAAAAGGTCAGGTCCCCACAGTATATATGAATTACAAAACAGACTTTAACTATTGTTTCTAGTATATTGCATAGTTACAATGTGTAACCATTGATGTCCCAGGACCAAGATTGGTAAACACTGTTGAAGTGTATAATTGTAATACATGCATGCAGACACAGCATCATTCAAAGAATTTGATACTCTTGGTATTGGATATCTCAAAGACATTCATACCTGAACTGCACCTTTATTTGCCAAGGTAGATTACATGATCAGTGAATATTTTAAAATGTACAGGCTACAATGTGGGGATCTCATGCATGGTCATAACTACATGTATATAGGACTTGCATCCTTGGCACAAAGTTATTTTATATTCTACTCAATCCATAGGCTTCATTAATGTCATTCAGACTGTTTTGAAGTTGATACAACTGGCTATGATAGCTGAGGTTCATAGCTAGGTTCTGAACTAATATGTATAAACGTTTTAGGGTCCATATGTGACAAAGTGAAAATGTAGAGTTTCCATCAACCTCGCGCACAATGTAGATATCAAAGAACGCCGCAGTTCGCGGTATTGTAGTGGGTGAAACCATTCACTTCAGAAAAAGGGGTTTCCTTTCATTATGTGTTACTGAATTAATAAGAATATTTGCTGCCATTGTAGTAAGGTTGGTAATACGAGAGGTTGTCTGACTTACCATTTTTGTACTATTTTCTTTGAAAGAACAACTAGTGGGTTTTGAGTGCTTGTCCCCTATTTGGGAAGTTGGTCTGCCTGCTCCTCAGTCAGAGAGAGATATTCTGAGGTTCGTGTTTCCTTCCTCTGTATATAAAACACTGTATAACACAATAGTGTTTTTGGAAAACGGGTTCATATATCTTAAAAGTCAATAGTGAATGTGAATATATATATATATATTTAGCCGTTAAAGTATTGAAGACCTATTTCAGCAAGTTAACCAAGTTTTTGCTGGCTTAGCTAGCCATGTTGATGACGAGCTAACTAGCAACGTTGGTCACCGCACTACAATGTCACGCTAGCTATTGCTAGCAGGTGATTTATTGACATTTTAAGTGAATGTTTATTTTCTTACTACCTTAAAAGGTTTATATATAAAGGGTTGTACTTGTGCTCTGTATTTATGGGTTAATATCACTTCACATTGAGGGTATGTATTACTACTGTTGCTCCTATCTAAAAGGTATCTTGTGTCCTACCTGACCAGTGGACATGTGGCTGTGACCGTCCTGTCAAAGCCTGGCATCAATGATATCTTTTACTGCAGATAAAAACCGAGTCAACCTGAAGTGTGGGTGTCCGTGTGCCTTTCTTCTGGGGGGCTATGTGAAGTTGGTTACACATACACAGATCAGCTACATAGCTAGATATTCATCCATAGGCACACAGGTATTTCTATCCTCCACTGCACAATAAGCAAGACAATAGATACTTCATCTGTATTGCATGGCAAATATCAGCAAGGCAAGCTTACAAAATTGTACATTACATTTTCAGTAAATGCCCCTCTTTGGACACTGTTAACTAACCTTCAAACAAGCTTTAATGCCATACAACACTCCTTCCGTGGCCTCCAACTGCTCTTAAATGTTAGTAAAACTAAATGCATGCTTTTCAACCGAAAGCTGCCCGCACCCGCCCACCGGACTATCATCACTACTCTGGACGGGTCTGACTTAGAATACGTGGACACCTACAAATACCTAGGCGTCTGGTTAGACTGTAAACCCAACTTCCAGACTCACATCAACCATCCCATCCTAAATTAAATCTAGAATCGGCTTCCTATTTCGCAACAAAGCCTCCTTCACTCATGCTGCCAAACTTGCCCTTGTAAAACTGACTATCCTACCGATCCTTGACTTCGGCAATGTCATCTACAAAATATTTCACCACTACGGACTATTTATTGTCTTACCTTCCTAATCTAACTACATTTACACACTCTGTATATAGATTCTCTATTGTGTTATTGACTGTACGTTTGTTTATTCTCATGTGTAACTGTGTTGTTTTTTGTCTCACTGCCTTGCTTTGTCTTGGCCAGGTCGCAGTTGTAAATGAGAACTAGTTCTCAACTGGCCTACCTGGTTAAATAAAGGTGAAATAAAACCTACCTGGTTAAATAAAGGTTAAATAAAACCTACCTGGTTAAATAAAGGTGGAATAAAACCTACCTGGTTAAATAAAGGTGAAATACAATACAAAAATATTGACCATATACCACAAACCCCTGAGGTGCCTTATTGCTATTATAAACTGGTTACTAAAGTAATTAGAGCAGTACAAATAAATGTTTTGTCATACCCATGGTATAAGGTCTCATATACCACAGCTGTCAGCCAATCAGCATTCAGGACTGTAAGCACCCAGTTTATAATTACTTGCATTTGCTTCTATCCTAGTATTTTTTGTCAGCCATCTTTGCTGAAGAAAGTCTAAAGTTTTGGGTCCCATCGCGTCAGATTCGTTATGGGAACAACTCGATATGATTGGTTATCACCCAGCGGTCGCTGCTGGTGAGGTGCATAATGTTGGGAAAAGTACTAAACTCTCCGACTCCTATACGGTTATTATAACACAAACAGCAGACTCTAAAAGCGGACCAGGATCAGTTTTGTGTTTGTCCTCCAGTTGGTAAAATCACATTTTCCCTTTTTTTCTCGCGATAACATGCTCTGGCTGAGCAGGGTGCTGCATATATTATCTGACCTACAAATCACCTCACCTGGCGCACACTGGCTTTATTTAATACGCATTCTTCACAGATCAGCGAGTCTGCGCAGGACCGCCCCAAAACTAGTCCCGCGTGATCAACGCAAACGGCCGCAAAGCACGCTGGGAGTCCTTTCTTTCCGAGGCCATATTGGAGCGACATACCTGTAAGTTCAGCTCTGGGTTTCTTCTTTAAAATACATATATTTAGGCCGTTTTGATACACATTAGCAGGTTGATTACTAACGTAAGAGTGTCCAATGTGAAATGTTTCTGTTCAGGTTGGCCAGAACGGACTAAAGAACGGACTAAATCGCAGCGATGGTTGCCGCAAAGAAGACGGTGAGTCTTGCCTCGTTGACGCATGCTTGGTGGACGAACTTCACGTGGAGTCTGGGCTTAGTCGCAACATGCACTTTTCTAATTCCCAGGACATGTCTAACTTTAGTTGTTTCCAACTAGATGAATCTAGCCAGATGCCTTTATCGTAACCTTCAAATGTTTAATGAAAGTTAACCTTTATTTAACTAGGCAAGTCACTTATTTATAATGACGGCCTACCCGGACGACTGGGCCAGTTGTGCGCCGCCCTATGCGACTCCGTCACGACATGTTGTGATACGTTTACTAGTTGGCCAAACGGCAAGTAGAATGATTGCATTTGGGGGTATTTTGACATTATAGTTGGCTAATCGAGAAACGCAAAATAACTACTGTCAACGGAAGTATTCTGTGTGATAAATCACATGTATCTCAATTAGAAGACCATATATATCATGTTTGGTTCAATGGATATTGGTTATATTCATAGGACACTGAAATGTTTGTAACTAAAATCTATTTCTTTGGTGGCAGAAAAAGTCCCTGGAGTCCATAAACTCCCGTCTCCAGCTGGTGATGAAGAGTGGTAAATATGTTCTGGGATACAAGCAGTCTCAGAAGATGATCCGCCAGGGCAAAGCCAAGCTGGTCATCCTGGCCAACAACACACCTGCCCTCAGGTAACTAAGGCCTACATCACAATTATTTAGCAGAATTAGCTAATGAAGTTTAAGCTATCACTAATACCCCAGGTAGCACACATCCGTCTGGCCGATGTCGACCCAATCAGGAATATGTAGTGTGGAGATAGTTTGCTCATTGGCAAGACGTTGGCACAATGTCGGCATTTGATCGGATGCCCCGTCCTGCCGATGATTAGACGATGTATCACAAAGCTGAACGATCCCCGCCCCATCTACAGACAATGGTAACTTAACAACCTTTATTTTAGGTTGGTTCATTAATATTCAGACAGACAAGGTGCATATAGTCTAATAGGTAGCCACTGACCATGCCTAAAGACGTGTAGGCCAGAGGTGAAAGCCCTTGTCAGTACAGAGAAGAGCATTAGTGGAATATAACCCAGTTGTTTATATATTCTCTCTTGCACGCATTTTTCACATCCTGAGGAGTCTGAGTCCTTTTAACATTGTTCACAAATGCTTGGGCTGGAGCGTCACCAATTGTAGCCTCATATCAATTCCTTCGAAAATGATTCCTCTCTCCAATTGTAAAATTTTAGCCACAAAATCTTCTAGGTATTCATGAAGTGATGGTTTACTTGTACCACAAAATAGCCCAATCACAAATGGCTGATGCTGGAGCAGGTTCTTGATGACTCCAGGAATGGGCCAGAATTGCGTTGCAGAAATACTGGCAACCATCCACATTTACTTGGGAGTTGCAGACAGACACAAGATGCCAAGTGACAATTGTTTGACACTGATGTGCTCTGCATTGACTGTAGGACCCCAAAATAATGATATGTCCCACCAGCCTATTGCTGTACAATCACTGAGTCTGACTGTATGCAGCAGTGTTTTACATCAGCTGGCAGTGATGGATGATGGTCCTTCAGAAACTGTAAAAGTGTATTTTATTGTGCTGTTATATTTTCTTCTTCACTATCTATTCTATTGTTATGGGAATCTGAATCACTGGGCTCCTTAGGCTTCATCAAAAGATGATTCTATTGTTATGGGAATCTGAATCACTGGGCTCCTTAGGCTTCATCAAAAGATGATTCTATTGTTATGGGAATCTGAATCACTGGGCTCCTTAGGCTTCATCAAAAGATGATTCTATTGTTATGGGAATCTGAATCACTGGGCTCCTTAGGCTTCATCAAAAGATGACCTCAGCGTTCAATGGAAGTTCATCGCATCAGTTAAACAATTCATCTACAAGTCTTATTGCTGCATTAGAAACCAGGATTGACTGATTCTAATTGACCCTTGTTCTACACCTCTGACGTAATGTCTAGCAGGAAGGAGAGTTGGCCATACTAACATCGTTTTAATTTTGATTAGTCATTCTTGAATTTGTTAGGCTTTACAATTAAGTAGATGAATGAACTGATAATACATTCATACATTACTTTATTAAAAATATAGAATATTGCGTTCTATTATACATCCTTTGTGAATAATGTTCATTACTGTTAATAATAATCCGAGAATCGGTCAAATGTAATATTTCTCCTATTGTTCATGTCCATATATCCCAGGACAATGTGGTAAAGTACTGTTTCTTATCCACTTTATATATATGTGTGTGTGTGTGTATATAGATATATATATATATATATATCTCCATCCATATCCACCCACCTGCCCTGGTTTTTTTTATTTATTTATTTTTTCCATACCTGCTTGACAAAGAAATTTCCCCTCGGGGATCAATAAAGTGTGTGTGTGTATTTATATCTATGTGTATTTATATCTATGTGTATTTATATCTATGTGTATTTATATCTATGTGTATTTATATCTATGTGTATTTATATCTGTGTGTATTTATATCTATGTGTATTTATATCTGTGTGTATTTATATCTGTGTGTATTTATATCTGTGTGTATGTGTATCTGTGTATGTGTATCTATGTATGTATGTATATCTGTGTGTATTTATATCTGTGTGTATTTATATCTGTGTGTATGTGTATCTATGTATGTATGTGTATCTATGTATGTATGTGTATCTATGTATGTATGTGTATCTATGTATGTATGTGTATCGTATGTGTATCTATGTATGTATGTATGTGTATCTATGTATGTATGTATGTATGTGTATCTATGTATGTATGTATGTATGTGTATCTATGTATGTATGTATGTATGTATGTGTATGTATGTATGTGTATCTATGTATGTGTGTATGTATGTGTATCTATCTATGTGTGTATGTATGTGTATCTATCTATGTGTGTATGTGTATCTATCTATGTATGTGTATCTATCTATGTATGTGTATCTGTATGTGTATCTATCTGTGTATGTATGTGTATCTATCTATGTATGTGTATATGTGTGTGTGTGTATATGTGTGTGTGTGTCTATGTATGTGTGTGTGTCTATGTATGTGTATCTATATATATATATATATATATGTGTGTGTGTGTGTGTGTGTGTGTGTCTATGTATGTGTATCTATATATATATGTGTGTGTGTCTATGTATGTGTATCTATATATATATGTGTGTGTCTATGTATGTGTATCTATATTTTTTTTATTTCACCTTTATTTAACCAGGTAGGTTTTATTTCACCTTTATTTAACCAGGTAGGGTTTATTTCACCTTTATTTAACCAGGTAGGGTTTATTCCACCTTTATTTAACCAGGTAGGGTTTATTCCGCCTTTATTTAACCAGGTAGGTTTTATTTCGCCTTTATTTAACCAGGTAGGTTTTATTCCACCTTTATTTAACCAGGTAGGTTTTATTCCACCTTTATTTAACCAGGTAGGTTTTATTCCACCTTTATTTAACCAGGTAGGTTTTATTCCACCTTTATTTAACCAGGTAGGTTTTATTTCACCTTTATTTAACCAGGTAGGTTTTATTTCACCTTTATTTAACCAGGTAGGTTTTATTTCACCTTTATTTAACCAGGTAGGTTTTATTTCACCTTTATTTAACCAGGTAGGTCAGTTGAGAACTAGTTCTCATTTGCAACTGCGACCTGGCCAAGACAAAGCAAAGCAGTGCGACAAAAACAACAGTTACACAGTAAACAAACATAGTCCAAAAATAATATATGTCTATCTATGTGTATGTATGTCTATCTATGTGTGTGTGTATGTCTATCTATGTGTGTGTGTATGTCTATCTATGTGTGTGTGTATGTCTATCTATGTGTGTGTGTGTATGTCTATCTATGTGTGTGTGTGTATGTCTATCTATGTGTGTGTGTGTATGTCTATCTATGTGTGTGTGTGTATGTCTATCTATGTGTGTGTGTGTATGTCTATCTATGTGTGTGTGTGTATGTCTATCTATGTGTGTGTGTGTATGTCTATCTATGTGTGTGTGTGTATGTCTATCTATGTGTGTGTGTGTATGTCTATCTATGTGTGTGTGTGTATGTCTATCTATGTGTGTGTGTGTATGTCTATCTATGTGTGTGTGTGTATGTCTATCTATGTGTGTGTGTGTATGTCTATCTATGTGTGTGTGTGTATGTCTATCTATGTGTGTGTGTGTATGTCTATCTATGTGTGTGTGTGTATGTCTATCTATGTGTGTGTGTGTATGTCTATCTATGTGTGTGTGTGTATGTCTATCTATGTGTGTGTGTGTATGTCTATCTATGTGTGTGTGTGTATGTCTATCTATGTGTGTGTGTGTATGTCTATCTATGTGTGTGTGTGTATGTCTATCTATGTGTGTGTGTGTGTATGTCTATCTATGTGTGTGTGTGTGTATGTCTATCTATGTGTGTGTGTGTGTATGTCTATCTATGTGTGTGTGTGTGTATGTCTATCTATGTGTGTGTGTGTGTATGTCTATCTATGTGTGTGTGTGTGTATGTCTATCTATGTGTGTGTGTGTGTATGTCTATCTATGTGTGTGTGTGTGTATGTCTATCTATGTGTGTGTGTGTGTATGTCTATCTATGTGTGTGTGTGTGTATGTCTATCTATGTGTGTGTGTGTGTATGTCTATCTATGTGTGTGTGTGTGTATGTCTATCTATGTGTGTGTGTGTGTATGTCTATCTATGTGTGTGTGTGTGTATGTCTATCTATGTGTGTGTGTGTGTATGTCTATCTATGTGTGTGTGTGTGTATGTCTATCTATGTGTGTGTGTGTGTATGTCTATCTATGTGTGTGTGTGTGTATGTCTATCTATGTGTGTGTGTGTGTATGTCTATCTATGTGTGTGTGTGTGTATGTCTATCTATGTGTGTGTGTGTGTATGTCTATCTATGTGTGTGTGTGTGTATGTCTATCTATGTGTGTGTGTGTGTATGTCTATCTATGTGTGTGTGTGTGTATGTCTATCTATGTGTGTGTGTGTGTGTGTGTCTATCTATGTGTGTGTGTGTGTGTATGTCTATCTATGTGTGTGTGTGTGTGTATGTCTATGTGTGTGTGTGTGTGTGTGTGTATGTCTGTCTATGTGTGTGTGTGTGTGTGTGTATGTCTGTCTATGTGTGTGTGTGTGTGTGTGTGTGTGTGTGTATGTCTATCTATGTGTGTGTGTGTGTGTGTGTATGTCTATGTATCGATAGGTACTTTCTTTGTCATGCAGCTACAACAAAACACAGGACAGGTGCAAAATGCCAGAACGAAAGTACACTAAAGACAGAAACACGATACAGAGCGGCAGTATGAACAAGTATATTGTTCAACTATTGCAAAACAAACTAGCGAAAAACATTACTTAAACAACAATTTGCGCACAAACAATGGGAGCTGCTTAACAGGCGACCAGCAGGGCGGCGCCAAACCAATGATAGTATGTGTGTAAATAAATAAAACATTGCTTGCCTCACTTTTCTGGGGGGAAATCTGTTAAAACAGTGAGTCAATTTTGTCTGGTCTAAGCGTTTCAAATAGTTAGATATTGAATTGACCAAATAAGCACAAGTGTTGCTTTCTTGTGGGTTTTTATTTTATTTGATGTACTCCTCCTACAAAGGCGCACCTGTATTGTTCTGTTTGCAGGTGCGTAAGAACTGGAGGAATATTAAAAGGAATGCTGATTTAGTGTTACTGGCTACACCTGTAGTTGGTCATTCAGCAATCAGACAACTACAGCATTAGACCAAAGTGGATCACTGTTACGTTAGTGTTGCTTTCCCCCATACACACAGAAAGATATAATGTTACGTTAGTGTTGCTTTCCCCATACACACAGAAAGGGATAATGTTACAGTAGTGTTGCTTTCCCCATACACACAGAAAGATATAATGTTACGTTAGTGTTGCTTTCCCATACACACAGAAAGATATAATGTTACGTTAGTGTTGCTTTCCCCATACACACAGAAAGATATAATGTTACGTTAGTGTTGCTTTCCCCATACACACAGAAAGGGATAATGTTACGTTAGTGTTGCTTTCCCCATACACACAGAAAGATATAATGTTACGTTAGTGTTGCTTTTCCCATACACACAGAAAGATATAATGTTACGTTAGTGTTGCGTTCCCCATACACACAGAAAGATATGTTACGTTAGTGTTGCTTTCCCCATACACACAGAAAGATAATGTTACGTTAGTGTTGCTTTCCCCATACACACAGAAAGATATAATGTTACGTTAGTGTTGCTTTCCCCATACACACAGAAAGATATAATGTTACGTTAGTGTTGCTTTTCCCATACACACAGAAAGATATAATGTTACGTTAGTGTTGCTTTTCCCATACACACAGAAAGATATAATGTTACGTTAGTGTTGCTTTCCCCATACACACAGAAAGATATAATGTTACGTTAGTGTTGCTTTCCCCATACACACAGAAAGATATAATGTTACGTTAGTGTTGCTTTCCCCATACGCACAGAAAGATATAATGTTACGTTAGTGTTGCTTTCCCCATACACACAGAAAGGGATAATGTTTCATTGAATGATAACATATATAAAGTTGTATTGTTCAGAATTTTGCTGCCTGCATTTTCTTGGGTCACACTTTGCTGAAAGGTATTTCTCCTTCCTCAGGAAGTCTGAAGTGGAGTACTATGCCATGTTGGCCAAGACAGGAGTCCACCACTACAGTGGGAACAACATCGAGCTGGGTACAGCCTGCGGAAAGTACTTCAGAGTGTGCACACTGGCTATCATCGACCCCGGTGAGTGGCCAATCAAACTGCATGGGCTGGATGTCTTGTATACCAAGGCCATTCTGTTGTCTGCGGAGTTGGACAATCCTTTAGTAGTGAGCCGTTTGATACTCTTTTCTTAATTTGTCATTGTTTTCAAAGATGACATTAACATCTGAAGAGAATGGAGAATAAACAACTATCAAACTGCTCTACTTTAAAATGACATGAGCATGTTTGATTTGAACCGCTAAAAGAGAGCGGTTGGGCATTTGTTGGAGAAATAGAGAAACGTTTTGTCAACAGAAGATTGGGCACTACTCAACAGATGGACAGGGGGGGCCTCAAACATAATAACCCTTTCCAGTATTGGGTTTTGACCTCAGCACTCTAGGGGAGCAGACAGGACAGGCTAAAATGGCCATATAGTTGAGTAGGACACGTAAAATCGAGATGGACCCCTAGTGGAAGGACTTTAAAGCAATGATAAAAGCAAGAATCAAGCTGGATTATGGGTATTTTAGAGAAATGGACAATATACAGGGGTTTGTAACATGGAAAACATGTTTCATTTTGTCATTATAATAAGGATGGAAGCAACATGGAAAACATGTTTCATTTTGTCATTATAATAAGGATGGAAGCAACATGGAAAACATGTTTCATTTTGTCATTATAATAAGGATGGAAGCAACATGGAAAATCAAGTCAACTACAAAATCTGCAATGCTCTCTAAAGGCTACACTACATGGCCAAAAGTATGTGGACACCCCTTCAAATTAGTTGATTCGGCCATTTCAGCCACACCCGTTGCTGACAGGTGTATAAATTCTAGTGCACAGTCATGCAATCTCCACAGACAAACATTGGCAGTAGAATGGCCTTACTGAAGAGCTCAGTGACTTTCAACGTGTCACCGTCATAGGATGCCACCTTTTCAACAAGTCAGTTCATCAAATTTCTGCCCTGCTAGAGCTGCCCATGTTCCATGTAGTGAATCTGTTATTCAATGTGTTTGTATGGGCTAATAGCAGTAAGGCCAAATATATTTTGTCATTTTAATATTTTTTATTAGTTCAAGGGGTCTTAAATTTCTAAATCAAATACCAAAATGATCCTTGGTATGACAATTCTATATAGCTTAGTAGAACTTTAGACTCATGGGTTAAACACTGTCAAACTAAAGCTTGGTTAGTTTTAAGTATCACCTCTGCTGTTGATTGGCTCTTGTATGCTAAATGTGATATTGTTCTATCAACAGGTGATTCTGACATCATCAGGAGTATGCCAGACCAGCCGCAGGGGGAGAAGTAGACACTTCACTCTGAATGTTACAAATAAACTTGGTTCAAAGTCTTTCTTTGTTTTTCTCTTATTGGTGTGCATGAGATAAACATTTAACTACTTATATTATATGCAGTAGGCCGTGTCAGGATCGAATGTAGTTGTATTCTGTCCTGTTGCAGTAGGCCGTGTCAGGATAGAATGTAGTTGTATTCTGTCCTGTTGCAGTAGGCCGTGTCAGGATAGAATGTAGTTGTATTCTGTCCTGTTGCAGTAGGCCGTGTCAGGATAGAATGTAGTTGTATTCTGTCCTGTTGCAGTAGGCCGTTTCAACATATAACCCAGAAATGGTTCCTTAATTCTTTTCACATGTAATTATTTGTTTAATGTAGGCGTACCGTAGCGTGATGTTTTGATAACTGGAATTCTCTCTCGGACTAAAGAGTTATCAATATATTGGCTTTAATTTACTCTCAACAATTAGCAAAGCTAATTAGTGATAAATTACCTTGTCGGAGAGAGAATTACGCAGTTATCAAAACGTCATGCCAGGGTACGCCTGCACGAACACACACCTAAAATCCCTGGTGGGAAAACCATTGGAAACATTTCTGGGTTTTGACTCCTGTGGTACTTTTACTGTGACCTTAGACATCACAATTATGTCACCACACATCATATTTTTATACATCAATCAAATGTATTTATAAAGCTCTTTTTACATCAGCCGATGTCACAAGGTGCTATACAGAAACCCGGCCTGAAACCCCAAACAGCAAGTAATGCAGATGTAGAAGCACGGTGGCTGGAAAAACTCCCTAGAAAGGCAAAACCTAGGAAGAAACCTAGAGAGGAACCAGGCTCTGAGGGGTGGCCAGTCCTCTTCTGGCTGTGCCGGGTGGAGATTATAACAATTTATGGCCATTAAGGCCAGTTCTTTCTCCAAGATGTTCAAACGTTCACAGATGACCAGCAGGGTCAACTAGTAACCACAGTGGTTGTGGAGGACAGCTAGGAGTCATCAGGCCAGGTGGTCCTGAAGGGGTGAGAGAGAATTAGAGAGAGCATACTTCAATTCACACAGGACACCAGATATAACAAACTGACGCCCCGGCGCATAGATACTGGAGGCTGAGACAGGTACCGCTTGCAGACAGTTCCGCTGCACCACTACGTGGACTGACCAGTCTAGTTTGATGACAGTAATGTAAAGGGAGTTCCTCTAACATGTATTAAGTCATTATCCCTCACAGTACTCCCACACGTCTTCCTCAAACACAGTCCTGTGTGTCTGTTGGTAAGAGCGTTCTCTCTCGTGGACAGATGATACTGAGCTCATGTAGAATTGTGATTACAAGCAGCAGTAGTTCCTGGTTTGGATGACGGCGATGCTTAAACCTGTGGAGTGATGTTCAAGCCTGCTTGATTGATGGTTAAACAGTTTCCACTAGATTCCACAGCCACAAAGTAAAAATTGTATCTTAAAAATTCATGAAAACAAGTAAATACAGGTGAAATGAAACCCCCCCCAGGTCATGGGTTCAATTCCTGCAGGGAGCACATGGCCTACTAAAGGTGTGTGCACTCAATGTCTGCTAGAGTCGAAAGACGTGTCTGCTAAATTGCATAGGCCTACATTACAAGGCAAAGGCTGCAATGTTTTGCATGTGCTGAAATGTATTCTGTATCCATTTGAATTTGGAAAAAGGGCAGCGTAGGAAGTTTTGAAATGTACAAGAACTGCAGTTTTCATGTTTGGTCAGTGTGGTCCAGAGACCCAGGCTGTGTCCCAAATGGCACCCTGTAGGCTCTAGTTAAATGTATTGCACTAGATAGGGAATAACATGGTCATTTCACACACAGCCACAACCTGGCAGATGCCTCTGGTGAATGGCAACAGACCAGACAACCATTGTGACCTGCATGATACTACTGTCTTTCTGTTGAAACAAACTGAGGCTATGCTGTCTTTCTGTTGAAACTAACCCAGAGGCTATGCTGTCTTTCTGTTGAAACAAACCCAGAGGCTATACTGTCTTTCTGTTGAAACAAACCCAGAGGCTATACTGTCTTTCTGTTGAAACAAACCCAGAGGCTATACTGTCTTTCTGTTGAAACAAACCCAGAGGCTATACTGTCTTTCTGTTGAAACAAACCCAGAGGCTATACTGTCTTTCTGTTGAAACAAACCCAGAGGCTATGCTGTCTTTCTGTTGAAACAAACCCAGAGGCTATACTGTCTTTCTGTTGAAACAAACCCAGAGGCTATGCTGTCTTTCTGTTGAAACTAACCCAGAGGCTATGCTGTCTTTCTGTTGAAACAAACCCAGAGGCTATGCTGTCTTTCTGTTGAAACTAACCCAGAGGCTATACTGTCTTTCTGTTGAAACAAACTGAGGCTATGCTGTCTTTCTGTTGAAACAAACCCAGAGGCTATGCTGTCTTTCTGTTTAAACTAACCCAGAGGCTATGCTGTCTTTCTGTTGAAACAAACCCAGAGGCTATACTGTCTTTCTGTTGAAACAAACCCAGAGGCTATGCTGTCTTTCTGTTGAAACAAACCCAGAGGCTATACTGTCTTTCTGTTGAAACTAACCCAGAGGCTATGCTGTCTTTCTGTTGAAACTAACCCAGAGGCTATGCTGTCTTTCTGTTGAAACTAACCCAGAGGCTATGCTGTCTTTCTGTTGAAACTAACCCAGAGGCTATACTGTCTTTCTGTTGAAACTAACCCAGAGGCTATACTGTCTTTCTGTTGAAACAAACCCACTGGCTCCAGGTCATCTATAAGTCTTTACTAGGTAAATCCCCGCCTTATCTCAGCTCGCTGGTCACCATAGCAACACCCACCCGTAGCATGCGCTCCAGCAGGTATATCTCACTGGTCACCCCCAAAGCCAACACCTCCTTTGGCCGCCATTCCTTCCAGTTCTCTGCTGCCAATGACTGGAACGAATTGCAGAAATCCTTGAAGCTGGAGGTTCCTATCTCCCTCACTAACTTTAAGCATCAGCTGTCAAAGCTGCTTATCGATCACTGCACCTGTATACAGCCCTTCTGTAAATAGCCCACACTACTACCTCATCCCCATATTATTATTTTTGCTCATTTACACTCCAGTATCTCTATTTGCACATCATCATCTGTACATCTATCACTCCAGTGTTAATGCTAAATTGTAATTATTTCACCACTACGGACTATTTATTGTCTTACCTTCCTAATCTTACTACATTTACACACTCTGTATATAGATTCTCTATTGTGTTATTGACTGTACGTTTGTTTATTCTCATGTGTAACTGTGTTGTTTTTTGTCTCACTGCTTTGCTTTGTCTTGGCCAGGTCGCAGTTGTAAATGAGAACTAGTTCTCAACTGGCCTACCTGGTTAAATAAAGGTGAAATAAAACCTACCTGGTTAAATAAAGGTGGAATAAAACCTACCTGGTTAAATAAAGGTGAAATAAAACCTACCTGGTTAAATAAAGGTTAAATAAAACCTACCTGGTTAAATAAAGGTGGAATAAACCCTACCTGGTTAAATAAAGGTGGAATAAAACCTACCTGGTTAAATAAAGGTGGAATAAAACCTACCTGGTTAAATAAAGGTGGAATAAAACCTACCTGGTTAAATAAAGGTGGAATAAAACCTACCTGGTTAAATAAAGGTGGAATTAAACCTACCTGGTTAAATAAAGGTGAAATAAAACCTACCTGGTTAAATAAAGGTGGAATAAAACCTACCTGGTTAAATAAAGATGGAATAAAACCTACCTGGTTAAATAAAGGTGAAATAAAACCTACCTGGTTAAATAAAGATGGAATAAAACCTACCTGGTTAAATAAAGGTGGAATAATAAATCAATATAATGTGCGGTCTTGGTGGTGCAACTGAACTGTTCCGTCTCTCTGAATCCGTACATCCCCAGGGCCTCCAATCCTTCTGGGATTTCTCCTCCGGTGTTTCTGCGTCAATGCAACATTGGTAACAAACAGCCCCTCTTCGTTAACCGGCTGGCTGTCCTCCGCTCCATCGGCGATATCCATGTTCACGTCCCCAGAGTTCAGATACTGATTCATTAGAGAGATTAACATTCCGTCCTCGATTCCCAGCCGTTTCGCCATCTTCACACAATTATATAATACAATTGTATATCAACGTAAATAATGGCAGTCCTCTAGAGAAAATATATAGATGTATGAGGAACGCGTCTTGTTACAGAAAAAGACCTTCAGCCGCGTTGTTACGGCTCTATTCCTCAATCATCTCTCATCCACTGCTCCACAATCTGTCTCCGTCAACTATGGAGGTCTATGAGAGAGTGTTAAATTACATGAGGCTTTTTTGATCGAATATACATTTCGTAATGTTTAGTCTGTTACAAAGGTACTGATATACGTTGATGCACGTGACATTTCGGTAACTTTGAGAACTACGTGTCTGCCTTCTCATTGGCTAGAACGGGCCCACATGATCTCACTTGACGCCACTCATTGAGAACATGTATTTACGTTGTTAGTGGTCATATCTTGTCAATATAATATATCATCTTTGCAGCCAATCATATCACGGCATGGTCTCAGAGACTGCCAGGTATTCAAACGTTTTCATTGAACATACACATGACATAAACAACACACAAACAGTGGTGGAAAAAGTCAACAATTGTCCTACTTGAGTAAAAGTAAAGATACCTTCATACAAAATGACTCAAGTAAAATTGAAAGTCACCCAGTAAAATACTACTTGAGTAAAAGTCTACAATTATTTGGTTAAAAATATACTTAAGTATCAAAAGTAAATATAATTTCTATAATATACTTAAGTATCAAAAGTAACTGTAAAAGTATAAATAATTTCAAATTCCTTATTAAACAAACAAGATGGCACGATTTGTCTGTTTTTTAAATTGATGGATAGCCAGGGGCAGACTCCAACACTCACACATAATTTACAAACTATGCATTTGTGTTTAGTGAGTCCATGTAGAAAAACTGAAGAACATACGCACATCCAGGTGCTTTCCGCAGGTGCTGAAGTTGTAGTCTAACTCATGAAAAACAGAAAGGAAGACGCTGCACACTGTTACCCAGGTGATATTTATTATTAACAACAACAACGTTTCCACCCTTAGGTCTTCATCAGGCAGTCCGCCAGATCAGAGGCAGTAGGGATGAGCAGGGATGTTCTCCTGATAAGTGAGTGAATTGGATAATTCTGTCCTGCTAAGCATTAGAAATATAACAAGTACTTTTGGGTGTCGGGGAAAATGTATGGAGTAAAAAGTACATCATTTTATTTAGTAATGTAGTGAAGTAAAAGTAAAAGTTGTCAAAAATATTAATAGTAAAGTACAGATACCCCAAAAATGACTTAAGTAATACTTTAAAGTACTTTTACTTAAGTACTTTATACCACTGCGTACAAAGCCTTACAACATACAATACATACAGTGGGGAGAACAAGTATTTGATACACCGCCGATTTTGCAGGTTTTCCTACTTACAAAGCATGTAGAGGTCTGTAATTTTTATCATAGGTACACTTCAACTGTGAGAGACTGAATCTAAAACAAAAATCCAGAAAATCACATTGTATGATTTTAAAATAATTAATTTGCATTTTATTGCATGACATAAGTATTTGATACATCAGAAAAGCAGAACTTAATATTTGTTACAGAAACCTTTGTTTGCAATTACAGAGATCATACGTTTCCTGTAGTTCTTGACCAGGTTTGCACACACTGCAGCAGGGATTTTGGCCCACTCCTCCATACAGTTCCTTCAGGTTTCGGGCTGTCGCTGGGCAATACGGACTTTCAGCTCCCTCCAAAGATTTTCTATTGGGTTCAGGTCTGGAGACTGGCTAGGCCACTCCAGGACCTTGAGATGCTTCTTACGGAGCCACTCCATAGTTGCCCTGGCTGTGTGTTTCGGGTCATTGTCATGCTGGAAGACCCAGCCACGACCCATCATCAATGCTCTTACTGAGGGAAGGAGGTTGTTGGCCAAGATCTCGCGATACATGGCCCCATCCATCCTCCCCTCAATACGGTGCAGTCATCCTGTTCCCTTTGCAGAAAAGCATCCCCAAAGAATGATGTTTCCACCTCCATGCTTCACGGTTGGGATGGTGTTCTTGGGGTTGTACTCATCCTTCTTCTTCCTCCAAACATGGCGAGTGTAGTTTAGACCAAAAAGCACTATTTGTGTCTCATCAGACCACATGACCTTCTCCCATTCCTCCTCTGGATAATCCAGATGGTCATTGGCAAACTTCAGACGGGCCTGGACATGCGCTGGCTTGAGCAGGGGGACCATGCGTGCGCTGCAGGATTTTAATCCATGACGGCGTAGTGTGTTACTAATGGTTTTCTTTGAGACTGTGGTCCCAGCTCTCTTCAGGTCATTGACCAGGTCCTGCCGTGTAGTTCTGGGCTGATCCCTCACCTTCCTCATGATCATTGATGCCCCACGAGGTGAGATCTTGCATGGTGCCCCAGACCGAGGGAGGTTGACCGTCAGCTTGAACTTCTTCCATTTACTAATAATTGCGCCAACAGTTGTTGCCTTCTCACCAAGCTGCTTGCCTATTGTCCTGTAGCCCATCCCAGCCTTGTGCAGGTCTATAATTTTATCCCTGATGTCCTTACACAGCACTCTGGTCTTGGCCATTGTGGAGAGGTTGGAGTCTGTTTGATTGAGTGTGTGGACAGGTGTCTTTTATACAGGTAACGAGTTCAAACAGGTGTAGTTAATACAGGTAATGAGTGGAGAACAGGAGGGCTTCTTAAAGAAAAACTAACAGGTCTGTGAGAGCCGGAATTCTTACTGGTTGGTAGGTGATCAAATACTTATGTCATGCAATAAAATGCAAATTAATTATTTAAAAATCATACAATGTCATTTTCTGGATTTTTGTTTTAGATTCCTTCACTCACAGTTGAAGTGTACCTATGATAAAAATTACAGACCTCTACATGCTTTGTAAGTAGGAAAACCTGCAAAATCGGCAGTGTATCAAATACTTGTTCTCCCCACTGTACATCTACATTTTCTTCAGCACCTTATGTGTGAAACACATAAAACATCCAAATATGTAGGCCTTTTCAACTTACTGAGAAATGTTGTTCTCCATCAATGGATTAAGATAGATAGATAAAAGACATTGCATAGTATGGGTGGTTGGCTGAATATGTACACTATACATTGGTGGATGTTGGATGGTTAACTATACTATACAGGTCGATGGCAGAGAAATACTTCAGTAGCTAAAAATGCGTATGATATGAGCGAGGGTAATAATAGTTTACTTAATAGACATACTGGTTAAATGAACAGATGGTTAAATTAACTGTACAGGTAAATGACAGGAAGAGATACTTAAATAGCTAAATGTGTGTATGATATAATTTAGGGTAATAATAATAATTCCCTTAAAATACAGTCCTTAGTGCAGGGTTTAATTACAGATAAATGCACGTATTGCACATTCGATATACTAAAAGCTATGAAAAAAGATACAACTGACAGGATACTAATATACATTCCTGAGTGAATAACTACATAAGTTAAGTCCAAGAATTACTTACAATATTGCACGTGATATGATATAACAACTGTACATGAATATGTATATACAGACCTGCATGAATAAATAGGTCCTGAGTGAATGAGTGATTACAGACCAGAGTTACTCACGGATGGATGCATAATTGTTCAACTAGGTCCTAGCACCCCAACAGTTCCAGGTCTGTGTTGCCGACGGCACGGCACCCCGGTGAGGCATTATATAGTCTAATAGCCGCCGGCAGGAAGGACCTCCTGTAGCGCTCTCTGGCACACCGTGGCGGGATCAGTCTGTGACTGAAGGTGCTCCTCTGCATCATAACCATGGCATGCAGAGGGTGGGTGACGTTGTCCATGAAGGTCAGCAGTTTGGCCAGGATCCGTCTCTCCGCCACCTCCTCTAGAGTGTAAAGGCTCATCCCCAGGACAGAGCTAGCCTTCCTGATCAGCTTATTTACCCGAGAAGCATCACCGGCTTTTATGTTGGCTCCCCAGCACACCACTGCAAAAAAGATGGCACTGGCCACCACAGACTGGTAGAAGGTATGCAGTAGATTACTGCACACGTTGAAGGACCTGAGCCTCCTCAGAAAGTAGAGTCGGCTCTGGCCCTTTTTGTACAGGGCCCCGGAGTTATCAGCCCATTCCAGGCTGTTGTCCATATGGACTCCCAGGAACTTGTATGACCCAACGATTTCCACATCCATCCCCTGTATAGGGACTGTAGTCAGTTGGGCCTTGGTTCTCCTGAAGTCCACAACCATCTCCTTTGTTTTGCTGATGTTGAGCTGAATTTGGTTCTGCTCACACCACAACACAAAGTCACTGATTGTGCTCCTGTACTCCTCCTCCTGCCCACCCCTGATGCACCCCACAATTGCGGAGTCATCCGAGAACTTCTGTAGGTGGCATGTTTCAGAGTTATATCTGAAGTCCGAGGTGTAGAGGGTGAACAGGAAGGGGGACAGGACCGTTCCCTGGGGGGCCCCTGTGTTGCTCACTGCCCGTTCTGACACACAGCTCTGTAGTCGCACAAATTGTGGCCTACCGGTCAGGTAGTCCGTGACCCAGGAGACTAAGGGTGCTTCCACTTTCATCCTCTTCATCTTCTCACCCAGTAGCAGGGGCTGAATGGTATTGAAGGCACTGGAGAAGTAAAAAAACATAACCCTCACAGTGCAACCTGCGTTGTCCAGGTGAGAGTAGGCCCTCTGCAGAAGGTAGATGATTGCATCATCCACCCCGATGTTGCGCTGGTAGGCAAATTGCAGGGGGTCCAGTGATGAACACACCAGGGGTCTGAGGTGAGCGAGGACTAACCTTTCCAGGGTCTTCATGATGTGGGATGTTAGCTCTACAGGTCTGAAGTCATTCAGGACAGTGGGGTGTGCCTTCTTGGGCACTGGGACGAGGCAGGATGTTTTCCACAGCACAGGGACCCTTTCTAGGCTCAGGCTAAGGTTGAAGAGACGCTGGAGTATTCCACACAGTTGGTCAGCACAGACCCTAAGCACCCTTGGGCTGATGCCATCAGGGCCTGCCGCTTTCCACTGATGTAGTCTCTCCAGCTCTCTCTCCACTTGGTTGGTGGTGAAAGCCAGCCCAGGTGGGGAGGTGGGGGGAAGGGGGGTGTTGAGGATCAGTCCAGGGGGAGCAGGGGCGGAGGTGGGGTCACTGATTGTCTCAGCAGAGGTGTTGTGAGCAAAGTGGGGGTGGGACAGGCGTGAGGGTGTGTGGTCTGGGGAGCTGGAGGGGAGGTGGACAGGGCCAGTATCAAACCTGTTAAAAAATTGGTTCAGCTCATTGGCTCTGTCCTGGGTCCCCTCCGTCTGCCCACTGTTTGACTTTTTGAAGCCAGTGATATTTCTCATACCCTTCCACACCTCTCTCACCTGGCTCTGCCTCAGCTTGTCCTCCATGATTAATACATAGACGTAGTATTAGTCAATAACTATAGTTCATCTTATAGGTTTGTTATTTAGTGAAAGGGAAAATAGATTATTGGTTCTTATCTACTATAGCTATAAATATCTGGTTTATCCATATCTATAAATATCTGGTTTATCCATTTCTATAAATATCTGGTTTATCCATATCTATAAATATCTGGTTTATCCATTTCTATAAATATCTGGTTTATCCATTTCTATAAATATCTGGTTTATCCATATCTATAAATATCTGGTTTATCCATTTCTATAAATATCTGGTTTATCCATTTCAATAAATATCTGTTTTTTCCATTTCTATAAATATCTGGTTTATCCATATCTATTCTGATGGGATGTTATGATAAATATCTGGTTTATCCAAATCTATTTTGATTGGTTGTTATGATACATATCTGGTTTATCCATATCTATAAAGATCTTTATCCATATACTGTATATTCTGAGTACAGACAGACAAAGGTAGTGTATTCATTGATGTACAGTGGTAGGCCTACTGTATGTCTTTTCATCAGAGATCAATAGTGAGGGTTGACATTACTGAACTATAAACTACATGGCCAATAGTATGTGGACACCTGCTTGTCCAACATCTCATTCCAAAAGAATGGGCATTAATATGGAGTTGGTCCCTCTTTGCTGCTACAACAGCCTCCACTCTTCTGGGAAGGCTTTCCACTAGATGATGGAACATTGCTGCAGGGGCTTGCTTCCAATCAGCCACAAGACCATTATTGATGTCAGGCACTGATGTTGGGCGATTAAGCCTGGCTCGATGTCGGCTTTCCAATTAATCCCAAAGGTGTTCGATGGGGTTGAGTTCAGGGCTCTGTGCAAGCCAATCAAGTTCTTCCACACAGATCTCGACAAACCATTTCTATATGGACCTCGCTTTGTGCACAGGGGCATTGTCATGCTGAAACAGGAAAGGGCCTTCCCCAAACTGTTGCCACAAAGTTGGAAGCACAGAATCGTCTAGAATGTCATTGTATGCTGTAGCGTTAAGATTTCCCTTCACTGGAACTAAGGGGCCTGAAACATGAAAAACATCCCCAGACCATTATTCCTCCTCCACCATACTTTACAGTTGGCACTATGTATTCGGGCAGGTAGCGTTCTCCTGGCATCCGCCAAACCCAGATTCATCCGTCGCACTGCCAGATGGTGACGTGTGAGTCATCCCTCCAGAGAACGTGTTTCCACAGCTCCAGAGTCCAATGGCGGTGTACTTTACACCACTCCAGCTGACGCTTGACATTGTGCATGGTGATCTTAGGCTTGTGTGCGGCTGCTCGGCCATGGAAAACCATTCCATGAAGCTCCCGACAAACAGTTATTGTGCTGCAGTTGCTTCCAGAGGCAGTTTGGAACTCGGTAGTAAGTGTTGCAACCGAGGACAGATTATTTTTACTTACTACGCGCTTCAGCACTTGATGGTCCCATTCTGTGAGCTTGTGTTTCCTACCACTTCGAAGCTGAGCCGTTGTTGGTCCTAGACGTTTCCACTTCACAATAACAGCACTTACAGTTGACCAGGGCAGCTCTAGCAGGGCAGAAATTTGATGAACTGACTTGTTGAAAAGGTGGCATCCTATGACGGTGACACGTTGAAAGTCACTGAGTTCTTCAGTAAGGCTATTCTACTGCCAATGTTTGTCTATGGAGATTGCATGGCTGTGTGCTCGATTTTATACACCTGTCAGTAACGGGTGTGGCTGAAATGGCCGAATCAACTAATTTGAAGGGGTGTCCACATACATTTGGCCATGTAGTGTACATACAGTAAGAATACCCACTGGGCACTGATGTGGAAACAACGTTGATTCTAGTGGATTCCACTAGAAGTCAGACATTTAATTAACATAAGATATGACCTAAAGGATTTCCTCTCTGTCTTTAAACAAGGCCAAACATACTCTGCTTAATAGAAAGCTGTATTTAGTTGTAGCCATGTAAAGTACCTTCGAAAGATAGTAAATCACCAAACGCTCTCTAAAGGAACCCTGCACCACCTGCTGGACAGGTGACAGTACTGTTATACAGTGTTCCATTCCCATCAAACACTCCTGTCATGTTGAAATCACAGGCCCCATTCCAGTTCTTTCAAAGTGCTCTCTGCCTTCCTTCCTTCCTTTAAGTAATCACTGATTGGACAGGTGTATGCAAGGGCTACCAACACATTCCCTGTGAGGGCATCTGTCCCCATTCCCTGTGAGGGCATCTGTCCCCATTCCCTGTGAGGACATCTGTCCCCATTCCCTGTGAGGACATCTGTCCCCATGGTGCTGCAGTGTTCCAACTGCAAAGCGTTTGGCATGTGACGAATGTTTGCAGAGAGATGGACATGAATGAATACTTTGTGGAAGAAGATGATGTTTAATGTCTCATGTGTGATGGGAAGCATATGTACATGAGTTCTCTGAATGCCCAGTAAGGGTTAAAGAAGCAGAGATTGTAGGATAAGAGTTGTTCAATATGTCTCTTATGCTGAAGCAGTGAAAGTGGTTTGGCTGCCATGGAGACATCACTGTCCATTGCTGTGGTGCCATTCAGCAGGCGCAGGATACAAATACCCTTATAATGAAAAAGGTGGACTTTTTGCCATTTATTACCTCGGTGATAAACTGCACTACAGAAGTGGATAAGAACTCAGGAAGGATCGCTATGGTTGTAGCTGCAGCTGAATCATTCTTGGGAGTGAGTTTGAAGGGCTGCAGGAAGTACTGTCAGGAGCAGTGACGTCCTCTCAGGTCTCTGGATCTGTGGAGGGCTTTGAGTAAACTTGAATGGTTGACGATTATTTTTTGTTTTGTACAGTCGTGGTCAAAAGTTTTGAGAATGACACAAGTATTGGTCTCCACAAAGTTTGCTGCTTCAGTGTTCTTAGATCTTTATGTCAGTAGTTACTATGGTAACACTGAAGTATAATTACAAGTATTCCATAAGTGTCAAAGGCTTTCATTGACAATGACATTCAGTTTATGCAAAGAGTCAATATTTGCAGTGTTGACCCTTCTTTTTCAAGACCTCTGCAATCCGCCCTGGCATGCTGTCAATTAACTTCTGGGCCACATCCTGACTGATGGCAGGCCATTCTTGCATAATCAATGCTTGGAGTTTGTCAGAAGTTGTGGGTTTTTGTTTGTCCACCCGCCTCTTGAGGATCGACCAGTTGTCTGTAATTAAACCCTGCGCACTAAGGACTGTATTTTAAGGGAATTACTATTATTACCCCAAATTATATCATACACACATTTAGCTATTAAAGTATCTCTTCCTGTAATTTACCTGTACAGTTAATGTAACCATGCAAATATTCACTTACCTGTTCATTTAGCCAGTCTGTCTATTAAGTAAACTATTATTACCCTCGCTCATATCATACGCATTTTTAGCTACTGAAGTATTTCTCTGCCATCGACCTGTATAGTATAGTTAACCATCCAACATCCACCAATGTATAGTGTACATATTCAGCCAACCACTCATACTATGCAATGTCTTTTTATAGCTTTTATTTTTTTGCACTCCAGATATCCTGTTTCTATACTTTTTCATACTGCCGCTCTATGTATCATGTACCGTGTATCTGTCTTTTGTGTACTTTCGTTGTGGCATTTTGCACCTGCCCTGTGTTTTGTTGTAGCTGCTTGACAATGAAATTTCCCCCCCAGGGGATCAATAAAGTACCTATCTATCTATCTATCTATCTATCTATCTATCTATCTATCTATCTATCTATCTATCTATCTATCTATCTATCTATCTATCTATCTATCTATCTATCTATCTATCTATCTATCTATCTATCTATCTATCTATCTATCTATCTATCTATCTATCTATCTATCTATCTATCTATCTATCTATCAGACAACTGCACGTATTGCACATTCGATATACTAAAAGCAATGAAAAAAGATACAACTGACAGGATACTAATATACATTCCTGAGTGAATGACTACGTAAGTTAAGTCCAATAATTACTAGCAATATTGCATGTGATATGATATAACAACTGTACATGAATATGTATATACAGACCTGAATGAATAAATAGGTCCTGAGTGAATGAGTGATTACAGACCAGAGTTACTCACGGATGGATGCATAATTGTTAAACTAGGTCCTAGCACCCCAACAGTTCCAGATCTATGTTGCCGACGGCACGGCACCCCGGTGAGGCATTATATAGTCTAATAGCCGCCGGCAGGAAGGACCTCCTGTAGCTGTTACTATGGTTACTGTTACTATGGTTACTGTTACTGTTACTGTGAATCATCCTTCAACACTACAGCAGCTGTAACAGGTTTTTCTACCTGCTAAGCTTAAGAAGGGAACTCTAGGGCAGAATAATATGGGTTGACCTGATAATAAAAGGGTTCACCTGATCCTAAATCAGCCACTTTATGAATACGGGCCCAAAACAATAAGACAATATTATTGTATAGGCACATGCAGGATATTTAAAGCCCCCTGTAGTCGTCGGTCGACACCACTTTTTGTCTAACAATAATATGCCATTTAACAGACACTTTTATCCAAAGTGACTTAGAGTCATGGGTGTGTGTATATAGCTGCTTTTAGCAACGCTAGTATTTACACACTAGTGTTGCTGGGAATTAGCTTGCAAAAACACTGAATAGTCTGCCGGAATCCAGAAGTTAATTAAAATTCAATTTCAACTTACTCTGTCGACTGTCTGTAGGCTTGGTCCTTATACTCGATCACTGCACCTGTATACAGCCCTTCTGTAAATAGCCCACACTACTACCTCATCCCCATATTATTATTTTATCTCATTTACACTCCAGTATCTCTATTTGCACATCATCATCTGTACATCTATCACTCCAGTGTTAATGCTAAATTGTAATTATTTCACCACTACGGACTATTTATTGTCTTACCTTCCTAATCTAACTACATTTACACACTCTGTATATAGATTCTCTATTGTGTTATTGACTGTACGTTTGTTTATTCTCATGTGTAACTGTGTTGTTTTTTGTCTCACTGCTTTGCTTTGTCTTGACCAGGTCGCAGTTGTAAATGAGAACTAGTTCTCAACTGGCCTACCTGGTTAAATAAAGGTGAAATAAAACCTACCTGGTTAAATAAAGGTGGAATAAAACCTACCTGGTTAAATAAAGGTGAAATAAAACCTACCTGGTTAAATAAAGGTGAAATAAAACCTACCTGGTTAAATAAAGGTGGAATAAAACCTACCTGGTTAAATAAAGGTGGAATAAAACCTACCTGGTTAAATAAAGGTGGAATAAAACCTACCTGGTTAAATAAAGGTGGAATAAAACCTACCTGGTTAAATAAAGGTGAAATAAATAAAATAAAAAAATGCAAGGGGGAATTTGAAAAAAAAAAAAACATTGAATGAAAGGTATAATTAAACAGACTTTCCAAACTTGGGTCTGTTGCGTACACATCACTGACAAAATGAAATGGTCCACCCACACAGACAGTGTGGTGAAGAAGGCGCAACAGAGCCTCTTCAACCTCAGGAGGCTAAAGAAATTTGTCTTGGCACCTAAAACCCTCAAACTTTTACAGATGCACAATTGAAAGCATCCTCTCGGGCTGTAACACCACCTGGTACGGCAACTGCACCGCCCGCAACCGCAAAGCTCTACAGATGGTGATGCGGTCTGCCCAACGCATTACTAGGGACAAACTACCCGCCCTCCTGGACATATAAAAAGACATAGCATAGTATGGGTGGTTGGCTGAATATGTACACTATACATTGGTGGATGTTGGATGGTTAACTATACTATACAGGTTGATGGCAGAGAAATACTTCAGTAGCTAAAAATACGTATGATATGAGCGAGGGTAATAATAGTTTACTTAATAGACAGACTGGGTAAATGAACATTTTGCATGGTTAAATTAGCTGTACAGGTAAATATACAGTTATATTTACAGATAAGTGAATATTTGCATGGTTACATAAACTGTACAGGTAAATGACAGGAAGAGATACTTTAATAGCTAAATGTGTGTATGATATAATTTGGGGTAATAATAGTAATTCCCTTAAAATACAGTCCTTAGTGCAGGGTTTAATTACAGATAAATGCACGTATTGCACATTCGATATACTAAAAGCAATGAAAAAAGATACAACTGACAGGATACATTCCTAAGTGAATAACTACGTAAGTTAAGTCCAAGAATTACTTACAATATTGCACGTGATATGATATAACAACTGTACATGAATATGTATATACAGACCTGAATGAATAAATAGGTCCTGAGTGAATGAGTGATTACGGACCAAAGTTACTCACGGATGGATGCATAATTGTTCAACTAGGTCCTAGCACCCCAACAGTTCCAGGTCTGTGTTGCCGACGGCACGGCACCCCGGTGAGGCATTATATAGTCTAATAGCCGCCGGCAGGAAGGACCTCCTGTAGCGCTCTCTGGCACACCGTGGTGGGATCAGTCTGTGACTGAAAGTGCTCCTCTGCGTCATAACCATGGCATGCAGAGGGTGGGTGACGTTGTCCATGATGGCCAGCAGTTTGGCCAGGATCTGTCTCTCCGCCACCTCCTCTAGAGTGTCAAGGCTAATCCCCAGAACAGAGCTAGCCTTCCTGATCAGCTTATCTATTCTACTGTATCTTAGTCCGTATATGTCTATAGTCTTAATTCATTCCTTAATAGATGTGTGTGTATTGGGTTTATGTTGTGTAATTGTTAGATATTAATTGTTAGATATTACTGCATTGTCGGAACTAGAAACACAAGCATTTCGCTACACCTGCTATTATATCTGCTAAACACGTGTATGTGACCAATACAATACAATACAATACAATACAATTTTATTTTATTTTATTTTATTTGTGGACCCATGCAGTTCCTCAGCGAGGTCAGTCTCTCTCTGCTTACCTCATGTCAAAATAAAAATCCCCCACAAGTTCTTACTTTTTTGTGTAGGTATGGAGCACGTCCAGGACTTTTATTTTTGACATGAGGTAAGCGGAGAGGAAGTGGGTCCAGAACAGACCCAGGTTTGGAAAGTCTGTTTAATGTATGTTCTATTAAATTGTTCTGGACCAACCCTACGGACAATCGACAGAGTAAGTTGAATTTGATTTAACTTCTGGCTTCCGGCGGACTATTCTGTTTTTTTGCAAGCTAAATCCTAGCATCTCTATTGTGTAAATACTAGCATTTCTAAAAGCATCTAGCGTGTATACATTTTACATATGGTCAGCCCCAGCGGGAATCATACCCACAACCCTTGGCATTGCAAGCGCTATGCTCTAGTGACTGAGCCACACAAGACCACACAAATGTGTTTCTAACTATCTATGTATACATCATACATCTGCAGTTCACCCATCCATCTGCATTTCACTCACCCATCTACAGTTCACCCATCCATCTACAGTTCACCCATCCATCTACAGTTCACCCATCCATCTGCAGTTCACCCATCCATCTACAGTTCACCCATCCATCTACAGTTCACCCATCCATCTGCAGTTCACCCATGCATCTGCAGTTCACCCATCCATCTGCAGTTCACCCATCCATCTACAGTTCACCCATCCATCTGCAGTTCACCCATCCATCTGCAGTTCACCCATCCATCTACAGTTCACCCATCCATCTACAGTTCACCCATCCATCTACAGTTCACCCATCCATCTGCAGTTCACCCATGCATCTGCAGTTCACCCATCCATCTGCAGTTCACCCATCCATCTACAGTTCACCCATCCATCTACAGTTCACCCATCCATCTGCAGTTCACCCATCCATCTGCAGTTCACCCATCCATCTACAGTTCACCCATCCATCTGCAATTCACCCATCCATCTGCAGTTCACCCATCCATCTACAGTTCACCCATCCATCTACAGTTCACCCATCCATCTGCAGTTCACCCATCCATCTGCAGTTCACCCATCCATCTACAGTTCACCCATCCATCTGCAGTTCACCATTCCATCTGCAGTTCACCCATCCATCTGCAGTTCACCCATCCATCTACAGTTCACCCATCCATCTGCAGTTCACCCATCCATCTGCAGTTCACCCATCCATCTGCAGTTCACCCATCCATCTGCAGTTCACCCATCCATCTACAGTTTTTATTTTATTTTATTTAACCTTTATTTAACTAGACAAGTCAGTTAAGAACAAATTCTTATTTACAATGACGGCCTACCTACAGGGTCAGACATAGTAGTACGGCGGCCCTGGAGCAGATTAGGGTTAAGTGCCTTGCTCAAGGACACATCGACAGGTTTTTCACCTTGTCGGCTCGGGTATTCGAACCAGCAACGGGGTGTCATCTCTCTGTGTAAGGGAGGGAGGGTGCATTGGGGTGTCATCTCTCTGTGTAAGGGAGGGAGGGTGCATTGGCGTGAAGCAGGGGTGTCATCTCTCTGTGTAAGGGAGGGAGGGTGCATTGGCGTGAAGCAGGGGTGTCATCTCTCTGCGTAAGAAAGGGAGGGTGCATTAGTATATAGGCCCAGTAGTATAGTATAGTTTAGTATATAGGCCCAGTAGTATAGTATAGTTTAGTATATAGGCCCAGTAGTATAGTATAGTTTAGTATATAGGTCCAGTAGTATAGTATAGTTTAGTATATAGGCCCAGTAGTATAGTATAGTTTAGTATATAGGTCCAGTAGTATAGTATAGTTTAGTATATAGGCCCAGTAGTATAGTATAGTTTAGTATATAGGCCCAATAGTATAGTATAGTTTAGTATATAGGCCCAGTAGTATAGTATAGTTTAGTATATAGGTCCAGTAGTATAGTATAGTTTAGTATATAGGCCCAGTAGTATAGTATAGTTTAGTATATAGGCCCAGTAGTATAGTATAGTTTAGTATATAGGCCCAGTAGTATAGTATAGTTTAGTATATAGGCCCAGTGCAGTAGTATAGTATAGTATATATGCCCAGTAGTATAGTATAGTTTAGTATATAGGCCCAGTAGTATAGTATAGTTTAGTATATAGGCCCAGTAGTATAGTTTAGTATATAGGCCCAGTAGTATAGTATAGTTTAGTATATAGGCCCAGTAGTATAGTATAGTTTAGTATATAGGCCCAGTAGTATAGTATAGTTTAGTATATAGGCCCAGTAGTATAGTTTAGTATATAGGCCCAGTAGTATAGTATAGTTTAGTATATAGGCCCAGTAGTATAGTATAGTTTAGTATATAGGCCCAGTAGTATAGTATAGTTTAGTATATAGGCCCAGTAGTATAGTATAGTTTAGTATATAGGCCCAGTAGGGGGTGAAGCAGGGGTGTCATCTCTCTGTGTAAGGGAGGGAGGGTGCATTGGGGTGAAGCAGGGTGTCATCTCAGCTAAACTTAGGGTATATTTATCAAATAGAAGCTAATTTACTGCATTTCTACACAATTTAAAAACTCTCAAAAGCAGTTTAGAGAACAGCAAAACAAGCTAAATTGACTCCAGCCATTATGACCTTAGTTGCTGTAGCTTCATTACCTCGGTCAATAGAGGACTTAACATTCTACAAAACATGTCATACAGTAATTAGCTGCTACACACTAGCTCAGCACAAGGATTAAAACTAGTCTAGTTTCATGTCAAGTCAAACAGCAGTTATCTAGCCAGCCATCTTAACTCTGCACTGTGTTGCACAAATGTTTCCTGCAGCTGTGTGCTGTTCCCTGGAGCTGTGTGCTGTTCCCTGGAGCTGTGTGCTGTTCCCTGCAGCTGTGTGCTGTTCCCTGGAGCTGTGTGCTGTTCCCTGGAGCTGTGTGCTGTTCCCTGGAGCTGTGTGCTGTTCCCTGCAGCTGTGTGCTGTTCCCTGCAGCTGTGTGCTGTTCCCTGCAGCTGTGTGCTGTTCCCTGGAGCTGTGTTCTGTTCCCTGCAGCTGTGTGCTGTTCCCTGCAGCTGTGTGCTGTTCCCTGCAGCTGTGTGCTGTTCCCTGGAGCTGTGTGCTGTTCCCTGCAGCTGTGTGCTGTTCCCTGCAGCTGTGTGCTGTTCCCTGCAGCTGTGTGCTGTTCCCTGCAGCTGTGTGCTGTTCCCTGCAGCTGTGTGCTGTTCCCTGCAGCTGTGTGCTGTTCCCTGCAGCTGTGTGCTGTTCCCTGCAGCTGTGTGCGCTCTCCATAAAGCCAGCCAGCCATACAAACAGCCTTCCCTCCCGCTCCCTGGCCTCCGCATGGTCCTAAAGTCAGTCCGCTAATACCATTCAACTGCATTTGCCTTTTAATGGGGATTGGATTTTAGTAGCTGGTGTTGAGCTAGCGTATGGCGACTGGCATGAATGCCTTACTCAATTGAAGCACCTGGGGTGAAGATATAGCATGCGTCCCAAATGGCACTCTATTCCCTACATAGAGCACTACATAGGGAATAGGGTGCCATTTGGGACACAAGCAACATTTGTCACCAGGAATCAGGGCTCGTCTGTAAACCTCAAAGCGTATTCATATCTTTTGGTAAACAGCTCAACCAGATAGTAGATCTTCATTCTTCAGCCTCCTCTGTATAGAAGCTTGCTGGCTGTTTTCACCTTTCATCACAGACCTGACTGAGTGGGATGGTGTCCCCACTGCCACAGACCTGACTGAGTGGGATGGTATCCCCACTGCCACAGACCGACTGGACCTCTTTAAACGGAGCCTCCTTAGACGGAGCCTCCTTAGACGGAGCTTCCTTAGACGAAGCATCTCTAGACGCTCTCCTTCTGGACTCCTTTTTTGTTTGCTGTAAAAGGACAAGAGAAGAATTCACCCTAACAGTCATAGATAACGTTCAGACCCAGTGCAGTAGTATAGTATAGTTTAGTATATAGGCCCAGTAGTATAGTATAGTTTAGTATATAGGCCCAGTAGTATAGTATAGTTTAGTATATAGGCCCAGTAGTATAGTATAGTTTAGTATATAGGCACAGTAGTATAGTATAGTTTAGTATATAGGTCCAGTGGTATAGTATAGTTTAGTATATAGGTCCAGTAGTATAGTATAGTTTAGTATATATGTCCAGTAGTATAGTATAGTTTAGTATATAGGCCCAGTAGTATAGTATAGTTTAGTATATAGGCCCAGTAGTATAGTATAGTTTAGTATATAGGCCCAGTAGTATAGTATAGTTTAGTATATAGGCCCAGTGGTATAGTATAGTTTAGTATATAGGCCCAGTAGTATAGTATAGTTTAGTATATAGGCCCAGTGCAGTAGTATAGTATAGTTTAGTATATAGGCCCAGTAGTATAGTATAGTTTAGTATATAGGCCCAGTGCAGTAGTATAGTATAGTTTAGTATATAGGCCCAGTACAGTAGAATAGTATAGTTTAGTATATAGGCCCAGTGCAGTAGTATAGTATAGTTTAGTATATAGGACCAGTACAGTAGTATAGTATAGCTTAGTATATAGGCCCAGTAGTATAGTATAGTTTAGTATATAGGCCCAGTACAGTAGTATAGTATAGTTGAGTATATAAGCCCAGTACAGTAGTATAGTATAGTTTAGTATATAGGCCCAGTGCAGTAGTATAGTATAGTTTAGTATATAGGCCCAGTGCAGTAGTATAGTATAGTTTAGTATATAGGCCCAGTGCAGTAGTATAGTATAGTTTAGTATATAGGCCCAGTGCAGTAGTATAGTATAGTTTAGTATATAGGCCCAGTGCAGTAGTATAGTATAGTTTAGTATATAGGCCCAGTGCAGTAGTATAGTATAGTTTAGTATATAGGCCCAGTAGTATAGTATAGTTTAGTATATAGGCCCAGTACAGTAGTATAGTATAGTTTAGTATATAGGCCCAGTACAGTAGTATAGTATAGTTTAGTATATAGGCCCAGTGCAGTAGTATAGTATAGTTTAGTATATAGGCCCAGTGCAGTAGTATAGTATAGTATATATGCCCAGTAGTATAGTATAGTTTAGTATATAGGCCCAGTAGTATAGTATAGTTTAGTATATAGGCCCAGTAGTATAGTTTAGTATATAGGCCCAGTAGTATAGTATAGTTTAGTATATAGGCCCAGTAGTATAGTATAGTTTAGTATATAGGCCCAGTAGTATAGTATAGTTTAGTATATAGGCCCAGTAGTATAGTTTAGTATATAGGCCCAGTAGTATAGTATAGTTTAGTATATAGGCCCAGTAGTATAGTATAGTTTAGTATATAGGCCCAGTAGTATAGTATAGTTTAGTATATAGGCCCAGTAGTATAGTATAGTTTAGTATATAGGCCCAGTAGGGGGTGAAGCAGGGGTGTCATCTCTCTGTGTAAGGGAGGGAGGGTGCATTGGGGTGAAGCAGGGTGTCATCTCAGCTAAACTTAGGGTATATTTATCAAATAGAAGCTAATTTACTGCATTTCTACACAATTTAAAAACTCTCAAAAGCAGTTTAGAGAACAGCAAAACAAGCTAAATTGACTCCAGCCATTATGACCTTAGTTGCTGTAGCTTCATTACCTCGGTCAATAGAGGACTTAACATTCTACAAAACATGTCATACAGTAATTAGCTGCTACACACTAGCTCAGCACAAGGATTAAAACTAGTCTAGTTTCATGTCAAGTCAAACAGCAGTTATCTAGCCAGCCATCTTAACTCTGCACTGTGTTGCACAAATGTTTCCTGCAGCTGTGTGCTGTTCCCTGGAGCTGTGTGCTGTTCCCTGGAGCTGTGTGCTGTTCCCTGCAGCTGTGTGCTGTTCCCTGGAGCTGTGTGCTGTTCCCTGGAGCTGTGTGCTGTTCCCTGGAGCTGTGTGCTGTTCCCTGCAGCTGTGTGCTGTTCCCTGCAGCTGTGTGCTGTTCCCTGCAGCTGTGTGCTGTTCCCTGGAGCTGTGTTCTGTTCCCTGCAGCTGTGTGCTGTTCCCTGCAGCTGTGTGCTGTTCCCTGCAGCTGTGTGCTGTTCCCTGGAGCTGTGTGCTGTTCCCTGCAGCTGTGTGCTGTTCCCTGCAGCTGTGTGCTGTTCCCTGCAGCTGTGTGCTGTTCCCTGCAGCTGTGTGCTGTTCCCTGCAGCTGTGTGCTGTTCCCTGCAGCTGTGTGCGCTCTCCATAAAGCCAGCCAGCCATACAAACAGCCTTCCCTCCCGCTCCCTGGCCTCCGCATGGTCCTAAAGTCAGTCCGCTAATACCATTCAACTGCATTTGCCTTTTAATGGGGATTGGATTTTAGTAGCTGGTGTTGAGCTAGCGTATGGCGACTGGCATGAATGCCTTACTCAATTGAAGCACCTGGGGTGAAGATATAGCATGCGTCCCAAATGACACCCTATTCCCTACATAGAGCACTACATAGGGAATAGGGTGCCATTTGGGACACAAGCAACATTTGTCACCAGGAATCAGGGCTCGTCTGTAAACCTCAAAGCGTATTCATATCTTTTGGTAAACAGCTCAACCAGATAGTAGATCTTCATTCTCCAGCCTCCTCTGTATAGAAGCTTGCTGGCTGTTTTCACCTTTCATCACAGACCTGACTGAGTGGGATGGTGTCCCCACTGCCACAGACCTGACTGAGTGGGATGGTATCCCCACTGCCACAGACCGACTGGACCTCTTTAAACGGAGCCTCCTTAGACGGAGCCTCCTTAGACGGAGCTTCCTTAGACGAAGCATCTCTAGACGCTCTCCTTCTGGACTCCTTTTTTGTTTGCTGTAAAAGGACAAGAGAAGAATTCACCCTAACAGTCATAGATAACGTTCAGACCCAGTGCAGTAGTATAGTATAGTTTAGTATATAGGCCCAGTAGTATAGTATAGTTTAGTATATAGGCCCAGTAGTATAGTATAGTTTAGTATATAGGCCCAGTAGTATAGTATAGTTTAGTATATAGGCACAGTAGTATAGTATAGTTTAGTATATAGGTCCAGTGGTATAGTATAGTTTAGTATATAGGTCCAGTAGTATAGTATAGTTTAGTATATATGTCCAGTAGTATAGTATAGTTTAGTATATAGGCCCAGTAGTATAGTATAGTTTAGTATATAGGCCCAGTAGTATAGTATAGTTTAGTATATAGGCCCAGTAGTATAGTATAGTTTAGTATATAGGCCCAGTGGTATAGTATAGTTTAGTATATAGGCCCAGTAGTATAGTATAGTTTAGTATATAGGCCCAGTGCAGTAGTATAGTATAGTTTAGTATATAGGCCCAGTAGTATAGTATAGTTTAGTATATAGGCCCAGTGCAGTAGTATAGTATAGTTTAGTATATAGGCCCAGTACAGTAGAATAGTATAGTTTAGTATATAGGCCCAGTGCAGTAGTATAGTATAGTTTAGTATATAGGACCAGTACAGTAGTATAGTATAGCTTAGTATATAGGCCCAGTAGTATAGTATAGTTTAGTATATAGGCCCAGTACAGTAGTATAGTATAGTTGAGTATATAAGCCCAGTACAGTAGTATAGTATAGTTTAGTATATAGGCCCAGTGCAGTAGTATAGTATAGTTTAGTATATAGGCCCAGTGCAGTAGTATAGTATAGTTTAGTATATAGGCCCAGTGCAGTAGTATAGTATAGTTTAGTATATAGGCCCAGTGCAGTAGTATAGTATAGTTTAGTATATAGGCCCAGTGCAGTAGTATAGTATAGTTTAGTATATAGGCCCAGTGCAGTAGTATAGTATAGTTTAGTATATAGGCCCAGTAGTATAGTATAGTTTAGTATATAGGCCCAGTACAGTAGTATAGTATAGTTTAGTATATAGGCCCAGTACAGTAGTATAGTATAGTTTAGTATATAGGCCCAGTGCAGTAGTATAGTATAGTTTAGTATATAGGCCCAGTGCAGTAGTATAGTATAGTTTAGTATATAGGCCCAGTAGTATAGTATAGTTTAGTATATAGGCCCAGTACAGTAGTATAGTATAGTTTAGTATATAGGCCCAGTACAGTAGTATAGCATAGTTTAGTATATAGGCCCAGTGCAGTAGTATAGTATAGTTTAGTATATAGGCCCAGTGCAGTAGTATAGTATAGTTTAGTATATAGGCCCAGTAGTATAGTATAGTTTAGTATATAAGCCCAGTGCAGTAGTATAGTATAGTTAGTATATAGGCCCAGTAGTATAGTATAGTTTAGTATATAGGCCCAATAGTATAGTATAGTTTAGTATATAGGCCCAGTAGTATAGTATAGTTTAGTATATAGGTCCAGTAGTATAGTATAGTTTAGTATATAGGCCCAGTAGTATAGTATAGTTTAGTATATAGGCCCAGTAGTATAGTATAGTTTAGTATATAGGCCCAGTAGTATAGTATAGTTTAGTATATAGGCCCAGTGCAGTAGTATAGTATAGTATATATGCCCAGTAGTATAGTATAGTTTAGTATATAGGCCCAGTAGTATAGTATAGTTTAGTATATAGGCCCAGTAGTATAGTATAGTTTAGTATATAGGCACAGTAGTATAGTATAGTTTAGTATATAGGTCCAGTGGTATAGTATAGTTTAGTATATAGGTCCAGTAGTATAGTATAGTTTAGTATATATGTCCAGTAGTATAGTATAGTTTAGTATATAGGCCCAGTAGTATAGTATAGTTTAGTATATAGGCCCAGTAGTATAGTATAGTTTAGTATATAGGCCCAGTAGTATAGTATAGTTTAGTATATAGGCCCAGTGGTATAGTATAGTTTAGTATATAGGCCCAGTAGTATAGTATAGTTTAGTATATAGGCCCAGTGCAGTAGTATATTATAGTTTAGTATATAGGCCCAGTAGTATAGTATAGTTTAGTATATAGGCCCAGTGCAGTAGTATAGTATAGTTTAGTATATAGGCCCAGTACAGTAGAATAGTATAGTTTAGTATATAGGCCCAGTGCAGTAGTATAGTATAGTTTAGTATATAGGACCAGTACAGTAGTATAGTATAGCTTAGTATATAGGCCCAGTAGTATAGTATAGTTTAGTATATAGGCCCAGTACAGTAGTATAGTATAGTTGAGTATATAAGCCCAGTACAGTAGTATAGTATAGTTTAGTATATAGGCCCAGTGCAGTAGTATAGTATAGTTTAGTATATAGGCCCAGTGCAGTAGTATAGTAGTTTAGTATATAGGCCCAGTGCAGTATTATAGTATAGTTTAGTATATAGGCCCAGTGCAGTAGTATAGTATAGTTTAGTATATAGGCCCAGTGCAGTAGTATAGTATAGTTTAGTATATAGGCCCAGTGCAGTAGTATAGTATAGTTTAGTATATAGGCCCAGTAGTATAGTATAGTTTAGTATATAGGCCCAGTACAGTAGTATAGTATAGTTTAGTATATAGGCCCAGTACAGTAGTATAGTATAGTTTAGTATATAGGCCCAGTGCAGTAGTATAGTATAGTTTAGTATATAGGCCCAGTGCAGTAGTATAGTATAGTTTAGTATATAGGCCCAGTAGTATAGTATAGTTTAGTATATAGGCCCAGTACAGTAGTATAGTATAGTTTAGTATATAGGCCCAGTACAGTAGTATAGCATAGTTTAGTATATAGGCCCAGTGCAGTAGTATAGTATAGTTTAGTATATAGGCCCAGTGCAGTAGTATAGTATAGTTTAGTATATAGGCCCAGTAGTATAGTATAGTTTAGTATATAAGCCCAGTGCAGTAGTATAGTATAGTTAGTATATATGCCCAGTAGTATAGTATAGTTTAGTATATAGGCCCAGTGCAGTAGTATAGTATAGTTTAGTATATAGGCCCACACTGTCATCTTGAGTTACACTGATGAATTAAACCACCCATGTTATATATGCTACTAGTCTGTGGTTTAGATAAATACTTAGTAGAAAAAAACACTAGGTTATATATGATATTCCCACAACTGTTTGTACTGATTGTCAGAACATTGTCAGGAGACTACCCATTTGGTATGGACATACAGTGAGGCCTATATCGTGGCAGGACCGCCGGTGGTTGGGTCCAGAGCTGGTTAGGGTCTGGTGGTTGGGTCCAGAGCTGGTGAGGGCCTGGTGGTTGGGTCCAGAGCTAGTGAGGGCCTGGTGGTTGGGTCCAGAGCTGGTGAGGGCCTGGTGGTTGGGTCCAGAGCTGGTGAGGGTCTGGTGGTTGGGTCCAGAGCTGGTGAGGGCCTGGTGGTTGGGTCCAGAGCTGGTGAGGGTCTGGTGGTTGCGTCCAGAGCTGGTGAGGGTCTGGTGGTTGGGTCCAGAGCTGGTGAGGGCCTGGTGGTTGGGTCCAGAGCTGGTGAGGGCCTGGTGGTTGGGTCCAGAGCTGGTGAGGGTCTGGGGGTTGGGTCCAGAGCTGGTGAGGGTCTGGTGGTTGGGTCCAGAGCTGGTGAGGGTCTGGGGGTTGGGTCCAGAGCTGGTGAGGGTCTGGTGGTTGGGTCCAGAGCTGGTGAGGGCCTGGTGGTTGGGTCCAGAGCTGGTGAGGGTCTGGTGGTTGCGTCCAGAGCTGGTGAGGGTCTGGTGGTTGGGTCCAGAGCTGGTGAGGGTCTGGTGGTTGGGTCCAGAGCTGGTGAGGGTCTGGTGGTTGGGTCCAGAGCTGGTGAGGGTCTGGTGGTTGCGTCCAGAGCTGGTGAGGGTCTGGTGGTTGGGTCCAGAGCTGGTGAGGGCCTGGTGGTTGGGTCCAGAGCTGGTGAGGGCCTGGTGGTTGGGTCCAGAGCTGGTGAGGGTCTGGGGGTTGGGTCCAGAGCTGGTGAGGGTCTGGTGGTTGGGTCCAGAGCTGGTGAGGGCCTGGTGGTTGGGTCCAGAGCTGGTGAGGGTCTGGTGGTTGCGTCCAGAGCTGGTGAGGGTCTGGTGGTTGGGTCCAGAGCTGGTGAGGGTCTGGTGGTTGGGTCCAGAGCTGGTGAGGGTCTGGTGGTTGGGTCCAGAGCTGGTGAGGGTCTGGTGGTTGGGTCCAGAGCTTGTGAGGGCCTGGTGGTTGGGTCCAGAGCTGGTGAGGGTCTGCTTCCCACACTGGGTCCCTGTGGTCACCATCATCCTCTTCTCTTTCGGAATGCCCTCGAGCCCTTTATCTGAAGCAGAAGAAGAAGAAGAAGCAGAAGAAGGAGGAGAAGAAGAAGAAGAAGAAGAAGAAGAAGAAGAAGAAGAAGAAGAAGAAGAAGAAGAAGAAGAAGAAGAAGAAGAAGACACTGGGAGATGAATCCCCTTTCATGATGATTCTGCATACAGTATTACTACTTATTATTGACCCGTTTTTATCCCAATATATTTAGACCAAATTGCCGCTGTTCACCATGACAAACAGATACATGATCTACTCAATGCCTCAATAAAAAAGTGTCGGTAAACTACAGCAGGTTTATATACAACAGTATAATGGGCAGCTTCAGGCAGCTACATGATAGCAGCTACCCAACCCAACCTGCGTATTTTTCCGATTAAAATCTAGAATATTCTCCACAATCACGACACTTCTTACTGTTGATAGTAGAGAGAGCAGCCTCGGCGTCTGTATTGGTGAGCCATGTCGATTCGGTTTCTCGGGTCCAGCTTTCATGATACCTCGGTTCGATTATTGTGTCGGACCGGCTTCCTCCACAACCCATTAGAATATCATCCACAGCACAGCTCACTTCAATGTGCCAATTTTTACTGACACACAGCTGTCCACGAAATGCCCGTTGGATTCATCTAGGCTACAGCATCTTCTATTAATCCGAGCCTCTCGCCTCTATCCACCGCGATTATGCTGCGCTCTGAAGATCTACGCACCGTGCGCTTTGCAGCTCCGCATAGCTCCCAGCCTGGTCTCATACACTAGACGTAACATAGTACATGTATATCCGGGACACCAAATCATACTGAACAAAAATATAAACGCAACATGTGTTGGTCCCATGTTTCATGAGCTCAAATAAAATATTCCAGTAATTTGCCAAAATTCACAAAAAGCTTATTTGTAGTGTTGTTTTGTCTGATTGACTAATTCCTTATATGAACTGTAACTCAGTAAAATGGTTGAAGTTGTTGCATGTTGTGTTTATATTTTTGTTCAGTGTAATATGTTGTTGTCTCAGGTCTCTCTTTATGTAGTGTTGTTTCTCTTTATGTAGTGTTGTTTTGTCTCTCTTTATGTAGTGTTGTTTTGTCTCTCTTTATGTAGTGTTGTTTTGTCTCTCTTTATGTAGTGTTGTTTTGTCTCTCTTTATGTAGTGTTGTTTTGTCTCTCTTTATGTAGTGTTGTTTTGTCTCTCTTTATGTAGTGTTGTTTTGTCTCTCTTTATGTAGTGTTGTTTTGTCTCTCTTTATGTAGTGGTGTCTCTCTTTATGTAGTGTTGTTTTGTCTCTCTTTATGTAGTGTTGTGGTGCCTCTCTTTATGTAGTGTTGTTTTGTCTCTCTTTATGTAGTGTTGTTTGGTCTCTCTTTATGTAGTGTTGTGGTGTCTCTCTTTATGTAGTGTTGTGGTGTCTCTCTTTATGTAGTGTTGTTTTGTCTCTCTTTATGTAGTGTTGTTTGGTCTCTCTTTATGTAGTGTTGTTTTGTCTCTCTTTATGTAGTGTTATCTCAGGTCTCTCTTTATGTAGTGTTGTTTGGTCTCTCTTTATGTAGTGTTGTTTGGTCTCTCTTTATGTAGTGTTGTGTTGTCTCTCTTTATGTAGTGTTGTTTTGTCTCTCTTTATGTAGTGTTGTTTTGTCTCTCTTTATGTAGTGTTGTGGTGTCTCTCTTTATGTAGTGTTGTTTTGTCTCTCTTTATGTAGTGTTGTTTTGTCTCTCTTTATGTAGTGTTGTTTTGTCTCTCTTTATGTAGTGTTGTTTTGTCTCTCTTTATGTAGTGTTGTGGTGCCTCTCTTTATGTAGTGTTGTTTTGCCTCTCTTTATGTAGTGTTGTCTTAGGTCTCTCTTTATGTAGTGTTGTTTTGTCTCTCTTTATGTAGTGTTGTCTTAGGTCTCTCTTTATGTAGTGTTGTGTTGTCTCTCTTTATGTAGTGTTGTTTTGTCTGTCTTTATGTAGTGTTGTTTTGTCTCTCTTTATGTAGTGTTGTTTTGTCTCTCTTTATGTAGTGTTGTGGTGTCTCTCTTTATGTAGTGTTGTGTTGTCTCTCTTTATGTAGTGTTGTGGTGTCTCTCTTTATGTAGTGTTGTGGTGTCTCTCTTTATGTAGTGTTGTGGTGCCTCTCTTTATGTAGTGTTGTTTTGCCTCTCTTTATGTAGTGTTGTCTTAGGTCTCTCTTTATGTAGTGTTGTTTTGTCTCTCTTTATGTAGTGTTGTTTTGTCTCTCTTTATGTAGTGTTGTTTGGTCTCTCTTTATGTAGTGTTGTTTGGTCTCTCTTTATGTAGTGTTGTGGTGACTCTCTTTATGTAGTGTTGTTTTGTCTCTCTTTATGTAGTGTTGTTTGGTCTCTCTTTATGTAGTGTTGTTTTGTCTCTCTTTATGTAGTGTTGTTTTGTCTCTCTTTATGTAGTGTTGTGGTGTCTCTCTTTATGTAGTGTTGTTTGGTCTCTCTTTATGTAGTGCTGTGGTGTCTCTCTTTATGTAGTGTTGTTTTGTCTCTCTTTATGTAGTGTTGTATTGTCTCTCTTTATGTAGTGTTGTTTTGCCTCTCTTTATGTAGTGTTGTCTTAGGTCTCTCTTTATGTAGTGTTGTTTTGTCTCTCTTTATGTAGTGTTGTTTTGTCTCTCTTTATGTAGTGTTGTTTGGTCTCTCTTTATGTAGTGTTGTTTGGTCTCTCTTTATGTAGTGTTGTTTTGTCTCTCTTTATGTAGTGTTGTTTTGTCTCTCTTTATGTAGTGTTGTTTGGTCTCTCTTTATGTAGTGTTGTTTGGTCTCTCTTTATGTAGTGTTGTGGTGACTCTCTTTATGTAGTGTTGTTTTGTCTCTCTTTATGTAGTGTTGTTTGGTCTCTCTTTATGTAGTGTTGTTTTGTCTCTCTTTATGTAGTGTTGTTTTGTCTCTCTTTATGTAGTGTTGTGGTGTCTCTCTTTATGTAGTGTTGTTTGGTCTCTCTTTATGTAGTGCTGTGGTGTCTCTCTTTATGTAGTGTTGTTTTGTCTCTCTTTATGTAGTGTTGTATTGTCTCTCTTTATGTAGTGTTGTTTTGTCTCTCTTTATGTAGTGTTGTTTGGTCTCTCTTTATGTAGTGTTGTTTTGTCTCTCTTTATGTAGTGTTGTTTTGTCTCTCTTTATGTAGTGTTGTGGTGTCTCTCTTTATGTAGTGTTGTTTGGTCTCTCTTTATGTAGTGTTGTGGTGTCTCTCTTTATGTAGTGTTGTTTTGTCTCTCTTTATGTAGTGTTGTTTTGTCTCTCTTTATGTAGTGTTGTGGTGTCTCTCTTTATGTAGTGTTGTTTTGTCTCTCTTTATGTAGTGTTGTTTGGTCTCTCTTTATGTAGTGTTGTGGTGTCTCTCTTTATGTAGTGTTGTTTGGTCTCTCTTTATGTAGTGTTGTTTGGTCTCTCTTTATGTAGTGTTGTGGTGTCTCTCTTTATGTAGTGTTGTGGTGTCTCTCTTTATGTAGTGTTGTTTTGTCTCTCTTTATGTAGTGTTGTGGTGTCTCTCTTTATGTAGTGTTGTGGTGTCTCTCTTTATGTAGTGTTGTTTTGTCTCTCTTTATGTAGTGTTGTTTTGTCTCTCTTTATGTAGTGTTGTGGTGTCTCTCTTTATGTAGTGTTGTTTTGTCTCTCTTTATGTAGTGTTGTGGTGTCTCTTTATGTAGTGTTGTTTTGTCTCTCTTTATGTAGTGTTGTTTTGTCTCTCTTTATGTAGTGTTGTTTTGTCTCTTTATGTAGTGTTGTTTTGTCTCTCTTTATGTAGTGTTGTTTTGTCTCTCTTTATGTAGTGTTGTGGTGTCTCTCTTTATGTAGTGTTGTTTTGTCTCTCTTTATGTAGTGTTGTTTTGCCTCTCTTTATGTAGTGTTGTTTTGTCTCTCTTTATGTAGTGTTGTGGTGCCTCTCTTTATGTAGTGTTGTTTTGCCTCTCTTTATGTAGTGTTGTCTTAGGTCTCTCTTTATGTAGTGTTGTCTTAGGTCTCTCTTTATGTAGTGTTGTGTTGTCTCTCTTTATGTAGTGTTGTCTCTCTTTATGTAGTGTTGTGGTGTCTCTTTATGTAGTGTTGTTTGGTCTCTCTTTATGTAGTGTTGTTTGGTCTCTCTTTATGTAGTGTTGTGGTGTCTCTCTTTATGTAGTGTTGTGGTGTCTCTCTTTATGTAGTGTTGTTTGGTCTCTATGTAGTGTTGTTTTGTCTCTCTTTATGTAGTGTTGTTTTGTCTCTCTTTATGTAGTGTTGTCTCTCTTTATGTAGTGTTGTGGTGTCTCTCTTTATGTAGTGTTGTTTTGTCTCTTTTGTCGTGATGTGTGTTTGGTCCTATATTTAATGTATTTGTATTTTTAATCCCAGCCCCCGTCCCTGCAGGAGGCCTTTTGTCTTTTGGTAGGTCGTCATTTTAAATAAGAATTGATTACATGTTTTTTTCCTCATCAATCAATAACCCATAATGACAAAGAAAAACAGGTTTTTACACATTTTTGCAAATGTAGTAAAAATAAAAAATGTCCATGAGTATTCAGAGCCTTTACTCAGTACTGTGTTGAAGCACCTTTGGCAGCGAATACAGCCTCAAGTCTTCTTGGGTTTTACATTAACATTCAGCAGATGCTCTTATCCAGAGCCACTTACATATTGGTGCATTCAACTCAGGATATCCAGTGGAACAACCACATCTCCATCACAGGAAGTACATTTATTTAAACAAGCAGCTGTGAGGAAAGGCAGTGCTAGCAGTTAAATAAGTCATGTGTTAGTTTAGACAAAAGACAAGTGTTAGTAAATTATAATTTTTAAATGGGGGGGGATATGGGGGGGTTTGAAGAATTACTGTTATATTATTCCAGGTATTCCTTAAAGAGGTCGGGTTTCAAGTGTCTCCGGAAGGTGGTCAGTGACTCTGCTGTCCTGGCATCATGGCAGAGTTTGTTCCACCATTGGGGTGCCAAAGCAGTGAATAGCTTTGACTGGGATGAGCCCAAACTGTGCATCCGTAGAGGTAGGGGGGCTAGCAGGCCAGAGGTGGATGAAAGTAGTGTCCTCGTTTGGGTGTAGTGTCTGATCAGAGCCTGGAGGTAAGGAGGTGAGGTGTTGATTCGACATCCAAACTGATATGTCTGCCAGACATGCAGAGATGTGATTCACCACCTGGTTATCAGAATGGGGAAAGGAGAGAATTAATTGAGTGTCGTCTGGGTAGCAATGATAGGAGAGACCATGTGAGGATATGACAGAGCCAAGTGACTTGGTGTATAGAGAGAATAGGAGAGGGCCTAGAACTGAGCACTGGGGGACACCAGTGGTGAGAGCACGTGGTGCGGAGACAGATTCTCGCCACGCCACCTGATGGGAGCGACCTGTCAGGTAGGACGCAATCCAAGAGTGTGCAGCGCCGGAGATGCCAAACTCAGAGAGGGTGGAGAGGAGGATCAGATGGTTCACAGTATCAAAGGCAGCAGATCAGTCTAGAAGGATAAGAGCAGAGGAGAGAGAGTTAGATTTGGCTGTATGGAGAGCCTCCGTGACACAGAGAAGAGCAGTCTCAGTTGAATGACCTGTCTTGAAACCTGACTGGTTAGGATCAAGAAGGTAATTCTGAGAGAGATAGCAGGAGAGTTGGTTAGAGACGGAATGCTCAAGAGTTTGAGAGAAAAGAAAGAAGGGATACTGGTCTGTAGTTGTATGTAGATATTCTCAATCCTTTCTTACTTAGATCTATGTGTGTTATATGTTGTGAAACTGTCTTTCCAAACCATGTCCAATCAATTTAATTTACTACAGGTGGACTTCAATCAAGTTTTAGAAACATCTCAAGGATGATCAATGGAAACAGGGTGCAGCTGAGCTCAATTTCGAGTCTCATAGTAAAGGGTCTGAATAGTTATGTAAATAAGGTATTTATTTTCTTAATTTGTAAGAAATATGCAAAAAAATGTAAAAACCTGTTTTCATTCCATATACACCAAATACACCATATACAGTAAATACACCAAATACACTAAATACACCAAATACACCATATACACCAAATACACCAAATACACCAGTGTGGGGAGGAAAGAAAATAGTTGGAGTTGGAGGTATAGCACCTTAAAAAAAAGAGAGAGAGGAGAGAGAGAGAGATGCCTGCTCTTTGCAGATGACCTGTGCCTGCTTTCACCCACAGCACATGGTCTACAGCAGAGCTTGGACCTGCTAGAGCAGTACTGTCAGACCTGGGCCCTGACAGTAAACCCCAAAATAATGATTTTCCAGACAAATTCCAGATCCCAGGGAATAAAACCAAAGTTCTCAATTGGTGCAAAACATAGAGTATTGCACACAATACAACTATTTAGGTTTAAAAATAAGTTCGACTGGACACCTAAATAATGCAGTGAATGAACTGAGAGACAAAGCACGCAGGGCATTCTACGCCATTAAAAAACTAATCCAAATTGAAATACCTATTACAATTTGGCAAAAACTAATTAAATGTGTGATTGAACCAATCGCACTCTATGGCAGCGAGGTGTGGGGTCCACTTACAAAACAAGATTTTACCCACTGGGACAAACATCCCATTGAGACCTTGCACGCGGAACTTTGTAAGATTCTCCTACATGTCCAGAGGAAAACTACAAACAATGCATGCAGGGCAGAATTAGGCCGATATCCACTAATATTAAAAACTCAAAAAAGAGCAATTAAGTTTTGGAAACACCTAAAACACAGTGACCCCCTCTCATATCATTACCAAGCCCTGCAATACCAAGAGTTGAGCAAAGATAAGAGTCCCTTCATCCAACTGGTCCGGGGGCTGAGTTCACAAACTTGTTCCACTAACACACTGAAGCCTCAGGACCAGAACATCCAACCAATCAGAATTAACCCAATTACAAAACATCTAAAACAAAACTACATTACCTATTGGAAAACACAAACACAAGCACAAAGCAAAATGCAGTGCTATTTGGCCCTAAATGGACAGTACACCATGGCAAACTATCTGACCATGGTGACTGATCAAAACCTCAGGAAAACCTTGACAAAGTACAGGCTCAGCGAGCACAGCCTTGCTATTGAGAAGGGTAGACACAGGAAAACATGGCTCCCTGTAGAGGAAAGGCTGTGCAACCACTGCACCACAGCAGAACCAGAGACAGAGCTGCATTTCCTGACAAAATGTCAAAAATATAAAACTATCAGAGAGAGTCACACACCCAAATTTGAACAAGTAGTCCGGGGCTTTGAGGACCTCTCTGAAATATAAAGGCTGCCGATCCTTTTGGGGGAAGACATGGACAGCTGTGCGCTGGCAGCATGCTATGTTGCTGCCTGCCACAAGTTGAGGGACAGTGCCTGACATATTTAATGCCTTTATTTTCCTATGTTGTTATTTGATGTAATTATATAAAAAAAAAATAAAAAAAAAAATATATATATATATATATATATATATATATATATATATAGCGGGTGAAATAAGTATTGAACACGTCACCATTCTTCTCAGTAAATATATTTCCAAAGGTAAGTGATGTAGATATGTATGTATGTGCATATATTGTCAGGAGAGAGACACAAACACTGTTGCCTGCAACTGAATCCATTTTGCTCTCAAATGAGCCCAGGAAAAAATAAACAGGAACACAAAAGAAAAGAGGAAGTCCAAATAAATGTCCTCTGGGCCAGGAGAGTACTTCTCAAAAGAAACAAATTATAGCGTCATCCGACGCAGTGTCCGAGTTACATTGAGTTCCCTGGGGACGGTGATGAGCAGACAGAGAGGGTCTGGGGTGGTACATCCAAGTCCCAACAGAGAAAACACCTGGGCAGGCAGACTAGGAAACCAGGCCTGGCAGGAAACAGTGGAAGCAGGACAAAAATCAAAATGCCAAAAACAAAACAACACTTGGAGTCTGAAGAAAAACAGTAAGACAAGGCAAGGATAAGTAGGTCATAGGAAAAGCATACTCACAACAACAGTCTGACAAAAGACTGAACACAAGAAGACCTAAAATAGGGGAGGTAATGAGGGATTAATTGACAGCAGGTGTGAAGAGAACAAGGATAGTTAAGGATAACGAGTGGGAGGGGAGACACTACAATGACAGCGGAGCACATGGCCAGCTGTCAAAACAAGGCACATGTGCTCAAAAAACACAAAACACAGCAGATCAGACGGAAGTCATGACATATATATATATACAGTGGGGAGAACAAGTATTTGATACACTGCTGATTTTGCAGGTTTTCCCACTTACAAAGCATGTAGAAGTCTGTAATTTTTATCATAGGTACACTTCAACTGTGAGAGACGGAATCTAAAACAAAAATCCAGAAAATCACATAGTATGATTTTTAAATAATTCATTTGCATTTTATTGCATGACATAAGTATTTGATACATCAGAAAAGCAGAACTTAATATTTGGTACAGAAACCTTTGTTTGCAATTACAGAGATCAAAGGTTTCCTGTAGTTCTTGACCAGGTTTGCACACACTGCAGCAGGGATTTTGGCCCACTCCTCCATCCAGATCCTTCAGGTTTCGGGGCTGTCGCTGGGCAATACAGACTTTCAGCTCCCTCCAAAGATTTTCTATTGGGTTCAGGTCTGGAGACTGGCTAGGCCACTCCAGGACCTTGAGATGCTTCTTACGGAGCCACTCCTTAGTTGCCCTGGCTGTGTGTTTCGGGTCGTTGTCATGCTGGAAGACCCAGCCACGACCCATCTTCAATGCTCTTACTGAGGGAAGGAGGTTGTTGGCCAAGATCTCGCGATACATGGCCCCATCCATCCTCCCCTCAATACGGTGCAGTCGTCCTGTCCCCTTTGCAGAAAAGCATCCCCAAAGAATGATGTTTCCACCTCCATGCTTCACGGTTGGGATGGTGTTCTTGGGGTTGTACTCATCCTTCTTCTTCCTCCAAACACGGCGAGTGAAGTTTAGGCCAAAAAGCTCTATTTTTGTCTCATCAGACCACATGAGCTTCTCCCATTCCTCCTCTGGATAATCCAGATGGTCATTGGCAAACTTCAGACGGGCCTGGACATGCGCTGGCTTGAGCAGGGGGACCTTGCGTGCGCTGCAGGATTTTAATCCATGACGGCATAGTGTGTTACTAATGGTTTTCTTTGAGACTGTGGTCCCAGCTCTCTTCAGGTCATTGACCAGGTCCTGCCGTGTAGTTCTGGGCTGATCCCTCACCTTCCTCATGATCATTGATGCCCCACGAGGTGAGATCTTGCATGGTGCCCCAGACCGAGGGAGATTGACCGTCATCTTGAACTTCTTCCATTTTCTAGTAATTGCGCCAACAGTTGTTGCCTTCTCACCAAGCTGCTTGCCTATTGTCCTGTAGCCCATCCCAGCCTTGTGCAGGTCTACAATTTTATCCCTGATGTCCTTACACAGCTCTCTGGTCTTGGCCATTGTGGAGAGGTTGGAGTCTGTTTGATTGAGTGTGTGGACAGGTGTCTTTTATACAGGTAACGAGTTCAAACAGGTGCAGTTAATACAGGTAATGAGTGGAGAACAGGAGGGCTTCTTAAAGAAAAACTAACAGGTCTGTGAGAGCCGGAATTCTTACTGGTTGGTAGGTGATCAAATACTTATGTCATGCAATAAAATGCAAATTAATTATTTAAAAATCATACAATGTGATTTTCTGGATTTTTGTTTTAGATTCCGTCTCTCACAGTTGAAGTGTACCTATGATAAAAATTACAGACCTCTACATGCTTTGTAAGTAGGAAAACCTGCAAAATCGGCAGTGTATCAAATACTTGTTCTCCCCACTGTATATATATTGTATTTTGAAGGTATTCAAAGAACACCTTACTTTATTATTATTATTTTATTTTTCTTGACAGTTAAAGAGTATTATATATGTTTAATTGAAATATTTTGAATGTATATCTCATCTTAAACACTGTAAATATCATCCCTAAAATATATGGATTTTAAGTCATTCACTATCTCATGTTGGAACATCCAAGGAACAAGATCTGCTTTTGGGCTTAAGAGCAGAGATATAGACTTTATAAGAGAAGTTCTAGGTTCTGATGTTATTGTTCTACAGGAAACATGGAATAGAGGAGAAGGATCCACTGGTTGTCCATTAGGCTACAGGGAGATTATTATCCCATCCACTAAATTAAAAGGAATCACCCAGGGCAGAGACTCAGGAGGAATGCTGATTTGGTTCAAAACAGAACTAACACACGCAATTGAAATAATTAAAATAGGAGAATTCTCTATTTGGCTAAAAATAAAAAAAGAGGCTACCTCCACAGAAAAAAATATATTCCTATGTGCTGCATATATTCCCCCTTCAGAATCTCCTTACTACAAGGAAGAAAGCTTCTCCATCCTAGAAGAGGAGATCAGTAACTATCAGACTCAGGGAAACGTAATGATCTGTGGGGACCTTAATGCTAGAACTGGAGAAGATCAAGACACCTTAGACACACAGGGAGATCAACACATTAATTCAAACATCAGCATTCCCCTCCCCTCATATCCTACCAGAAACATCAGCATTCCCCTCCCCTCATATCCTACCAGAAACATCAGCATTCCCCTCCCCTCATATCCTACCAGAAACATCAGCATTCCCCTCCTCTCATATCCTACCAGAAAGAACTTTGATAAAATAAAAAACAGAACTGGCAAAGAACTACTACAACTATGGGAACACTGGGTCTGTACATAGTTAATGGAAGACTCCGCGGAGACTCTTTTGGGCGCTATACGTACAGCTCACCTCTTGGTAGCAGTACTGTAGATTACATTATCACAGACCTTGATCCAATGTCTCTCAGCGCATTCACAGTCAGCCCACTCACACCAGTATCAGACCACAGCAAAATTACTATATATCTAAAAAGGGCAGAAACAAACCATAATGCAGAAAAGCCCTTTAAACTACACAAGACTAATCAGCCTTATAGATGGAATAATAATAGTCTAGAAAGCTACCAAATGGCATTTGATAATGAACAAATTCAATCCCTATTGGACATTTTCTTGATCAACAAATATCCTCACGACAAAAATTGAGTAAATTTGGCTGTACAAAACATCAATGAAATATTTGACAAATTGGCATCCCTATCTGACTTAAAAAAGATCCCCAAATACAGTAAAACAAATAGAAATAATAACAAATGGTTTGACCATGATTGCAAATCCATAAGGAAAAAACTAAGAATTCTATCCAACCAAAAACATAGAAAACCAGACGATCAATGTCTGCGGCAACAATACTGGGAAACCCTTAAAGAACACAAACAGACTCTAAGAACAAAACCAGCAACACATTAAAAAACAACTCACTGAAATGGAAGAATCCATTGATTCAAACATCTTCTGGCAAAATTGGAATTCCCTGAACAAACCACATGGAGAAGAATTGGCTTTTCAAAACGCTGACATATGGAGAAACCACTTTGAAGAACTATATAAAAACATAACAACGAATTCGAAACAAAAAGAAAACTATGAAAAACTCAAAATACTTGAATCCACCATTAAAAATAACCAGAATCCTCTAGATTTCCCAATAACAGAAAATGAAATATTAGAAAAAATAAAGACCCTTAAACACAAAAAAGCATGTGGTACAGATGGCATATTAAATGAAATGATTAAATACGCAAGTCATACATTTACCACAGCCATACTCAAACTTTTTAATGAAGTCCTGAGTGTAGGCTATTTTCCAGACATCTGGAATCAAGGACTTATTACACCAATTTATAAAAATGGAGACAAATATGATCCCAACAATTATCGTGGCATTTGTGTCAACAGCAACTTGGGCAAACTTTTCTGTGCCATCATAAACAGCAGATTACTGAACTATCTTAACGAACACAATGTCCTGAACAAAAGCCAAATTGGATTCCTACCAAACAATCGAACATCAGACCACATTTACACCCTTCACACCCTCATTGACAAACATGTGAATCAAAATAAAACAAAAATGTTCTCCTGTTTTGTAGATTTCCAAAAGGCATTTGACTCAATTTGGCATGAAGGAATACTACTAAAATTAATTGAAAGTGGTGTCGGTGGACTAACATATGATATAATTAAATCAATGTATAAAAATAACAAGTGCGCAGTCAGAATCGGAGAAAAACAAACAGACTACTTTACCCAGAGACGTGGAGTTAAACAAGGAAGCAACCTAAGCTCAAGCCTGTTTAACATCTATATTAATGAACTGACAAAAATGCTTGAACAATCAACAGCCCCTGGACTGACCCTTAAAGATATAAAAATTAAATGTCTCCTATATGCAGATGATCTGGTACTACTATCACCAACAAAAGAAGGCCTACAACAACATCTAGATGTCCTACATCAATTCTGCCAGAACTGGGCGCTGACAGTAAACCTAGAAAAAACCTAAATTATGATATTCCAAAAAATATCCAGATGCCAAGAAAACAAATACACCTTCCTATTAGGCTCCACACACCTAGAACACACCTACACCTACACATATTTAGGACTAAAAATAAGCTCCACAGGAAATTTCAACTTGGCTGTGAATGAACTGAGAGACAAGGCAAGAAGAGCTTTTTATGCCATTAAAAGAAACATCAAATTAGACATACCAATTAGGATCTGGCTCAAAATATTCAAATCAATAATTGAACCAATTGCATTATATGGCAGTGAAGTGTGGGGCCCACTTACCAAACAAGAATTTGAAAAATGGGACAAACATCCAATTGAAACCCTGCATGCGGAACTTTGTAAGAATATCCTCAAGGAGTCCAGAGAAAAACTACAAACAACGCATGCAGGGCAGAATTAGGCCAATTTCCCCTTTTAATTAATATCCAAAAACGAGCCACCACATTCTATAACCATTTAAAAATAAGCGACCCCAACTCTTACCACCACAAAGCCCTCCAATACCAAGAGGTGACCATAGAAAAGAGTCCCCTTAGTCAGCTGATCCTGAGACTAAACTCACAAACCAACAGTAACCCAACAAAGCCTCAGGACAGCACTCAGAAAATCTGGCCCAACCAAATTATCAAAAAACAAAAAGAAAATTACATGACCTATTGGAAAGACACCACAAAAAATCAAAGTAAACTTCAATGCTATTTGGCACTAAACAGACAGTACACAGTGGCAAACTACCTGACCACTGTGACTGATAGAAAACTGAGGAAAACATTGACTATGTACAGACTCAGCGAGCACAGCCTGGCTATAGAGACCGGTCGTCACAGACAGATCTGGCAACCCAGAGATGCCAGGTTGTGTTTACTCTGCCCACAAAACACAAATGTAACGGAAACACACTTTCTCCTAAAATGTGATAATTATGCAGACATACGGGCAACTTTCTTTCCCCAAATTCAAAATAGAAATAAAGAATTTGAAACAGGAACAGATGATGAAAAGTTACAATGCCTATTGGGTGAAAAGGTCCATTGTGCCATTTATGGTGCAAAATATGTTGCATTATGCCACACCCGTAGGGACAACCAGTTGACCCAACTACAACCAATAATCCCATAAGGACAACCAGTTGACCCAACTACAACCAATAACCTCCCAACAAACTTACACACACACAAAACACACACATACAATTATTTTGAATATGTTTGGTTGTGTATGTGATAATTAATATGTAATGGATCTATATTTTTGTTGTTGTTAATAATAATATGAACGTTCTTTTTATTGTTACATTGTAAAGTGCTTTGGCAATATTGTTAAGTTGTAACTTTCATGCCTCAACTTGTGGCAGGCAGCAACATAGCATGCTGCCAGCGCACAGCTGTCCATGTCTTCCCCCAAAAGGATCGGCAGCCTTTCTATTTCAGAGAGGTCCTCAAAGCCCCGGACTACTTGTTCAAATTTGGGGAAGTGGAGCGAAGCAGACGACCGGCCCCGGACTGGGCACCGGTGGAGCGGACTGCTCCGGCACTGGAGCGACGCAGACGACCGGCCCCGGACTGGGCACCGGTGGAGCGGACTGCTCCGTCACTGGAGCGACGTAGACGACCGGCCCCGGACTGGGCACCGGTGGAATGGACTGCTCCGGCACTGGAGCGACGCAGATGACCGGCCCCGGACTGGGCACCGGTGGAGCGGACTGCTCCGGCACTGGAGCGAAGCAGACGACCGGCCCCGGACTGGGCACCGGTGGAGCGGACTGCTCTGGCTCTGGAGCGACGCAGACGACCGGCCCCGGACTGGGCACCGGTGGAGCGGACCGCTCTGGCGCTGTAGCAGAGCAGACTGCTGGACCCGGATGTGGCACCTTCACTGGAGGCCTCGGGCTGCTGACCTCCTCCGGAGACCTCGGGCTGCTGACCTTCACCGGAGGCCTTGGGCTGCTGACCTTCACCGGAGGCCTCGGGCTGCTGACCTTCACTGGAGG
>CM042395.1:32106774-32136774 GCA_023634145.1 Thymallus thymallus | reverse complement strand
TGGAACAGTTTAGTAGGCTAGACTATGTGAGACCCTAAGGACACTGTATTGAACAGTTTAGTAGGCTAGACACTAAGGACACTGTATGGAACAGTTTAGTAGGCTAGACTATGTGAAACACTAAGGACACTGTATGGATCAGTTTAGAAGGCTAGACTATGTGAGACACTAAGGACACTATGGAACAGTTTAGTAAGCTAGACGATGTGAGACACTAAGGACACTTTATGGATCAGTTTAGTAGACTAGACTATGTGAGACACTAAGGACACTTTATGGATCAATTTAGTAGGCTAGACTATGTGAGACACTAAGGACACTTTATGGATCAGTTTAGTAGACTAGACTATGTGAGACACTAAGGACACTGTATGGATCAGTTTAGTAGGCTAGACTATGTGAGACACTAAGGACACTTTATGGATCAATTTAGTAGGCTAGACTATGTGAGACACTAAGGACACTTTATGGATCAGTTTAGTAGGCTAGACGATGTGAGACACTAAGGACACTGTATGGAAAAGTTTAGTAGGCTAGACTATGTGAGACACTAAGGACACTGTATGGAACAGTTTAGTAGGCTAGACGATGTGAGACACTAAGGACACTGTATGGAACAGTTTAGTAGGCTAGACTATGTGAGACACTAAGGACACTGTATGGAACAGTTTAGTAGGTTAGACTATGTGAGACACTAAGGACACTTTATGGATCAGTTTAGTAGGCTAGACGATGTGAGACACTAAGGACACTGTATGGAAAAGTTTAGTAGGCTAGACTATGTGAGACACTAAGGACACTGTATGGAACAGTTTAGTAGGCTAGACGATGTGAGACACTAAGGACACTGTATGGAACAGTTTAGTAGGCTAGACTATGTGAGACACTAAGGACACTGTATGGAACAGTTTAGTAGGTTAGACTATGTGAGACACTAAGGACACTGTATGGAACAGTTTAGTAGGCTAGACGATTTGAGACACTAAGGACACTGTATGGATCAGTTTAGTAGGCTAGACGATGTGAGACACTAAGGACACTGTATGGATCAGTTTATTAGGCTAGACTATGTTAGACACTAAGGACACTGTATGGAACTGTTTAGTAGGCTAGACTATGTGAGACACTAAGGACACTGTATGGAACAGTTTAGTAGGCTAGACGATGTGAGACACTAAGGACACTGTATGGAACAGTTTAGTAGGCTAGACTATGTGAGACACTAAGGACACTGTATGGAACAGTTTAGTAGGCTAGACGATGTGAGACACTAAGGACACTGTATGGAACAGTTTAGTAGGCTAGACTATGTGAGACACTAAGGACACTGTATGGAAAAGTTTAGTAGGCTAGACTATGTGAGACACTTAGGACACTATGGATCAGTTTAGTAGGCTAGACTATGTGAGACACTTAGGACACTATGGATCAGTTTAGTAGGCTAGACTATGTGAGACACTAAGGACACTGTATGGAACTGTTTAGTAGGCTAGACTATGTGAGACACTAAGGACACTGTATGGAACTGTTTAGTAGGCTAGATGATGTGAGACACTAAGGACACTGTATGGAACTGTTTAGTAGGCTAGACGATGTGTGACACTAAGGACACTGTATGGAACTGTTTAGTAGGCTAGATGATGTGAGACACTAAGGACACTGTATGGATCTGTTTAGTAGGCTAGACGATGTGTGACACTAAGGACACTGTATGGAACTGTTTAGTAGGCTAGATGATGTGAGACACTAAGGACACTGTATGGATCTGTTTAGTAGGCTAGACTATGTGAGACACTTAGGACACTATGGATCAGTTTAGTAGGCTAGACGATGTGAGACACATAGGACACTATGGATCAGTTTAGTAGGCTAGACTATGTGAGACACTAAGGACACTGTATGGAACTGTTTAGTAGGCTAGACGATGTGTGACACTAAGGACACTGTATGGAACTGTTTAGTAGGCTAGATGATGTGAGACACTAAGGACACTGTATGGATCTGTTTAGTAGGCTAGACTATGTGAGACACTTAGGACACTATGGATCAGTTTAGTAGGCTAGACGATGTGAGACACATAGGACACTATGGATCAGTTTAGTAGGCTAGACTATGTGAGACACTAAGGACACTGTATGGAACAGTTTAGTAGGCTAGACTATGTGAGACACTAAGGACACTGTATGGAACTGTTTAGTAGGCTAGACGATGTGAGACACTAAGGACACTGTATGGAACAGTTTAGTAGGCTAGACTATGTGAGACACTAAGGACACTTTATGGATCAGTTTAGTAGGCTAGACTATGTGAGACACTAAGGACACTTTATGGATCAGTTTAGTAGGGTAGACTATGTGAGACACGAAGGACACTTTATGGATCAGTTTAGTAGGCTAGACGATGTGAGACACTAAGGACACTGTATGGAACAGTTTAGTAGGCTAGACTATGTGAGACACTAAGGACACTGTATGGAACAGTTTAGTAGGCTAGACGATGTGAGACACTAAGGACACTGTATGGAACAGTTTAGTAGGCTAGACTATGTGAGACACTAAGGACACTGTATGGATCAGTTTAGTAGGCTAGACTATGTGAGACACTTAGGACACTATGGATCAGTTTAGTAGGCTAGACTATGTGAGACACTTAGGACACTGTATGGATCAGTTTAGTAGGCTAGAAGATGTGAGACACTAAGGACACTGTATGGAACAGTTTAGTAGGCTAGACTATGTGAGACACTAAGGACACTGTATGGATCAGTTTAGTAGGCTAGACTATGTGAGACACTTAGGACACTATGGATCAGTTTAGTAGGCTAGACTATGTGAGACACTTAGGACACTATGGATCAGTTTAGTAGGCTAGAAGATGTGAGACACTAAGGACACTGTATGGAACAGTTTAGTAGGCTAGACGATGTGAGACACTAAGGACACTGTATGCAACTGTTTAGTAGGCTAGACGATGTGAGACACTAAGGACACTGTTTGGAACTGTTTAGTAGGCTAGACGATGTGAGACACTAAGGACACTGTATGGAACAGTTTAGTAGGCTAGACTATGTGAGACACTAAGGACACTGTATGGATCTGTTTAGTAGGCTAGACGATGTGAGTGCCATGCTGTTACAGGTAAAATGACGAAATACTGCAAGGTGAAAATGTTATAAATGTAAGCCATGAGGAAAACAATCCCTCTTCCACTTGTGTAACAACACAACAAAAAGCTTAATCTTTATTAGCCCACTGTGATATTACAAATATATTACTATGTAACATGCTAATAACATGTTATTAGAGTAATTACAATGTTGCTGCATATGTACATATAATAACCATTTTATGTCAACCTTTTGATCTAAATCTTTATTCATGAATACATTCATTCCCAAGGAGTAGAATATAATGAAAGCCTATGAGCAGAATGGGTTTAACTTTGTAGCCTACGCTTTATGGGACTGTGGGAATGATCATGAAAAGAAAATACGCACTACAGCTTTAAATGGGAGCGTTTGTCTCTGTAGCTGCGCCAAGACCCAGATCTGCCTGCCATCGAATCAGCAACGACTCGCATGCTTCACTATCGCCTCCGTGGTGTTGACACTACAGTAACTATTCATGCAGTCTACTTTATCGGCGAGCACGGACATAAGATACATTTTAGTCACCGGGCACGAAGAGCCTGTAGCCTAGTATTAATCGATCTAATCGTATTGTGCGTGACAGTTATATGTTCCAACTTTAGGCTCGGAGCATAGCCTAGGCAACATCAATCCACAGCAAGGCACTTGTTGAATATAATATACTTCATCATAGCCGTCCGCTGCTTGGGAGTACTACTTTGCTTTTTTGGGAGACCTGCGGCTACAGATGGATCGGAGCCCTTGGGGAGGTTGTCATTAGTTTACCCAGGTTGTGTGTTACAGAGGCGGCTATCCTCGGCTTTTAAGAGGTGGACCGCCCGGTAACGCCAACGTCGTCACTATCTGCTACCGGGGAGGGGCATGGGCAACCAGGTGGATAAAATGAAACTGTCACATCTAAGTTACGCAGAAGTTCCCACAGTGGATCCTAACGGGTTGTACACTGAGGAGGGTCCTCGGATCGGAGTGTCTTATATTTTCTCAACCGATGACGAGGACCAGGATGGTGATAACAGTAACGTAGATGGAGCAGATAAAGAGCACCACACCGGTACGGAACAGAAACACTACGACAAGCGCAACGAGGTGGAGTGCGCCGTTTACCACAGGGAGGAATGTATTTACGAGAAGAGCGTCAAGACCGCGGACTTGGAAACCTACTCCCCCGAGATCCTTCTTAACAAATGCAAGGCAGGTGACCTGGTGGAGTTCGTAACAACGGGGCAGTACCCCCACTGGGCGGTGTGTGTCGGGGACCTCCAGGTGGTGCACCTTCACAAAGCGGAGGTAAAGAATAGCTTCCTGACAGACGCCAGCCAGGGAAGGAGATGTAGGATTGTCAACGATCTGTATACATTCAAACCCCTCAGTGCCGAGATGGTGGTTCAGAACGCTATGGAACAGGTAGGAGCTAAAGACAGAGAGTTGAGCTGGAGAAATTCAGAGTGCTTTGCGGCTTGGTGCAGGTTTGGCAAACGGGAGTTCAAAATGGGTGGAGAGATCCGGATAGGAAAACAGCCATACAGGTTAAAGATCCTGATGTCAGATAAACAGTCTCACATGCTGGAGTTTCAGAGTTTAGAGGACCTGATCACGGAGAAGAGGAGACACGACCAGGTGGGAAGGACATCAGTGGTCGAGGAGCTGGCCAATCATTTGAACAGTGTCGCAGAGATCAAAAGTGATCCACTCAGTGATCCAATAACTGCACAAATTGCTCAGTGATCTGATGGATTTAAGATGATGATATCCTTTCCTATCCAATCACAGACCACTATCTAAGTGGAGTACCAAACACACACTTTCTACTACATGTTGATTAATTGAATCAAAATCACACATTAATGTCTGTGTTTTTTGGTTAATGGAAGATAAATTGTCTCAAAGGTGCAGAATATGATTTGTTCCTGTTTATGATTGATCTGATAATATACTGTACATGTGTTTATGTCTCACCCAGGAAACTAGTATACCTACATACCTACGTACATACCTACAGCCCTACGTACATACCTACAGCCCTACCTACATACCTACAGCCCTACGTACATACCTACAGCCCTACCTACATACCTACAGCCCTACCTACATACCTACAGCCCTACGTACATACCTACAGCCCTACCTACATACCTACAGCCCTACCTACATACCTACAGCCCTACCTACATACCTACAGCCCTACGTACATACCTACAGCCCTACGTACATACCTACAGCCCTACCTACATACCTACAGCCCTACGTACATACCTACAGCCCTACCTACATACCTACAGCCCTACGTACATACCTACAGCCCTACGTACATACCTACATACCTACAGCCCTACGTACATACCTACAGCCCTACGTACATACCTACAGCCCTACCTACATACCTACAGCCCTACGTACATACCTACAGCCCTACGTACATACCTACAGCCCTACCTACATACCTACAGCCCTACGTACATACCTACAGCCCTACGTACATACCTACAGCCCTACGTACATACCTACAGCCCTACGTACATACCTACATACCTACGTACATACCTACAGCCCTACGTACATACCTACATACCTACGTACATACCTACAGCCCTACGTACATACCTACAGCCCTACGTACATACCTACAGCCCTACGTACATACCTACAGCCCTACGTACATACCTACATACCTACCTACATACCTACAGCCCTACCTACATACCTACAGCCCTACGTACATACCTACAGCCCTACGTACATACCTACAGCCCTACGTACATACCTACATACCTACGTACATACCTACAGCCCTACGTACATACCTACATACCTACGTACATACCTACAGCCCTACGTACATACCTACATACCTACGTACATACCTACAGCCCTACGTACATACCTACATACCTACCTACATACCTACAGCCCTACGTACATACCTACAGCCCTACGTACATACCTACAGCCCTACGTACATACCTACATACCTACGTACATACCTACAGCCCTACGTACATACCTACATACCTACGTACATACCTACAGCCCTACGTACATACCTACAGCCCTACGTACATACCTACATACCTACATACCTACATACCTACGTACATACCTACATACCTACGTACATACCTACAGCCCTACGTACATACCTACAGCCCTACCTACATACCTACAGCCCTACGTACATACCTACAGCCCTACGTACATACCTACAGCCCTACCTACATACCTACATACCTACGTACATACCTACAGCCCTACGTACATACCTACAGTCCTACGTACATACCTACATACCTACGTACATACCTACAGCCCTACGTACATACCTACATACCTACGTACATACCTACAGCCCTACGTACATACCTACAGCCCTACGTACATACCTACAGCCCTACGTACATACCTACAGCCCTACGTACATATCTACAGCCCTACGTACATACCTACAGCCCTACGTACATACCTACAGCCCTACGTACATACCTACATACCTACAGCCCTACGTACATACCTACAGCCCTACGTACATACCTACATACCTACGTACATACCTACAGCCCTACGTACATACCTACATACCTACCTACATACCTACAGCCCTACGTACATACCTACAGCCCTACGTACATACCTACAGCCCTACGTACATACCTACATACCTACGTACAGCCCTACGTACATACCTACATACCTACGTACATACCTACAGCCCTACGTACATACCTACAGCCCTACGTACATACCTACAGCCCTACGTACATACCTACATACCTACATACCTACATACCTACGTACATACCTACATACCTACGTACATACCTACAGCCCTACGTACATACCTACAGCCCTACCTACATACCTACAGCCCTACGTACATACCTACAGCCCTACGTACATACCTACAGCCCTACCTACATACCTACATACCTACGTACATACCTACAGCCCTACGTACATACCTACAGTCCTACGTACATACCTACATACCTACGTACATACCTACAGCCCTACGTACATACCTACATACCTACGTACATACCTACAGCCCTACGTACATACCTACAGCCCTACGTACATACCTACAGCCCTACGTACATACCTACAGCCCTACATACATACCTACAGCCCTACGTACATACCTACATACCTACGTACATACCTACAGCCCTACGTACATACCTACATACCTACCTACATACCTACAGCCCTACGTACATACCTACAGCCCTACCTACATACCTACAGCCCTACGTACATACCTACATACCTACGTACATACCTACAGCCCTACGTACATACCTACATACCTACGTACATACCAACAGCCCTACGTACATACCTACAGCCCTACGTACATACCTACAGCCCTACGTACATACCTACATACCTACATACCTACATACCTACGTACATACCTACATACCTACGTACATACCTACAGCCCTACGTACATACCTACAGCCCTACCTACATACCTACAGCCCTACGTACATACCTACAGCCCTACGTACATACCTACAGCCCTACCTACATACCTACGTACATACCTACAGCCCTACGTACATACCTACAGTCCTACGTACATACCTACATACCTACGTACATACCTACAGCCCTACGTACATACCTACATACCTACGTACATACCTACAGCCCTACGTACATACCTACAGCCCTACGTACATACCTACAGCCCTACGTAAATACTACAGCCCTACGTACATATCTACAGCCCTACGTACATACCTACAGCCCTACGTACATACCTACAGCCCTACGTACATACCTACAGCCCTACGTACATATCTACAGCCCTACGTACATACCTACAGCCCTACGTACATACCTACAGCCCTACGTACATACCTACATACCTACAGCCCTACGTACATACCTACAGCCCTACGTACATACCTACGTACATACCTACAGCCCTACGTACATACCTACATACCTACCTACATACCTACAGCCCTACGTACATACCTACAGCCCTACGTACATACCTACAGCCCTACGTACATACCTACAGCCCTACGTACATACCTACATACCTACGTACATACCTACATACCTACGTACATACCTACAGCCCTACGTACATACCTACAGCCCTACGTACATACCTACAGCCCTACGTACATACGTACATACCTACAGCCCTACCTACATACCTACAGCCCTACGTACATACCTACAGCCCTACGTACATACCTACAGCCCTACCTACATACCTACATACCTACGTACATACCTACAGCCCTACGTACATACCTACAGTCCTACGTACATACCTACATACCTACGTACATACCTACAGCCCTACGTACATACCTACAGCCCTACGTACATACCTACAGCCCTACGTACATACCTACAGCCCTACGTACATACCTACAGCCCTACGTACATATCTACAGCCCTACGTACATACCTACAGCCCTACGTACATACCTACAGCCCTACGTACATACCTACATACCTACATACCTACGTACATACCTACATACCTATGTACATATCTACAGCCCTACGTACATACCTACATACATACGTACATACCTACAGCCCTACGTACATACCTACAGCCCTACGTACATACCTACAGCCCTACGTACATACGTACATACCTACAGCCCTACGTACATACCTACAGCCCTACGTACATACCTACAGCCCTAAGGTTTTGTAATTCTGATGAAAATATGTCGTAGAGTATAGGTTGATCAATCATCTAGCTTATTGTAACGAACAAATAATTTCAGTCAAGTAAATGATGTTTGCAATCAAACTGGCTTTTATTCCTAGCGGTCTACAGCTGCGTGTTTCTTCAGACTCTCTCTAGGCCAAAATGTATGCTTCCCAAATGGCACCATTTTCCCTATAGTGCTCTACTTCTGACCAGGGCCCAGTGCTCAAAAGTAGTGCACGATGACGTGGATAGGTGGGATTTGGGACACATCGTAGTCTTTTCATCATTCATGCTCACTCATTTCTGTTTCCACCTGCTTTACAGTCAGCATTATATCTCAGAGTACTAGCCTGTTTCCACCTGCTTTACAGTCAGCATTATATCTCAGAGTACTAGCCTGTTTCCACCTGCTTTACAGTCAGCATTATATCTCAGAGTACTAGCCTGTTTCCACCTGCTTTACAGTCAGCATTATATCTCTAGCTAGGCTATCTGTTCCTCAGTTGCTCTTTGGTATATGTGGAGGTTTTGGTCTATACATGTTGCTAGTCTAAATGCTCTAACAGTGTTGTCCTGTCTTACACTGTAACTTAAGGAGTATCATCTACCACAGGCTCACACCTCAACATGAGTGAAGTCTGGGAGCCGAGGCTACTTAAGGACAACACGTCTTCCAGAAGATGAAAGGGTAAACAGTGGAAATGTCTTACCCTTTGCCTTGCCAGAGGGAAGACCTAGCCAGTGAACCAGGGGGTAGACAGTGTTGAGCCTGTGGAAACCATAATGAAGTGGCTGGATGAAGATCCGCAGTAGGGGGAAACGGCTCCACTGTCCGCCCCACCATCATTGTTGTTGTTTTTATGGCTGAACTGAGAAGCAGCACGTGAAATGAAAGCAGAGAGGATAAAACTGTTACATGTTTGCACTAACTTCTTTGCTGCTCAAACAGACGTGGCAGTGTCACCAGTAAGGATTCCAGCTTTCACTGCAGTGCATATCAGGATATATGTATTGCAGTTCATATCTGAGGGGTATACTACGATTGAAGCTAGATCTACTCAGGTTTTTTCTAAAGCTAGCCAGCTTCAGTTAGCTTCACATTCCAGCTCAGGCTTCATCCGTACTACATGGTGGATATTGCTCGGTGTAAGTAACTGTGTGTGAATGTCGCAAGTGGATAGTTGAAAGCGGAACTCCTCAGTGAGACAATACTGAAACATCAATTACCTGGTACCTAGTATAGAGTTAGGGTTAAGTTACCTGGTACGTAGTATAGAGTTAGGGTTAAGTTACCTGGTAGGTAGTATAGGGTTAAGTTACCTGGTACGTAGTATAGGGTTAAGTTACCTGGTAGGTAGTATAGGGTTAAGTTACCTGGTACGTAGTATAGGGTTAAGTTACCTGGTACGTAGTATAGGGTTAAGTTACCTGGTACGTAGTATGGGGTTAAGTTACCTGGTACGTAGTATAGGGTTAAGTTATCTGGTACGTAGTATATGGTTAAGTTACCTGGTACGTAGTATAGGGTTAAGTTACCTGGTACGTAGTATAGGGTTAAGTTATCTGGTACGTAGTATATGGTTAAGTTACCTGGTACGTAGTATAGGGTTAAGTTACCTGGTACGTAGTATAGGGTTAAGTTACCTGGTACGTAGTATAGGGTTAAGTTACCTGGTACGTAGTATAGGGTTAAGTTACCTGGTACGTAGTATAGGGTTAAGTTACCTGGTACATAGTATAGAGTTAGGGTTAAGTTACCTGGTAAATAGTATAGAGTTAGGGTTAAGTTACCTGGTAAATAGTATAGAGTTAGGGTTAAGTTACCTGGTACGTAGTTTAGGGTCAAGTTACCTGGTATGTAGTATAGGGTTAGGGTTAAGTTACCTGGTACGTAGTATAGGGTTAGGGTTAAGTTACCTGGTACGTAGTTTAGGGTTAAGTTACCTGGTACGTAGTATAGGGTTAGGGTTAAGTTACCTGCTTCGTAGTTTAGGGTTAAGTTACCTGGTACGTAGTTTAGGGTTAAGTTACCTGGTACGTAGTATAGAGTTAGGGTTAAGTTAACTGGTATGTAGTTTAGAGTTAAGTTACCTGGTACATAGTATAGAGTTAGGGTTAAGTTACCTGGTACGTAGTATAGAGTTAGGGTTATGTTACCTGCTACGTAGTTTAGGGTTAAGTTACCTGGTACGTAGTATAGAGTTAGGGTTAAGTTAACTGGTATGTAGTTTAGAGTTAAGTTACCTGGTACATAGTATAGAGTTAGGGTTAAGTTACCTGGTACGTAGTATAAGGTTACGGTTAAGTTACCTGGTACGTAGTTTAGGGTTAAGTTACCTGGTACGTAGTATAGAGTTAGGGTTACGTTACCTGGTACCAGGTTACCATCTAGTAGTATAGTGTTTAGTTACCACCTAGTAGTATAGTGTTTAGTTACCATGTAGTAGTATAGTGTTTAGTTACCACCTAGTAGTATAGTGTTTAGTTACCATGTAGTAGTATAGTGTTTAGTTACCACCTAGTAGTATAGTGTTTAGTTACCATGTAGTAGTATAGTGTTTAGTTACCATGTAGTAGTATAGTGTTTAGTTACCATGTAGTAGTATAGTGTTTAGTTACCACCTAGTAGTATAGTGTTTAGTTACCATGTAGTAGTATAGTGTTTAGTTACCATGTAGTAGTATAGTGTTTAGTTACCATGTAGTAGTATAGTGTTTAGTTACCACCTAGTAGTATAGTGTTTAGTTACCACCTAGTAGTATAGTGTTTAGTTACCACCTAGTAGTATAGTGTTTAGTTACCATGTAGTAGTATAGTGTTTAGTTACCATGTAGTAGTATAGTGTTTAGTTACCATGTAGTAGTATAGTGTTTAGTTACCATGTAGTAGTATAGTGTTTAGTTACCACCTAGTAGTATAGTGTTTAGTTACCACCTAGTAGTATAGTGTTTAGTTACCATGTAGTAGTATAGTGTTTAGTTACCACCTAGTAGTATAGTGTTTAGTTACCATGTAGTAGTATAGTGTTTAGTTACCACCTAGTAGTATAGTGTTTAGTTACCATGTAGTAGTATAGTGTTTAGTTACCACCTAGTAGTATAGTGTTTAGTTATCATGTAGTAGTATAGTGTTTAGTTACCATGTAGTAGTATAGTGTTTAGTTACCATGTAGTAGTATAGTGTTTAGTTACCATGTAGTAGTATAGTGTTTAGTTACCATGTAGTAGTATAGTGTTTAGTTACCATGTAGTAGTATAGTGTTTAGTTACCATGTAGTAGTATAGTGTTTAGTTACCACCTAGTAGTATAGTGTTTAGTTACCATGTAGTAGTATAGTGTTTAGTTACCACCTAGTAGTATAGTGTTTAGTTACCACCTAGTAGTATAGTGTTTTGTTACCACCTAGTAGTATAGTGTTTAGTTACCATGTAGTAGTATAGTGTTTAGTTACCACCTAGTAGTATAGTGTTTAGTTACCATGTAGTAGTATAGTGTTTAGTTACCACCTAGTAGTATAGTGTTTAGTTACCATGTAGTAGTATAGTGTTTAGTTACCATGTAGTAGTATAGTGTTTAGTTACCATGTAGTAGTATAGTGTTTAGTTACCATGTAGTAGTATAGTGTTTAGTTACCATGTAGTAGTATAGTGTTTAGTTATCATGTAGTAGTATAGTGTTTAGTTACCATGTAGTAGTATAGTGTTTAGTTACCACCTAGTAGTATAGTGTTTAGTTATCATGTAGTAGTATAGTGTTTAGTTACCATGTAGTAGTATAGTGTTTAGTTACCATGTAGTAGTATAGTGTTTAGTTACCATGTAGTAGTATAGTGTTTAGTTACCATGTAGTAGTATAGTGTTTAGTTACCACCTAGTAGTATAGTGTTTAGTTACCATGTAGTAGTATAGTGTTTAGTTACCACCTAGTAGTATAGTGTTTAGTTACCATGTAGTAGTATAGTGTTTAGTTACCACCTAGTAGTATAGTGTTTAGTTACCACCTAGTAGTATAGTGTTTAGTTACCATGTAGTAGTATAGTGTTTAGTTACCATGTAGTAGTATAGTGTTTAGTTACCATGTAGTAGTATAGTGTTTAGTTACCACCTAGTAGTATAGTGTTTAGTTACCATGTAGTAGTATAGTGTTTAGTTACCATGTAGTAGTATAGTGTTTAGTTACCATGTAGTAGTATAGTGTTTAGTTACCATGTAGTAGTATAGTGTTTAGTTACCACGTAGTAGTATAGTGTTTAGTTACCACCTAGTAGTATAGTGTTTAGTTACCACCTAGTAGTATAGTGTTTAGTTACCATGTAGTAGTATAGTGTTTAGTTACCATGTAGTAGTATAGTGTTTAGTTACCATGTAGTAGTATAGTGTTTAGTTACCACCTAGTAGTATAGTGTTTAGTTACCATGTAGTAGTATAGTGTTTAGTTACCATGTAGTAGTATAGTGTTTAGTTACCATGTAGTAGTATAGTGTTTAGTTACCATGTAGTAGTATAGTGTTTAGTTACCACCTAGTAGTATAGTGTTTAGTTACCATGTAGTAGTATAGTGTTTAGTTACCATGTAGTAGTATAGTGTTTAGTTACCATGTAGTAGTATAGTGTTTAGTTACCATGTAGTAGTATAGTGTTTAGTTACCATGTAGTAGTATAGTGTTTAGTTACCACCTAGTAGTATAGTGTTTAGTTACCATGTAGTAGTATAGTGTTTAGTTACCATGTAGTAGTATAGTGTTTAGTTACCATGTAGTAGTATAGTGTTTAGTTACCACCTAGTAGTATAGTGTTTAGTTACCATGTAGTAGTATAGTGTTTAGTTACCATGTAGTAGTATAGTGTTTAGTTACCATGTAGTAGTATAGTGTTTAGTTACCACCTAGTAGTAACGGGCTCAGGATATCAGTCAATATTAAAAATATGTTAATGTTCTTGCAAGTTCATCATTTTATTCTTCATGGTTGATTCCATCTGTTCCACTCTTATTAAATCCCCTGTATGTGTTGGTTCTTCCACCCAGGGCCGTAGCCTAGCTGTGTGGGAAATAAATCCCCTTACAGAGTGGCCTTTGTCTGAATCCTGCTAATCTTGTTGCCCAATATTGTATTTTATTGTTGTCATAAAGGAAAGCAATGCTGGAAATTGCTGATCTATAAGCGGCTTATTTGATAGCTTATGTATCCATGACAATGGCTTGAATACTGCCAACTATTCATTCATTCATTTAAATGCTGCGATAAAATGTATTTCCCCAAATTCAGCTGTCATTAGATAGATAGATAGATAGATAGATAGATAGATAGATAGATAGATAGATAGATAGATAGATAGATAGATAGATAGATAGATAGATAGATGGATGGATATCTAATTTCTTTGTCAAGCAGCTACAACAAAACACAGGGCAGGTGTAAAATGCCAGAACGAAAATACTCAAAAGACAGATACACGATACATGATACATAGAGCGGCAGTATGAAAAAGTATAAAAATACAAGAAGTCTGGAGTGCAAAAAGCTATAAAAATATGTACACTATACATTGGTGGATGTTGGATGGTTAACTATACTATACAGGTCGATGGCAGAGAAATACTTCAATAGCTAAAAGTGCGTATGATATGAGCGAGGTAATAATAGTTTACTTAATAGAATGACTGGTTAAATGAACAGGTAAGTGAATATTTTGCATGGTTAAATTAAGCTGTACAGGTAAATATCAGAACATTATTTTCTGTCTCCGTACCTTGTTGTCGGCCCAACCCTCACTTATAATCAGTAGTGCACTATATAGGTTTTCCAACCCTCCTTCCCCAAATAATATTAGACTGGATCCTGCCTGGTTGTGCACCAAAGTTGAGAGAATGGTTGGTAAAGGAGGAGACCCGGCAACACTTGATTTAGATGCTCTAAAGCAGGGGTCACCAACCTTTTTGAAACAGAGCTACTTCATGGGTACTGAGTCATACGAAGGGCTAACAGTTTGATACGCTCTTCTGAAATAATAACACATTTGCTCAGTTTGCCTTTAGTTATACATTAATAATAATACTCATCTATGTGAAGACACTAATCACGTAAATGATTTCTCACAATAATTAGCAACAATGACAATAAGGAGGGAAACAGATATCAATATTCAGCACTTTAATCTCAGTAATTGTTACATTTTTAGAAAATCACTTACATCACTACATTTCATAGGAAAAATGTCCCATTTTCACTGGCCACTGACAAACCCTTTTATCAAATCATGAACTATGTTGTTTCAAAAAGTTATCAATTATGTAATGTTAGAAAAATCAACTTACATATTTTTAAATAAATCTTGTTACATTTTGAACTAATGACCAAATCTTTTAAAACACTTTCTAAATTGAACACAATTCTTCATTATTTTAATTCAATTTCGCCATGGCACTGCCATGTTGCCACTGACAACATCTGGTATCTGTTTCTTTTTTAGTGGGAAGACTGGCATTGCATGATTACCAGTGTATTGTAATCTGGTGTGTAACTTGACACTGCAACTGTGAGTGAGTCTTTCAGATGTGCATCAGTGAGGCGTGTTCTGTGTTTGTTCTTGATGAAGTTCATGTCAGAAAACGCTGATTCACAGAGATAGGTTGAACCAAACAGGCTGCAACCTTCATAGCTGCTGTGCATACTCCACTGTACTTCTCTGTGTCAACAAGGGACCAACAGTTTGGTGCAGCCTGGTAGGCTTTGAGCTGGAGGTCATTTTGCAATGTTATGATTTCAATCTCCACATATCTAAACTCATGTATAATGAACATATTTTTAAGATATTGTCATTTTTAAATATATATAAATGCAAGTGTGATTTAAAAAAGAATAGCAACAGAATAACATTTAATTTCAGACGCAGCTCACAAGTGCTATTTTTAGAACAGGCCTGCGGGCGACTCATGTGGTCCTTGGGGGCGACCTGGTGCCCGCGGGCACCGTGTTGGTGACCCCTGCTCTACAGACTATTGACTAACCCTAACCCTAGTTCTAACCCTAACCTCAATCCTAAACGTAACTATAACCCTTATTCTAACCATAACCCTAAACTTAGCAACTCAGAATATATACTATATAGTTTGTTGATAGTATGGCCGAAAAATCTGGACTATCCAAATAAAATGTGAATGATTTATTTCAAAAAGAAAACATTACATGGTATTAATAGCAGAAAGGCAACATTACATGGTATTAATAGCAGAAAGGCAACATTACATGGTATTAATAGCAGAAAGGCAACATTACATGGTATTAATAGCAAAGGCAACATTACATGGTATTAATAGCAGAAAGGCAACATTACATGGTAGTAATAGCAGAAAGGCAACATTACATGGTATTAATAGCAGAAAGGCAACATTACATGGTATTAATAGCAGAAAGGCAACATTACATGGTATTAATAGCAGAAAGGCAACATTACATGGTATTAATAGCAGAAAGGCAACATTACATGGTATTAATAGCAGAAAGGCAACATTACATGGTATTAATAGCAGAAAGGCAACACTACATGGTATTAATAGCAAAGGCAACATTACATGGTATTAATAGCAAAGGCAACATTACATGGTATTAATAGCAGAAAGGCAACATTACATGGTATTAATAGCAGAAAGGCAACATTACATGGTATTAATAGCAAAGGCAACATTACATGGTATTAATAGCAGAAAGGCAACATTACATGGTAGTAATAGCAGAAAGGCAACATTACATGGTATTAATAGCAGAAAGGCAACATTACATGGTATTAATAGCAGAAAGGCAACATTACATGGTATTAATAGCAAAGGCAACATTACATGGTATTAATAGCAGAAAGGCAACATTACATGGTAGTAATAGCAAAGGCAACATTACATGGTATTAATAGCAAAGGCAACATTACATGGTAGTAATAGCAGAAAGGCAACATTACATGGTATTAATAGCAGAAAGGCAACATTACATGGTATTAATAGCAGAAAGGCAACATTACATGGTATTAATAGCAGAAAGGCAACATTACATGGTATTAATAGCAGAAAGGCAACATTACATGGTATTAATAGCAGAAAGGCAACATTTGTCATGTCCTGATATGTTTCACCTGTCTGTGTTTGTCCCCTCCCCACACCAGGTGTACCCTATCACCAGCATTAATCAGTGTGGGTATTTAGTCTCTTGGGTGCTGTTGGCATTTGCCAGATCGTCTTGCTTAGTCAGTCGTTTCCAGCACTCTCTAGTATTATTAACTCTGCCAGTCTGTTTCCCGGTATTTGGACCTCTACCTGCCTGTTGGATTACCTTCCTGTCTAGCCCCCTCATGTGCCTTCGACCATCTGATCTGCTGCCAAACGAACTCTGCCTGCATTACGGATTACGAGCCTGTCTACTCCTCTGCACTGCCAGTCTTCTGATTCCCGGTACCGAACGCTGCCTGAACTACGACTACGAGCCTGACTCCCCTTATTGGACGACTGCCATTCAGATTCCCTGTTACGAACATTGCCTGTCATTGACTACGAACCTGTCTTGCCCCATATTTCCTATTAAACAGTCAATCATATCTCTGCCTCCGTGTCCGCTTTTGGGTCCCTTATATCTGTCGTTGTGTCAGAACGATCTGGCCATGACGGACCCAGCGGAGTTGACCCATCTACAGAACGCAATAGCCCACCAAGGGGTTGTTGTGGGTCGACACGATGAGGTGCTACGTTCAATTGCAGAGGAACTCAGTGAGCAGAGAGAGAACCAGCAGCGAGCCACCGAATGCCTGCTCAAACACTTGGAGAGATTAACACTGGCACTACCGAGGCTCTGCTCGACGCCTTCTACGACGGATTATGTGATCCCATCAAGGATGAACTCGCCGCCCGAGAGGTGCCTCCCAGTTTAGACAGCCTCATCTCCATTGCCATGCGTATAGGAAGTAGACTTCAGGAACGAAATCGGGAGAAGAAAATCGTCGTCCTGCTCAGGCACTTCCGCATTTCGGCGGACCGGGTGGTAGAGCGGTACCGGGACTGCCGGAACCACCCGAATTCTTCCGAGGACTACCGAGGGCGTCCGAGGCCCTTACATCTGAACCCATGCAAATAAGGAGGGCACAGCTGACGCCCGAGGAACGTCGACGCAGGATAGACAGTCGCAGCTGCCTCTACTGTGGAGAGAAAGGACATTATGCAGCCGGTTGTCCTTTAAAAAGGGCGGGCTCATCCGTAACTGCAGGAATACGGGTGAGTCAAACTAAAACCCCGTGGGTATCCCCGGTTCGTTTTCCTTTTCCTGCCACCATTATTTGGGATTCCCAAACCCTGAAAGTAAATGTCCTTATGGATTCAGGGGCTGACGATTGTTTTATTGATAATTCCCTTCTGGTCAAATTAGGCATTCCTTCACGCCCTCTAAGCACACCCATCGAGGCCACTGCCCTGGACGGTCGTTCTATTGGGCGGATGTCTCAGATATCGGTGCCCGTCACTCTGATCCTGTCTGGTAACCACAGGGAGGAGATCCAGTTCCTGCCCTTACATTCTCCTAACACTCCGATTGTGTTAGGCCATTCTTGGCTTGTCAAACACAACCCTCACATCGACTGGACTACTGGTTCTGTTACTAACTGGAGCCCTTTTTGCCTTGCTCATTGTCTGAAGGCTGCTCCGCATGTTCTGAACAGACAGGTTTCACATTCCACAGAGGACATCGATGTGTCGTCTGTCCCTTCCGAATACTGGGATCTAAGGGAGGTCTTCAATAAGTCTCGGGCTACCTCTTTACCACCTCATCGGCCATATGACTGTGCCATAGACCTCCATCCAGGCACATCACCCCCCCGTGGACGTCTGTACTCCCTGTCCGGTCCGGAAACTAAGGCCATGGCGGATTATGTGGAAACCTCCCTCAGGGCTGGGATTATTCGGCCATCATCCTCTTCTGCTGGGGCGGGGTTTTTCTTCGTGGCCAAGAAGGATAAGACCCTACGCCCATGCATTGATTACCGGGGCCTGAATGACATTACGGTGAAAAACCGTTACCCACTTCCACTGCTCGCCTCCGCCTTTGAGCTGCTCCAAGGAGCCACGATATTCTCGAAACTGGATCTCCGAAACGCCTACCACCTGGTACGGATACGAGAAGGGGATGAATGGAAGACAGCGTTTAACACTGCTAGTGGACACTATGAATACCTGGTGATGCCATTCGGGTTGACTAACGCTCCCGCTGTCTTCCAGGCTCTGGTAAACGACGTACTCCGGGACATGATTAATCGTTTTGTTTTTGTGTATCTGGACGATATCTTGATTTTTTCCCACTCAGCCCAGGAACACACGGCACACGTAAGACAGGTCCTTCAGCGATTATTAGAGAACCAACTGTTTGTGAAAGCAGAGAAGTGTGAATTCCATCGCTCTGTCATTCCTTTCCTGGGTTACATAGTGGCTGCGGGTAGCATCCGAATGGATCCAGGCAAGGTCCAAGCCGTCACTGCTTGGCCACAACCCTCTTCATGCCTGGATCTGCAACGTTTCCTGGGGGTTCGCCAATTTTTATCGGCGATTCATACGTAATTACAGTATTTTGGCAGCCCCACTCTCTGCCTTAACCTCGACTAAGGTGAACTTTGTATGGTCCCCCCAAGCAGCCCAGGCTTTCGCTGCCCTCAAACAGCGCTTCACCTCAGCCCCCATTTTGATTCATCCAGATCCGGCCCGGCAGTTTGTGATGGAGGTGGACGCCTCCAATGTCGGTGTGGGGGCCGTCTTGTCACAAAGGTCGGACAGCGACCAGAAGCTGCACCCCTGCGCATTCCTCTCTCGTCGTCTGACACCTGCTGAGGTTAACTACGACGTCGGCAACAGGGAATTGCTGGCGGTCAAGACTGCATTGAAGGAGTGGAGACATTGGCTGGAGGGGGCGGAACAGCCATTTCTTGTGTGGACAGACCACAAAAACCTGGAGTATCTACGCTCAGCCAGGAGGCTCAATGCCCGACAAGCCAGGTGGGCTCTGTTTTTTACCCGCTTTGATTTCACCCTATCTTATCGACCTGGGTCTAAGAACACTAAACCGGACGCCCTCTCCCGTGTGTTCAGTCCTGCTGCTGCCCAAGGTAATGAACACATTCTCCCTGTCTCTTGTCTGGCTACGTCCTTGGTCTGGGGTATTGAAGAGGATGTGCGTAACGCACAACAGTTGAGCCCTGACCCCGGAGGGGGTCCGCCAGGCTGCCTGTTCGTGCCTGACTCCGTCCGATCCCGAGTCCTGGAGTGGGGTCATTCATCTAAACTGACCTGCCACCCCGGCTCACGGCGGACCCTGGCATTTATACGTCGAAGGTTTTGGTGGCCCACCATGGGAGTGGATGTTCCCTCTTTTGTCTCTGCCTGCACAGTGTGTAACCAAAACAAGACGCCCCGCCAGGCCCCGGCTGGTCTCCTACAGCCTCTTCCGGTCCCTCATCGTCCATGGTCGCACATCTCCCTGGATTTTGTCACAGGCCTGCCGCAATCCGACGGCAATACCGCTATCCTCACCATTGTGGACCGGTTCTCGAAGGCGGCACACTTCATCGCCCTGCCTAAGCTGCCATCGGCCAAGGAAACGGCCCAACTGATGGTGCAGCACGTTTTTAGGATCCACGGATTACCCATTGACATCGTCTCCGACCGGGGCCCTCAGTTCACTTCCCAGTTCTGGAAGGCTTTCTGTACCCTTATTGGTTCTTCTATCAGCCTGTCCTCAGGATTCCACCCAGAGTCTAACGGCCAATCAGAGCGGGCCAATCAAGATCTAGAGACTGTGCTACGTTGCCTGGTTTCGGACAACCCCACCACCTGGAGCCGGCAACTCGTTTGGGTGGAATATGCCCGCAACACCCTGCCTTCCTCCGCTACTGGGCTTTCCCCCTTCGAGTGCTCCTTGGGCTACCAGCCTCCGCTGTTTTCAGAGCAGGAAGAGGAGGTTGGCGTCCCGTCGGCCCAGCTGTTTGCTAGGCGCTGCCGTCGGACCTGGAGAAAGGCCCGGGCTGTTCTACTACGGACAAATACCAGGTATCGGCGGCAGGCCGACCGTCGCAGGACCCAGGCTCCCCACTACCGTGTTGGCCAGAGGGTGTGGCTGTCCACCCGAGATCTGCCCCTTCGGGTGGAAAGTCGCAAGCTTTCATCCCGTTACATCGGCCCTTATCAGATCTCCCGGGTTATCAATCGCTCAGCTATACGCCTCATGTTGCCCCGGTCCCTCCGCATTAATCCTACCTTTCATGTGTCCCGTGTAAAACCTGTCTCTCACTGTCCTTTGTCTCCTGTTCCCAGGCCTGCCCCTCCTCCTCGGGTTATTGACAACCAACCTGCTTGGACGGTGCGTCGCCTCCTGAGAGTCCGTCCCCGGGGCCGGGGTTTCCAGTACCTGGTTGACTGGGAGGGCTACGGGCCGGAGGAGCGGTCTTGGGTCTCTACCAGGGACATCCTCGACCCGGAGCTCATCGCTGACTTTCATCGGCGGCATCCCGGTCAGCCAGGTATGCACCCGGGTCGGTCGCCAGGTGGCGCCCGTAGGGGGAGGGGTACTGTCATGTCCTGATATGTTTCACCTGTCTGTGTTTGTCCCCTCCCCACACCAGGTGCACCCTATCACCAGCATTAATCAGTGTGGGTATTTAGTCTCTTGGGTGCTGTTGGCATTTGCCAGATCGTCTTGCTTAGTCAGTCGTTTCCAGCACTCTCTAGTATTATTAACTCTGCCAGTCTGTTTCCCGGTATTTAGACCTCTACCTGCCTGTTGGATTACGTTCCTGTCTAGCCCCCTCATGTGCCTTCGACCATCTGATCTGCTGCCAAACGAACTCTGCCTGCATTACGGATTACGAGCCTGTCTACTCCTCTGCACTGCCAGTCTTCTGATTCCCGGTACCGAACGCTGCCTGAACTACGACTACGAGCCTGACTCCCCTTATTGGACGACTGCCATTCAGACTCCCTGTTACGAACATTGCCTGTCATTGACTACGAACCTGTCTTGCCCCATATTTCCTATTAAACAGTCAATCATATCTCTGCCTCCGTGTCCGCTTTTGGGTCCCGTATATCTGTCGTTGTGTCAACATTACATGGTATTAATAGCAGAAAGGCAACATTACATGGTATTAATAGCAGAAAGGCAACATTACATGGTATTAATAGCAGAAAGGCAACATTACATGGTATTAATAGCAGAAAGGCAACATTACATGGTATTAATAGCAGAAAGGCAACATTACATGGTATTAATAGCAAAGGCAACATTACATGGTATTAATAGCAGAAAGGCAACATTACATGGTAGTAATAGCAGAAAGGCAACATTACATGGTATTAATAGCAGAAAGGCAACATTACATGGTATTAATAGCAGAAAGGCAACATTACATGGTAGTAATAGCAGAAAGGCAACATTACATGGTAGTAATAGCAGAAAGGCAACATTACATGGTAGTAATAGCAGAAAGGCAACATTACATGGTAGTAATAGCAGAAAGGCAACATTACATGGTATTAATAGCAGAAAGGCAACATTACATGGTATTAATAGCAGAAAGGCAACATTACATGGTATTAATAGCAGAAAGGCAACATTACATGGTAGTAATAGCAGAAAGGCAACATTACATGGTAGTAATAGCAGAAAGGCAACATTACATGGTATTAATAGCAGAAAGGCAACATTACATGGTAGTAATAGCAGAAAGGCAACATTACATGGTATTAATAGCAGAAAGGCAACATTACATGGTATTAATAGCAGAAAGGCAACATTACATGGTATTAATAGCAGAAAGGCAACATTACATGGTATTAATGCCTAATCCTAACCTTAAATTAAGTCCAAAAAGCACATTTGTGACTCATTTCAGGAAACGCGCCACTACTTCACAGGAGAGGCATTTGAACGTAAAGTAAAAAAAAAAAATCTAAATTTGTATTTTATGTCAACAATGCCTTCTGTAATGTGAACTTTCATGTGCCTTAATAACAAACGTGTATTCCATCTGTAAATACGAATACAATTGTTAATTTAAGTGCCTAGTTGGTTTAGCCACGGAAAAATTATCCATGATTGGTTGAGATAATGGATGGGCTGGACATGCCGAGAGATGATTCGGGATTGATCTGCCATGTAGCATGCTTCTGTCTATAACATGAGCTGCTCAGTATGTGAAGGTAATCCTTTCTAACGTGGCTTTTTTAGAAAGATATCATTAAGAACTGTGTAAGTGTTGCTAATGTGCTCCACTTTCTGGAGGACAGAGTTTTAAAATCTTTGGAATGCCCAGTGGAAGCAGAGTATAATTGCTAAGGAGATGGAGAAAATTCTGGCATTTAATTGCAAATATGCAGAGGGAGTGGAAAAGAGAACACAGAAGGCTGTTGTATAAAACACCTGTCTCCGGATTACATCTTCAAACTAAGGGCAACCATGGCATCCGTGACAGAGAGGGAGAAGTGTTCATCTATGTATACGGGTAAGAGAGTCTAGCTACATTTTCAGATATTTTACGTTTTTAATTTAACCACAAAGTCATTTTTAATGGAAGATAAAGCGTACTGTTAACTAGCTAGCTAATGTTAGCTGGTTGGCTCGCTAGCTAAAGTTGCGTGTATGATCTGTGTAGTAATATTATTTGTATACAGTGGGGAGAACAAGTATTTGATACACCGCCGATTTTGCAGGTTTTCCTACTTACAAAGCATGTAGAAGTCTGTAATTTTTATCATAGGTACACTTCAACTGTGAGAGACGGAATCTAAAACAAAAATCCAGAAAATCACATTGTATGATTTTTAAATAATTCATTTGCATTTTATTGCATGACATAAGTATTTGATCACCTACCAACCAGTAAGAATTCCGGCTCTCACAGACCTGTTAGTTTTTCTTTAAGAAGCCCTCCTGTTCTCCACTCATTACCTGTATTAACTGCACCTGTTTGAACTCGTTACCTGTATAAAAGACACCTGTCCACACACTCAATCAAACAGACTCCAACCTCTCCACAATGGCCAAGACCAGAGAGCTGTGTAAGGACATCAGGGATAAAATTATAGACCTGCACAAGGCTGGGATGGGCTACAGGACAATAGGCAAGCAGCTTGGTGAGAAGGCAACAACTGTTGGCGCAATTATTAGAAAATGGAAGAAGTTCAAGATGACGGTCAATCTCCCTCGGTCTGGGGCACCATGCAAGATCTCACCTCGTGGGGCATCAATGATCATGAGGAAGGTGAGGGATCAGCCCAGAACTACACGGCAGGACCTGGTCAATGACCTGAAGAGAGCTGGGACCACAGTCTCAAAGAAAACTATTAGTAACACACTACGCCGTCATGGATTAAAATCCTGCAGCGCACGCAAGGTCCCCCTGCTCAAGCCAGCGCATGTCCAGGCCCGTCTGAAGTTTGCCAATGACCATCTGGATGATCCAGAGGAGGAATGGGAGAAGGTCATGTGGTCTGATGAGACAAAAATAGAGCGTTTTGGTCTAAACTCCACTCGCCTTGTTTGGAGGAAGAAGAAGGATGAGTACAACCCCAAGAACACCATCTCAACCGTGAAGCATGGAGGTGGAAACATCATTCTTTGGGGATGCTTTTCTGCAAAGGGGACAGGACGACTGCACCGTATTGAGGGGAGGATGGATGGGGCCATGTATCGCAAGATCTTGGCCAACAACCTCCTTCCCTCAGTAAGAGCATTGAAGATGGGTCGTGGCTGGGTCTTCCAGCATGACAACGACCCGAAACACACAGCCAGGGCAACTAAGGAGTGGCTCCGTAAGAAGCATCTCAAGGTCCTGGAGTGGCCTAGCCAGTCTCCAGACCTGAACCCAATAGAAAATCTTTGGAGGGAGCTGAAAGTCCATATGGCCCAGCGACAGCTCCGAAACCTGAAGGATCTGGATGGAGGAGTGGGCCAAAATCCCTGCTGCAGTGTGTGCAAACCTGGTCAAGAACTACAGGAAATGTATGATCTCTGTAATTGCAAACAAAGGTTTCTGTACCAAATATTAAGTTCTGCTTTTCTGATGTATCAAATACTTATGTCATGCAATAAAATGCAAATTAATTATTTAAAAATCATACAATGTGATTTTCTGGATTTTTGTTTTAGATTCCGTCACTGACAGTTGAAGTGTACCTATGATAAAAATTACAGACTTCTACATGCTTTGTAAGTAGGAAAACCTGCAAAATCGGCAGTGTATCAAATACTTGTTCTCCCCACTGTATATCTCAGAGCTATTTGCATTGCTAGTTATAGCCTAATGTTAGCTAGCCAGCTAACATTGAACCTAGTTGGTTAGCTTTAACTACCTAGTTGGGAGTATGGTTCATAATTTAGCTAGCTAGCTACATGTCTAAACATAAGACTCCACAATACAAGTAACCATTTCACTGCACCGTTTACACCTGGATCCTGTGCATGTGACAAATGAAATGATTTTATTTTATATAGTGTATGTTTACCAGAGACGGTAATGTGAAGAACAACAAAAGTCAAATGAAGATATGTAACGTTAGGCCAACCAGACCGTGTCCAAGTTCTAGAATTCTCTGGTAGAATGCCCTGCATTTATTTCATCACACTCACAACCTTGAGCTATTTTCTGTAATTAGCTCACCATTAACTTGTAAATAATTAACTTTTTTTTCTGTGATAATGAATACAAATGAGCTAAAGTTAAGACGTTGTCATCTTAACATTAGCTAGCTAACAAGCTAGAAACAAACCAAACATTGTTTATAAAGTTGATTTTAGTTTGCTAGATTGTTCTGTTATTCTGGACCACCAGGATGATGATGTCATGCAGACTGTAGTTTTTGTGTTTATACTTTTTCAGAACGACAACGACAAGTTTGATGTCGGACGACAATAGAATGTTCATGATGTCATGATGTCACTGCAACAACTGTTGATAGACGTAGTATAAACCAGCCTTTAGTCTTGAAATCTTGTTGTTTGGCACTTTACTGGACTCACTCTGTTCAGCACATGGCCTGACATGTGAATCCTTAAAGAGATGGGTGGTGTTAAGGCTTAAGAGGGTGAGAACGATGCTGAATGGGTGGTGTTAAGGCTTACGAGGGTGAGAACGATGCTGAATGGGTGGTGTTAAGGCTTAAGAGGGTGAGAACGATGCTGAATGGATGAAGACAAAGGTGAAACTATTCCTTTTTCAATCTTTTTTCAAAAGAAACTTTGAATATCTAATAGTGAAACCAGAGTGTAAAAGCAGTTGAGCTGCTCTCTTAGGTAATTTTCTGGTGTTTTGTGGCAGGAAAGTAAGTTGGTGGAACATAACATGTCAACCCTGTTACCCATAGATACACAGGCTGATGTGATTGGTCAAAAGACCAATTAGTGTAAAAAAAGTAGTGCAGTACATAGGGAATAGGTTGCCAGTTGGGACGCAGGCAGGAAGTGTAACTCAGCACCAGCCAGGTAATTATGTTGATGCACTTATGTAATGAAAGAAAGGCCATTGTTCTTATGTAGTAGACTAGGGAGGTTGATGACTGGTCAAGCATCAATTATACATTAAATAGCAGCCTTTGGACTTTAGAAGCTGAATAACTCTCCTAGCGGTCAGTTGGAGGGCTTCATTGTTTCAAAAATGTCTCTCAGTTGTGATTGGCTAAGGCACATGTTCTAATATTTCCCTCGATTGGGATTGGCTAAGGCACACTTTCTAATATTTATCTTGATTGTAACTGGCTTAGGCAGTGTTTCCCAAACTCTAAGAGATAGCAGAGCTAAATGTTCAGAGACCAATCACTCATCCAGAAAATAAAATCACATTAACCATAATAATAAGGACATTTGAAACATCCTGTCGGCCCTGTACGCTGTGTGTGTGTGTGTGTGTGTGTGTGTGTGTGTGTGTGTGTGTGTGTGTGTGTGTGTGTGTGTGTGTGTGTGTGTGTGTGTGTGAACAAAGCAGCAACAACCCCCTGCTTCTCCTCGCTGCCTGGTGGTGGACAATGTAAAAATGTGGAGCTCGTTCTGGGAATGGCACAATGGGGGTGAATGTGTTTATGCTGCCTTTCTCTCTGTACTCACTCACTCACTCACTCACTCACTCACTCACTCACTCACTCACTCACTCACTCACTCACTCACTCACTCACTCACTCACTCACTCACTCACTCACTCACTCACTCACTCACTCACTCACTCACTCACTCACTCACTAACTCACTGCCTATGTTTTTTTGACTGCATATTATTGCTATTGTTGTTTCTAGCAACAGTATGTAGATTTGTAATCTTTTTATTGGTAATATATTTTAAGAGGTTGAAGATATGTTGTAGGACAAGGTGTTGGCGATGCTACTGTATGAGTACCTGCCGTTCTATAAACGTCCACAAGGTTGGAGCAGAGTTAACAAGTTAAACCCCAACTAGAGTTGCAAGGGGACGATATTACCAGCAAACTACCAGAATTTTGGTTACTTTCTTTTGGAATTCTATCGATGACATCTAGTGGCCTTTTGGGGAAGTTCAGATGATCACAGGTGTCTGTAATAATCTCTGTCAAATATATACAATAATTAATATAAAACAAACTAACTTTCTGTTTATTATTATTCAGCATGAAATATCCTTTGTTGTTTTACACACTTTATTTATTTTACTGTGTCAATATATCTTTGTTGTAAATGTTTTGGCACCAAACGGGTGTTGAGTTGTGGAAAAAAGTCTATAGCTGGAGGAGTTCCAGAGTTAATCAAAAAGAATCCCACTGGGCACAGACATCGATTCCACATTGGTTCAACTTCCATTCATTCAAACAACGTTGATTCAACCAGTGTTTAGCCAGTGGGATTCCATTGTTTATTAGATGTATTTTCCCTTGAATTTGATACTAGAAAGTACTTGAACCATATGGTCTGATACTAGAAAGTACTTGAAATATATGGTCTAATACTAGAAAGTACTTGAACCATATGGTCTAATACTAGAAAGTACTTGAACCATATGGTCTAATACTAGAAAGTACTTGAACCATATGGTCTAATACTAGAAAGTACTTGAACCATATGGTCTAATACTAGAAAGTACTTGAACCATATGGTCTAATACTAGAAAGTACTTGAACCATATGGTCTAATACTAGAAAGTACTTGAACCATATGGTCTAATACTAGAAAGTACTTGAACCATATGGTCTAATACTAGAAAGTACTTGAACCATATGGTCTAATACTAGAAAGTACTTGAACCATATAGAGATAGATGGTAGATAGATAGATAGATAGGTACTTTATTGATCCCCCGGGGGGGAAATTTCATTATCAAGCAGCTACAACAAAACACAGGGCAGGTGCAAAATGCCACAACGAAAGTACACAAAAGACAGATACACAGTACATGATACATAGAGCGGCAGTATGAAAAAGTATAGAAATACAAGATATCTGGAGTGCAAAAAAAAGCTATAAAAGGACATTGCATAGTATGAGTGGTTGGCTGAATATGTACACTATACATTGGTGGATGTTGGATGGTTAACTATACTATACAGGTTGATGGCAGAGAAATACTTCAGTAGCTAATGCGTATGATATGAGCGAGGGTAATAATAGTTTACTTAATAGACAGACTGGGTAAATGAACAGGTAAGTGAAAATTTTGCATGGTTAAATTAGCTGTACAGTTAGGTATACAGTTATATTTACAGATAAGTGAATACTTGCATGTTTACGCAAACTGTACAGGTAAATGACAGGAAGAGATACTTTAATAGCTAAATGTGTGTATGATATCATTGGGGTAATAATAGTAATTCCCTTAAAATACAGTCCTTAGTGCGCAGGGTTTAATTACAGACAACTGCACTTATTGCACATTTGATATACTAAAAGCAATGAGAAAAGGTGCAACTGGCAGGATACTAATATGCATTCCTGAGTGAATGCCTAGGTCCAATAATTACTTACAATATTGCATGTGATATAATATAACAACTGTACATGGGTATGTATATACAGACCTGTATGAATAAGTAGGACCTGAGTGGATGAGTGCTGACGGAACAGAGTTACTCACGGATGGATGCATAATTGTTAAACTAGGTCCTAGCACCCCAACAGTTCCAGATCTATGTTGCCGACGGCACGGCACCCCGGTGAGGCATTATATAGTCTCATAGCCGCCGGCAGGAAGGACCTCCTGTAGCGCTCTCTGGCACACCGTGGTGGGATCAGTCTGTGACTGAAAGAGCTCCTCTGCGTCATAACCATAGCGTGCAGGGGGTGGGTGACGTTGTCCATGATGGCCAGCAGTTTGGCCAGGATCCGTCTCTCCGCCACCTCCTCTAGAGTGTCAAGGCTCATCCCCAGGACAGAGCTAGCCTTCCTGATCAGCTTATTTACCCGAGAAGCATCACCGGCTTGGTCTAATACTAGAAAGTACTTGAACCATATGGTCTAATACTAGAAAGTACTTGAACCATATGGTCTAATACTAGAAAGTACTTGAACCATATGGTCTAATACTAGAAAGTACTTGAACCATATGGTCTAATACTAGAAAGTTACAGAAAATAGGGAGTTCGTAAATTACCATAGATTACCGTAGATTCCCCTAACTTCGGTAAATTACTGGTAGCGTTACAACCCTAACATAAGGATGACTTGTGTCAGTGTAGCACATGGGGATGTGTGAAACTTTCTCCTCAGCCTGAAGGGTCTCCACTTGCACCAGTGATTAGCTAGATTTTCACGTGGCACCGACTGGAAGATGCTTCAGGAGGGCGGTGACGTGTGCTAGCAGGGCAGAGGAATGGGCCGAATCAGGAGGAATTGGTTCTGGCGAAGCAAGCAGCGCGACGTCCTTTACACCAGTACAGTGTGATTTGTGATATTCCTCTACAAAGCCTGGAATATTAATGCTACATTGAACCCAGACCTCAGATTCCTCTGGGATTCGGTATAAATCAGGCCATAGTGACATTTAAAGACTACCCAGTTTCCATTACATCAATGGAACACCTGGCTGAGCCAAACCATCTCAGCCTCCAGGAGCACTAGCTACAGAGATGCTGTATGTGTCCCAAATGGAACCCATATATAGTGCACTAGCAGGAGTTTAGAGCAGGTACTGTGATCCCA